>BSBN01001290.1:600000-1200000 GCA_027924645.1 Cunninghamia lanceolata | reverse complement strand
GATTCTCCTTTCTCTATCTTTCCAACTAAACTAGGTGATCCAATAGGTTCTTCCTCCACATAAGTTGTTCTTGCGCGGTTATCTATCTTCTTGCTTGTACTTCACTAATGGCATTCAAATGCTCTGTGTCCTTCACCTCCACACTTAAAACAAGTTCCTCTAAACATTCTTTTATCAAATCCTCTTTCATCTTGCTTATACCCTTCATTGCGGTAAGAATTATGATTCCCTCTATGGTAGAAATTTTTGTCATCTCTCTAGTAAGAATTGTTGTCTCTATCTTCTTTCTTGAATGGAATATCTTGTTTGTTCTCCACATGTGATCTTTCTCCTCTAGAATATGTTCTACCTCTTTGAAATTTACCTCCTCTACCTCTATGTCTTTGCTCATGCTTCTTATTCAACTTGTCTTCAACTTTCAATACGAATTGATATGCTTCTTCTATTGTTGTCATCCTTACCAGACTTATTTCTTCTTGAATATTCAACCTCAGTCCATTTATGTATCTTGCCACTTTCTCCTTGCTCACTTCACTATGTCTAGTCCTTATGATCATCATATGAAATTCTTCAGTATACTCCTTCATAGATTTCTCCTTTTGTTTCAAGTTTTGGAATCTTTTCAACCATTCCAACTCATAGTCAATAGATATAAACTAATGTTTCAACTTTGTCACTAGTCTATCCCATTTTATGATATTTTCTTTTCCTCTTCTATTCCTATCTAGCTGAACTTATTTCCACCAAATAGCAACATGTCCTTTCAACTTAGTCTTTTCAAATCTTACTTCCTTTGGATCTTCAATTTCTTTATATTCAAAGCATTCCTCCAAGTCATTTATCTAGTCAATCAATTCCTCTAGATTCAAATTTCTAGTATAGTTCGATACATCCATTCTAGGTCTCTTTCCAATCTTTGAAATAATTTTCAACATCTTCACTTGATCTGATTCTTCTTCTTCTAGGGTTTCTTCATTTTGATCTACAGATTGAAATTCCTCATCATCACTTTTAGTATCATATTTAGGAGTTATTTCTCTTCTTCTATCTTCTTCTACAACATCCAATCTAACTTTCATTTTTTTCATCATTTCCATCATCTCTTCCATTCTTCCAGTAACAATAGGCATCCTTGGCGGCATCTCTTCCTAGGATTTGGTGCAACTACCTTAATTCAGCGATCTAACTACTAGGTAGCAATTGCCTCACAATTGGTACTCTATTGACAAATACAAGTAGACTTCTCTAGGTTAGCGATCAATTCACCACAAGATCTTTTGAAATGCCTTCACTTCCCAAAGGATTCAAACTTCTCTCTAATACCACTTGGTGCGGTCATGGTGAGAGGGTTCACAAAATGAACTGTCCAAACCATGCAACTAGACTAAACACAATGGAAACAAAACAATCATAAAATGTAATGGAAGATTCAAATGCTCAATATATCATATATTCATAATGTTTATATGATAGCAACATGCAAGCTATAATCAAAGGACTCATAGGCCTGCTTTCTGGGTTACTAAAGATATACAAGATAGGACATTGAAGTGCTTCCCAAAAAAGAAATTGAACTCTAAAACATATTATAAAGTTAATAACTAATGAATTTCTTCCTAATGCCTCTAGGATATATATATATATATATATATATATATATATCATCTCAAGACTCAAGAAATCCTCTACGTCAGCCAAAGAAGGTTACTAACAAGGGTCGTTGGACCTTAGCATTTAATCATGTTTTTCATGTGTCAAATCCAAGGTTATGTCCTAGGCTATCTGCAATAAGGGGTTCCATAGTTACCAATCCACTAACTACTTCTACTTCTACTGATATGATTATCAAAGATTAATATTACTAACTTGTTTGCTGTGAAAGGAAATTCTGAAAACACTAAAATAATGTTGAAATAGTAAATTACTGAAATTGACCTATTCTAATCCAAACAACTGAAAATATGCATTTACTAGAAATAACTATTAAACAAAAATAAGTCTATCTTTATGAAAGTAGTAATCTTATCTTCCTAATAGAATCTAAAATAAGACAATGAAACAAAGAGATACTAGCCTCTTGTCCTGATGGAGGGAGTGGTCCCTTGCTTCTTGCCTTCAGGACTGAAGGCTAAAGCAAAAACTCAATACAGAAATATAATAACATAGTATTTCTTTAGTCTAATTCCATCAGTATGCTTGTATTCAAAAAGTATGTCCAATCTAGAAAATGGAAATTACAATAATCTAATAGCCATAATCTCTCTATCTTTCTGCTTCTTCTATCTTAACATATATCAAATCAAGCGATGAGATATCTATCTATTCTAACTATCAGTTTATCTATGAGATATCATCAATCTCTTATTTTAACAATTGTTTAACTACAGAGTAAAAATCATGCAAACTAAAATAGGTTTTAGTGGTACAGATGTCCCACTAAATTTAGAATCTTAACTTAAATAAGAACTAGGTAGTGAGGCCCTGAAATGTAGGTCCTCAACAAATCTTTCAGAACTCATGCAAAATCAACAAAAGAGGAATTAGATCCCTAGCAGTCAACTAGAGTCTTTGTCAGATTATTCTGGTTGTAGCTTAGTAAACTCTCGAGCACTACAGTTGCCTCTGGAGATGTAGACTGATAGCAGTGTGGGAGACTCTATATTGTCGCCAGGAGCTCTGGAGACTGTGTGTTGTCACCAGGACCTCCAGAGACACACCCATGACTCTTGTATGGCTCCAGAGGTGATCCACCCTTGGCTCCCCTACTTCAAAATAGTTCCAACACACATTGGGAAAACATTGGAGTCTGGTGTAGTATCCTTCATGTCAGCTCCAGAGATTATTAGGACCATCTCTAGAGATGCTCAAAATTGCCTTTGCCCATACAACTACACCTGTAGATGCAAAAAGAGAGACTTTTCTGCACATTTTCATTAGTTTGATGCACATTAGTCCTTCAATAAAAAAGCATGACCTTCAGCAATTCATCTCTCATTAATGTAATTCAAACAAATCTTATAAGTCTATTATGGTGCAATTACCAGGACAATAGAATAAAAAGGATGAAAAAAGGAAGTAAAAAGGTGTATTATTCTGGGTGCTACCTGGCACTCATCATTCCCCCTGAACTTAAAGGTCAGTAGGTCCTCTTGCACTTCATAGTCTAGACTTGTTGAGGTGGAATATTCTATCAGTTAAATTGAACTCTTTTTCATATGTGGACCAAGTAGTGTGGTTTGTATTTCTATTCCCCCTGAACTGCTCAACCTGTTTTAGCCATTCTTGAAATTTAGCATCTTCCATCTATTCTGCCCACATGGGTAATGGCTTAGTAATGAGAGGAGGTTTAAAGTGGCCACCTATCCAATCTTGTTTGTATTTGTCCATAAATTTAGACACTGCTCTTTCTTTCCTCATAAATAACCTGAGGTTGGCAAGGGACACTACTTCTTTCATCGTTTGCTCCATAGTTAGACTATTCCACCTTTTCTTCGCTATTGGGAGCATCTAACTTGATGAGATATGCATGAGGAGACCAAATTCAATAGCACACTCCTGTAGGTGTTTCTGATATAAGCGCAAATTTTTTGTTCTACCTTATGGGGAGTAAATTTTTACCTTTAAATGAATCTCAAAACCCATGGGGTTTGGGCATTCTCTCTTGAGGAAGAGGCCTATTTCTACATCTTTCTTTGTGTAAGCCTCCATCCTTTCATTACAAATCTGATGATTTCTCATCAGTGACATAAATGCTCTAAGTTGGCATTCTCCTACAAAGTAGGTGATAGAGAAAGTATAATCTTTAATGCAAAAATCATGCAAATATAGTTCACACAGGAAATTCTTATCTTCATCAGAACTTTTCATGTATACCTCCATGAAGTCTGCCTCTATTTGTATATTCTCAATTAAATTAGACAAGACCAATGATATCTTCCTCTGGAGGATTCACTCTTGCAAAACAGAGCATAACTTCCACTAGGAGGTCTACAAGATATGATCTCAGTAGAGAGTGGCCACCTTGATGACCTTCTCTTCTAGGGCCTGTACTTTTTTTGACACGGCAGTCATTGCCATTTGTAGTTGCAACATTGGATTAGATTCCTCATATTCCTAACATATCCTTCCCTAGTGAAATAGGGCCTTAGGGATATCTATTGGGAGCTCCCCTAGGTATGCATCTATTTGAGTCACATGTTCCATGGTAGCAACTGGATTGGTTACCTCATGAAGCATCTCTCCCTGATCAACCATCTTGTTGTTGGCCCATGTCAGCTACTTAGCCTGAATTTACATCTTTTTAATTAGTGCTACAATTAATGTGAGACCATTATCTCTGGCTTTAACAATATCAAAGGTATTATATGTTGCTTCCTCTTCCTTCTCTTTGATTTTAGCCTCTTTCTTCTGAATGATCCTTTGTTTGTCTTTGAGATCATTTTGTAGCTCCTCATGTACCTACTTTTGTTATGTTTCTTTTTCTTTCATGACCTTTTTGAGGTCAGTGATGATTTGGTTCTTCCCCCACACAAGTCTCTTTAGATTATCAATTTCTTCCATCAGTTGTTGTTCTCTTGGAGTCTCTACATGCTCTTGATCAGAGGGGTGAGAATAACTTCCTGTTTCTCCCCCTTCTATGGTTTCCTTATTAGGGGTTTCTATCTTTCCCTGCCCCACATTGTCAACTACTTCCTCCCACTCATTCTCATCATCCCCTAAGGTCTCTTTTCCTTGAGCCTCCTAGATTCCTTCTACAAATGTTGGGGTTGATGAAGGTCTAGTTTCTCCATGGAAGTTTTGAAGCCCATGAGGACCTCAGCTAAGAGAGCAATGTCATGTCCAACCTGAGTAGGCAATCTCTTTCTCTTGCTTCTCTAAAGCACTGGTGGAGCTTGTGTCTCCAGAGCAGGTTTCTTTCTCTACTATCTCTAGAGCTTGAGTGTGTTGTGGCTCTGAAGTCTGAGACCTTGGATGAGTAGGAGACTCTAGAGTAGTTCCCTCAACTACTCTTATTTTTATTCTTCTTCTAATCAGAGGGACTTCATCTGACTCATCAAACTCTTCATTAGCCCTATGATGCCTACTGGACTTAGGTGTTCTTGGAGTTCTTTTTGTTTTCTCTTTTTACCCTATTTCCTTCATATACCTTTTGTGGTCAGAAGTCTGGGTAGAGGCTGATGTTATTTCCTCTACCATGATGATAGTTCCCCTCATTTGCTTAGTTGGAGTAGACTCCTTAGCTAAGGTTATCTTTCATTTTGTTTAGTGAGTCATATGGAAGTGTTGCTCTATAATAGGTTCTTCTAGCTGTTCTATGGCAGTTGAGGCTTCTCCCAAAACTTCTTTCCCTTTCTTTTTCTTGTCAAAAGCAGGGGCAAAAGTTGGTGTTTCCTCCATTATTTTTTTCTTTCCCTTGCCCTTTCTAGTGGCCAGGAAGGAAGTAGAAGGCACTGCTTCCTCATCCTATTCAGTAGAGGAAGTCTCATCTGTACCCTGTGCCCTGCTTGGTGTCCTGGCTTGTGGTTTGTTACCTAAAAATGACTACCATAAGGCCTCTCCATCAACTTGGGATAGGAAGTGGTGTTTTACAATCATGAAAATGAGGCTGTGGTGTTTTATGGGACCCTTCCCCTATTGATACTTATCTACTGAGGCTACAATAGCAGAATATAGAAAGTTTGGGAGGTTGATGCTAAATTCTGGATGGGCATGCCCATGCCTTAAGAAAATTAGCATCTTCATAATAAGCCCTAAAACTAGAGAGAATTGCCCATCACATCTAAAATATTTCATTAACCACATAGATAGAGATTGCCATGGTTGTGTGAGTGAGGTCCTAACAATTCCATTGACTTCATTTTTACTCAAGTGCAATTGGATTCCAGGTTCACCTTCTACTAATTTGTTTTAATTAAATCAGTGTATAGGGTTTTGAGATGATAGAATCTCTCACCTTGTTCTGGTAGTCTTGAAATATAGCCAATAATGGTGGTTGAGACAATAATTGGGACCCCTCATACTCTAATCTAGTTATTCTTTACTTGGTATAGGAAATCATCTACAATGTCCTCCTAAAATCCTTCAAATTTCTCTACAAATTTCTCTACAAATTTCTCAAGTTCTGATTTCTATTTCACTCCCATCTTCCTGTATTATTTCACCCCTTATGAATGAACCTTCCCTTGGCCTTTGCTGTAGTTCATTTTCTTTGCTCTTTTCTATTAGGGTTAGCCGGCAGAAGATATCAATTAAATGCAAACAAAGATTAAACAGAGGAATGGAATACACAGAAATAATAACAATAAGAGACAAGTTTTAAAGTGGTTCACCCAAACTTGGGCTACATCCACCAAACAGAGAGTCCAATATTTTTATCTAGTAAATCAAACTGATTACAACCAGCAATCCCTGTAACTCAATACTATTACAAATGCTACAATACAATATCAATGGAAACCCTACCCCTTAGCCACTTTTATCAAGCTTATGTGGTTACAAAAATTGGGTTTTTTATGTTGGCCAATAGAAAAATAACTCTTGATGCCTTTATAAAATAATAAAATTCATTTAAGGTTTCAGGGGCGTTGCTCCCGAGCCCTTGTGGGGGCACTACCCCTCGACCCCGCCCTGTATCGCGATAGGGAGCACGCTAGGGGTGCTGCCCCTAAACCCCACAAGAGGCATTGCCCCTTGACCCTGTCTTGGGGCGCTGCCACCAAACCCCCGTTAAATAATTTGGGGGGAAACCACCCTGATAAAAGTGAGTCTAATTACACTCCATATAATAAAAATCTCCCACTTGGAGACTAATCAGACTCCACACCATATCATCTCCCACTTGGAGACTGATCATAACACCGCTGACCACCCTGTACTCCCTCGTTGAATGATTTGGGGGGAAACCACGCCGATAAAAGTGGGGTAAATTTAACCTCTGAGTCTGATTAGGCTCCATATAACAACATTTTCCTCTACACTTTTAGAAGACTATGGATGTAAAATCTTAAAGATTACCTCTAAGGTTTGGAAAGATCTACAATTTCTGAAACTGGGGACTTGATATCCATTAATGGCAATTGCTTGGATTATAGGAGGATTAATCAACTTCAATTAATTTGAATTAATGGCTTGGTCATAATCACAGGGAAAGATATGACACTCTAGAGTGAGGTTGATAGTGTGGCAATTAAGGTGGCATGCATAGGTTGAAAAGGGAAATAATGTCAGGGCAACATGTCAAAGTAACTATTGTAAGAATGAGTAGTAAGTGTTTTCATTGATGTCAACACCTAAGGAAGTTATTTGAATAAGTTTAAACAAGTATCTAAGGAATTAGTACAAGTGCATAATTGCTTTATCTATCAAGAATAGTGCAGTGTTTTGCTCTCCATATCCTGTATATTGAATATCTTTGCATGTAGATTGGAAGTAATGTTAAGGGATGTCAGTAGATGCTATGTTTCAAGTTTGAGCCTCCAATGTGAAGATTTGAGCGAGTTCTGTTCACCAGAGTAAAAACTATTTTTCTGTGTATTTAATGGTGATAGGGAGAATGTATTCTACTCTGCACTTAAGTTTCATAGTCTGTGGTTCTAGAATTAAGTTTGTGATGTTGTGATGTGCCTTCAGTTCAATTGGTTCATGATTTGGTGCTCTACAAGAGATCTTTCCTTTATGACATTGGCTGACAGAAATGTTCAAGTGTTGTGGTTTGAATAACCTTATGGATAAAGTGTTTAGAGGTTTTCAGGATGTCCTTGGTGATTGAAACGTGCTTGTGAGAATCTCTAGATAATTTTCCTACCTTTTGATTGGTCCACAAAGTGTAATCCAGATTGCGCATGAAGTGTGTTCCTAAAGGACTTAATGTTAACTCTAGTTTTGGCCAACCTGATTGTTTTCACCACATGCGGATATGCTTCAAAGTTTGTAAAGCATGTTGTTGCATGGAAAATTGCATTTGAATCCTAGCTAAGACTTGGCATGGTCCGCATTCATTTCTCTTCTTCCCTAATATGTTTAGGTCTAGACTTAATTTGAATATTAGCTAAATATGTATGTATGCCGACCTTGGAGATTGTTCCAATGGTTGATGATTGTAATGCCAACCTTGATGTTCATTCCAAGGTTGATGAATTGTATAAATACTTGAAATGAAATCATGAATGTGTGATGTAGGATGTGAAAATGATAAAATAATTGCAAAGTAAAAAAGGTAGAGCAAAGAAGACGATACTTATTGTGCTTCAATGGAACTAAACCTTGGCATAGTATAGATGCTACTATCTTAGTTCACCAATTTTGGCAATGAGCCACCCCATTTGTAGTGAGCCTCTTCTTGTAGTGAGCATTCTGGATAGTGAGCCCCATAGGCAATGAGCCTCTAATTTTTGGTATTGTTATTACATATTATATTGTGAGCTAACACTCACTGTGGTTTTTCTCTTATTGGGTTTTCCACATAAAAATCTGGTGTCTCATGTGTTGATGTGTGAATGTGATTAAATTTCTAATTTCATGTTTTCATGGTTAAATACAATAATAGTGATTAAGTGGTTGATGTGTTGATGGTTTTGAATTATTGGTTACAACTGATTCACCCCCCTCTCAATTGTATTACACTTTTCAACAATTGGTATCAGAACAAGGGTTCCTTGGTAAATAACCTAATAGCTTGAGGTAGATCTGGGATGGTGCACAAAAAGAAGTCTCTAGAGTTTGATGGAACATATTATTCTCTCTAGAAGGTATGATTGAAAAGTCATCTCATTTCTCTTGGTTATAATGTTTGGAAGATGGTAGATAAAAAGTATACTATTCCTCAAAATGGTCCATCATCTGAAGATGAAGTCAAACAGTATGAGCTAAATAAAAAAGTTAGAGATGCTCTATTAACTACCTTATCTAATACTAAGTTAGTGAAAGTTATGGATTTGGAGACTTCTCATGAGATCTAGGATAAGTTAAAAAAATTATATGAAGGAGATGATTCTGTAAAAAGTGCTAAATTATAGAACCTGAAGGCAAGGTATGAAGCCTTAAAGATGAGAACATAACAATATACATGCAAAAAGTTGATGAAATTGTCAATGGAATCAAAGGTCTTGGAGGAACTATTAATGAGGATGAAGTTGTGTTGAAGATTCTTAGGTCATCACCTAAATCCTATAGTCACAAGGTGGCAACAATTAAAGAGGTTATGAGTGTGAAAAAGATTTCAAAGGATTAGTTTCTTGGGAAGCTTATAGCATTTGAGATGAGGGAGTTTGGTGATGATTTTCCAAAGGTTGAGACTGCTTACAAACCCAACACTTCATAAAAGACTTCAAGAGCTCAAAAACATACAAGCGAAACTGATGATGACCTAGATGAGGTTGAAGCCAAATTTGTGGATAGAATGCAAAGAGGTTTCTGTAAGTTCAAAGGTAAATTACCATTCAAATGCTTTTCTTGTGGTAAGATTGGTCACTATGCATCCAGATATCTAGAGCGAATTGAAAGAGGTAAGAAGAAATTTGAAAGTAGACCTAGAATTGTCAAGAAATACTATTATGTTAGAGATCTTGATGATGATGGTGTAACAGATGATGAGTCTAATGATAATAGTACTAGTGCAAATGAATGCTTATTTATTACTATTAAGGAAGAACCTTTGTCTACTAATCCTACTAGCTATGTGAAGGAAGAAAAAATAGTGGAAGAAAGTGCTCTATCTATCCAGGTTGAGAAAGATAAGGATGAATGGATTATTGATAGTGGATGTTCACATCACATGACTAGTGACAAAAGTAAGCTTGTAATTTTGGAAAAGTATGACGGTGTATTGGTTAGGTTTGGAGATAATGCAACTGGTAAGATTTATGGAAGAGGATCTATTTCTTTTGATGGAAAGAATAATATAGATGATGTTCTATATGTGAAAGGTCTAAATCGTAATCTTTTAAGTTTTGGTCAGATGTGTGATAAAGGGTATGATCTAAAATTCAAGGATAATGCATGTAAGATCATGGAAAGCTCTGGAATAGTGATTGTCACATATAAGAAGACTAAAGGTAATGTTTATCACCTAAGGGGAACTGATAGTTGTTGTTTGTTGGCTGAGACAGATGAGAGTTGGATGTGGCATAGAAGGATATGTCATATCAATTTTGATAACTTGGTGAAGATAAGTTCAGTTCAAGTTGTGAGAGATTTTCCTAAGATGGTGAAACCTACCAATACAATTTGCAAGGAATGTCAACTAGGAAAATAAACAAAGACAAGTTTCAAGAGCAAAGAACAATTTTATGTTGGATTTCTTGAGATGGTGCATACAAATCTTTGTGGTCCTACAAGAACAAGAAGTCTGCAAGGAGACAGGTACTTTATGTTGCTTATTGATGATTATTTTAGAATGACATGGGTCACTTTTCTAAAAGAGAAATCAGAAGCACTAGACAAGTTCAAAGCTTTTATGGTTGAGAATGAGTTAGAATTAAGGATCAAATGCTTAAGGTTTGATAGAGGAGGCGAGTTTACATCAAATGAATTTAACATTTTCTGTGAAGAGAATGGGATAAAGAGACAGTTGTCTTCTCCTAGGACTCTTGAGCAAAATGGAGTTGCTGAAAGAATGAACAGGACAGTTCAAGAGGCTTCTAGGTCAACAATGATGGAAGATAATCTACCGGAGGTGTGTTGGAGAGAAGCTATACATACTGCTATCTACATTCAAAACAGAGTCCAAGTAAAAGGTTATGGTACTAAAACTCCTTATGAATTGTAGTATGGAAGAACTCCCACAATGAAATAGTAGTCTTTGGAAGCAAATGTTATATCAGAAGAGATGAAGAGCTATGCAAGTTTGATGCTAGATGTGATGAATGAATTTTCCTTGGATACTCTACAAAGAGTAAATCCTACTGATGCGACAATAAGAGATTCAAGAAGGTGATTGAGAGTGCTAATGTGAAGGTTGATGAAGACAAAGAAATGACATCAGACCTGAGTGGCTATGAATCATATGTGTTGTAAGTATGTGCCTAACTGGTGTTGTCATTGATGTCAACATATTTGTGTTTTCATTGCTGTCAATTGTGCTCTTATTTTGTTACTTTCTTGGGATGAATACTGATTTGCATAAGTCCTGAAGATCATAAGAATATGTTTCTAATATTGAGTTTCCAAGTGTTTTTAAGAAAATTTGCTCTCCTAGTGGAAATAGTGTGTTACAGAGTATCTAGGTTTGATGATGAATAATCCAGTGGTTTTCTCTGCATTTCTTGTAGAATGAATATCTTTGGCTGTGGATTGGAAGTCATTTAGAAGCATGTCTAAATATGCTATGTTCCAAGTTTGAGCCTCCGGTATGAAGATCTAAGTAAGTTATGTTCACCAGAGTAAAAACTATTTTTTTTATGCATTCAGTGGTGATAAGGAGAAAGTATTTTGCTCTGAATTCCTCCACATTGAAGTTTTTTGGTCTACAGTTCTAGAGTTAAGTCTGGGATGATGCTATGTGCTTTAAACTCAAATGGTTCATGATTTGGTGGTTTGCAAGTGATCTTTTCTTTATGAGAGTAGGTGACAGTGTTGTTTATGTGCTTTGGTTTGAAGAATCTTCTTGACAGAGTGGTTAGAGGTTATGTGGTTGTTCCTAATGATTACAATGTGTTTGTGGATGTCTCCTAATCATGTTCCTACATTCTAATTGGTCCGCAAAGGGTAATTTGGATTGTGGATGAAGACTATTCCTAAAAGACTTAGTGTTAACTCCAAGTCTTGGCTAACCTAGTTGTTTTCACTACTTGCGGAGATGCATTGAAGATTGTGAAAGCATGTTGTGGCATGGAAGATTACAATTGAGTCCCAGCTAAGGAGTTATGTGATCCAAATTCATCATTTTCCTCCACAACATGATTTAGGTCCCAACCTATTCTAATGTATGTTTGTAATGTCGACCTTGGAGATTGTTCCAATGGTTGATGATTGTAATACCAACCTTGATGATCATTCCAATGTTGAGGAATTGTATAAATACTTGTAATGAAATCGTGAAAATGTATCAAAAAATGAAGATGTGAAGATAAGTGTGAAGTGTAAAGGCAGAGCAAAGTATAGAAAATAAATTATTCTTCAATGGAACTAAACCTAGATGTGGAGTAGATGCTATCAAATTAGTTCACAAACCTTTGACAACGTGCCACCCTTGGTAGTGAGTCAATCCTGGCAATGAGCCCTAACTTTTATAATAAGCATTTTGGGCAGTGAGCCTCTAATTTTTGGTATTGCTATAACATATTTATTTTGTGAGCTAACACTCACCATGGTTTTTCCCTTCTAAGGTATTCCACGTAAAAATCTAGTGTCTCATATGTTGAATGTGTAAATATGTTTAAGTTCATGTTTCATGCTTTCATGATTAAATTACAAATGCAGTGTTGATTGGTTGACATTTTAATGGTTTTGAAATATTGGCTACAATTGATTCACCCCCCTCTTAGTTCTATTGCTCTATTCAACAATTGGTATTAGAGCGGAGGTTACTTGGTAAAGAGTCTAATAGCTCGAGGTAGATCAAAGATGTCGCACAGGAGGGAGTCACCACAATTCGATAGAATGAATTATACCCTTTGGAAGGTATAGATGAAAAGTTATCTTATCTCTCTTGGTTATAATGTCTGGAAGATAACAGAGAAAATTTATACTATCCCTGAAAATGGTCCATCAGATGATGATAAAGTCAAATAGTATGAAATTAATGGAAAGGCTAGAGATGCTTTATTAAATGCCATATCTAATAATGAGTTGGTGAAAATTATGGATTTGGAGACTGCTCATGAGATCTGGGATAAGTTAAAAAGTTTATATGAAGGAGATGATTTTGTAAAAAGTGCCAAACTACAAAACCTGAAGGCAAAGTATGAAGCCTTGAAGATGAGTGAATATGAAAACATAACTATGTACATGTAGAGAGTTGATGAAATTGGGAATGCAATCAAAGGTATTGGAGGTACTACAAAGGAGGGTGAGGTTGTGATGAACATTCTAAGGTCATTGCCTAAATCCTATAGTCACAAGGTGGTAGCTATTGAAGAGCTTATGAGTGTACAAAAGGCTTCAAAGGATTAGTTACTCAGGAAACTTATAGCTTTTGAAATGAGAGAATTTGGTAATGCTCTGCCAAAGATTGAGACTACTTTCAAAGCCAGTACTTCAGAAAAGCTTCAAGAGCTCAAAAATATGCTGTGGAATCTGATGATGACCTAGATGAGGTTTGTTGGGTGAATATTTTGTCTTCAACTAACTGAAGGCAAAATGGTTATATCAACCACAGTGTAATGAGATAAATCTCTCCTCTCAGTAAGGGGAGGTTCCCTATTAACGATCACAAACTTATTTACAATAAATACTAACTTTGGGGTGAGACCATATCATCCATTTCTCTTTTTTCAGAAATGATGTTTACAATATAAAAGAGCACTTTCACAATACAAATTTGAATAACCAAGCAACCCACGAGAGCACAAAGTCTATCGTTGCTCCTTTTATTGATTTACCTTTTAGAACTAAGTAGGATAAGGTGCAGCTCAAAGTCTTCACCGAATGTTACGATAAAATATACGATCACAAAAGATAATAGCAGCTCAAACTCTTTCCAATATCTTTTAATTCAAAACATAAAATCACAAACTAAAGATAATTGTTGTAGCACAAAGTCTCTACAATCAGCTTTAGAACATCTCCTAGATTATTCACACTCACACTACAATTTGATCACATAGATAACATAGCATAAGGGAAAGGACATAAGAACACTTTCCAATATACTACAAGTTATTTCAATACAAAGATTGAATGATCACTTGCTTTTCTATTCACTTGATAAAATATGATTTACAATTTGAACACAAAGTCTCAAAATGCTCTTCAATTTGGCAAAGTTTTGCTATAATAACTAAAAGATAATTACAATAGAGGCCCTCTTTATTTATAGGGAGGAGCCTGGAGAAAAAATAGGAAATTTACAACTACTTTGACTTATTCAACAAAATAGTCCTATTTGACTTGGGACTTCCTTTGTCTCACATGTAATTACATTTTGGAAAAATACATGTGAAAATGTCCAAAACTAAAAATAAAGTACATGTGAAAATACAAAAATAAACTAAGGCATGATCACTTTCATCAACTCTCATTCCCATCGTTCTTCAGAAAATCCTCAAACATTGTCCACATTGTTTGCATCTCAAGGTTATCTGGTCCAGAAGTATTCTCAGAAATGACACAAGTCCTTGTTACTAAATCTTTCATAGAGGTAGCAACCTTCTCATGCTTATCCAAAACTACCTTGAGAATGTCCAAGGTCAACTGTATATATGACAACTTATCCATAGAAGCCATTGAGAAAGCTTGATCTTCAAACTCCTTTGGATCATGTTATTGAATGCCTATATCTTTTCATCTGTGGAAAGAAACTTTTGGTCTCTTTGACTGGAAATTGCAATAGCGAAGGAGAACTGAGCATTTGCATGGGCTTTGAAGGGCTAAAGTGCAAATAGAGCAAAAAACTGAGTGAAAGCGGCCTAAAGTTAACAACTTGAAAAATTTCCCAAAGTTGGAAAAATTTTAGGGAGTGAGTGCATAAGTGGCAAAAATCACCACCCTTGCATGTGGAGGAAATTGCTTTTCTGCACGAGTGGAAAAAATTGCCGCCCTTGCATGTGACAAAAAGACTAACATGCATGGACAACAAAAATCTCTACCAATGCATATAAAGATGCAATGGAGGCAAAAATCGCCACCAGTGCATATAAAAATGCAATGGAGGCAAAAATCGCCGCCAATGCATATAAAAATGCAATGGAGGCAAAAATCGCCGCCAGTGCATATAAAGATGCAATGGAGGTGAAAACACCGCTAGTGCATATAAAGATGCACTGGAAGCAAAAATTGCTGCCAGTGCATATAAAGATGCAATGGAGGCAAAAATCCATGCCATTGCATATAACAAAAAATTACTAACTCCTAAAAAGTGAAATTTTCAATTAGACTTGTTTTGCAAAATTCAAGAAATTGACACAAGTTGATGCTCGAAAGGATGTTCCAAGGCTAGGAGACCATGCATGAGGGCAAATGCGATTCACCTCATTTTGTGTGTTTAGAGTTGTAGGCTACAAAAATAGACAAGTTTTGTAGGGGTTATCCTACAAATTGATTGCAATTAAATTTGAGGATAACAGCTGGCCCTAACTGGGGAACTTCCTTTGATCATCCTTTAAAATGATCAAAGGGAGAAGAACTCTAGTCTCTAAGTGCCTTTATCCATCCATTGGGCTATAGAGTCAGGTGACACAACAAAAAGACACAAAAACATGAAAATGACTAAAATAGAAAAAAGACACAAAAATTGTACAAAAATTCACAAACTTATCTATTGCTTCACTTTGAGAATAGCTTCAGATGTTGTCTGTTGTGAGGGAGAAGAAAAGATGTTCCACTTCTTTTTCTTTTACTATTGAATGAGTAACATTTCCCAATGTTTGACTTTCTGGGATCTTCTTCTGCAACCAAATTGAATTGTCCCACTCTTGCTAATGAATTCAATCCCAATTGTCATCATCATTTGACAAAGTGATCATGCTCATCAAAAGGTTTCTCCAGAAACACCAATCTTTTGGAAATCATATTTCCTTTTAGCTGCAAAGTCTCTTCGCTTGAAGAGGATGATCCATCTGTTTCTAGACCTTCAATTGAAGCACTATCTGGTGACTCAAGATTTTCATCAGTGGTGAAGAAATAAGTACACATATCAGAAAACTCAAAGAGAATATGAGCTTTTGGATCCTTAGATTTTGTCACTGTGTACTTGGCCTCTCTTTCAGGATGAACCTTTTGCATAATACCCTTAATAGGTATTCTTGCCTCAAGCATTTGAATATGTGTCTCCTAAACATGATCTGTGATACCAACAAGTTGATATGGACTTGCTTCAGAAGACAAAAAACTCTCATCTTGAGGTTTTACATTGGGGGTACTGATCTTAAGAACATAGGATGAAGTGAGAATATCTAGTGTACTTACTTGTTTGTCACCAACCACATCTTTATGATTTGATGTATTTTGTGACCATGTGAGAACATCATAAGATTCACCAAAAGTAACTTCTTCTTGTCCCATCTCATATTCCAAGTTCAGGAACCTGATGGTAGAGTCACCAGCTAATCGCTCCTCACCTTCCGTGAAAAGATTAGCATCATCTTCTCCTTGACCATATTCTGATTGAAGAAGATCATCTTGCTCTGATTCATAATAGAAGATTGCTACATCCACAGGTGGTGCCTCTAAAGAAAGTCCTACTTGTGGTGGAGGAAACATGTTTTTATTCTAATCCATTGAAGCATTACCTTGGTAATTCAGAGCATTTGGGAATGTCTTCCTCAAAATGTCCTTATAGAGGGGAATGGAAAAACTTTGTGACAACTATTTTTTTAGAGCTAACAGCTCATCAACCAACTTTTGTACCATAGGATCCATGGTGCTAGTAGAAGGTAAAGCCAAAAAGGGCTTCTCATTAGGCCCAATAGAATCCTTCTTCAACTTTCCTACCAATGTCAAATCATCCTCCACTTCAACTACTAAACTTTGAGCAAATGCAAGATCAGTTGGTGCTGCTCTTCGTAAAAGAAAACTTACTTCTGGCAACTGTGAATTGATGAAGAAGCATTTTAGGTTCTCTGCTGTGGGTTGAGCAACAATTGGGATCTTATTCTTTAGCTTATTAAACTTTTCCATGAACGCATGCATGGGCTCATGCAATTCCTTTTTCATTTGAGTAAGTTGGGCCAACAAGGCGTAAGCATCTTCTGTTGGCTTGAATCTAGCTTCAAATTGGGTTCAAAGTGTATTCCGTCTAGTGATAGTTCTAGGTACAAGGTGATAGAACCAATCAGTTACAACACCTTGGAGTGTTTCTACAAACAGTCTTACAAAAACATCTTCATATTCATGTCTGAGAACACCACATGCAATGTAGAAAGCTACAATGTGCTCACCCAGATGTTGTTTACTATCCCCATAGAACCTTGGAAAATTCTTACGTGAACCCTGAGGTAGTTCATGTAGAGGCTGAGTCAATTTTAAAGGACCAAATGCATTTTCCCATGGCCCTAGGACATCCATACTCTTAGCAAAAAAAGAGAAGATATAAAAAAAATATTACACAAAGATGAGGTCAGAATGCTTCAACCAAAGGTGAGAGGCTCTTGATTCCACGTTCGATCCCCAACAGAGTCACCAAAAACTATTGGGTGAATATTTTGTCTTCAACTAACTGAAGGAAAAATGGTTATATAAACCATAGTGTAATGAGATAAATCTCTCCACTCAGCAAGGGGAGGTTCCCCATTAACTATCACAAACTTATTTACACTAAATACTAACTTCGGGGTGAGACCATATCATCCATTTCTCTTTTTTCAGAAATGATGTTTACAATATAAAAGAGCACTTTCACAATACAAATTTGAATAACCAAGAAACCCATGAGAGCACAAAGTCTATCGTTGCTCCTTTTACTAATTTACCTTTTAGAACTAAGTAGGATAAGGTGCAGCTCAAAATCTTCACTGAATGCTATGATAAAATATACAATCACAAAAGATAATAGCAGCTCAAAGTCTTTCCAATATCTTTTATTTCAAAACATAAAATCACAAACTAAAGATAATTGTTGTAGCACAAAGTTTCTACAATTAGCTTTAGAACATCTCCCAGATTATTCACACTCACACTACAATTTGATCAAGTAGATAAAATAGCATAAGGAAAAGGACATAAGAACACTTTCCAATATACTACAAGTTATTCCAATACAATGATTGAATGATCACTTTCTTTTCTATTCACTTGATAAAATATGATTTACAATTTGAACACAAAGTCTCAAAATGCTCTTCAATTTGGCAGAGTTTCGCCTCTTCAATTTGGCAGAGTTTCGCTATAATAACTAAAAGATATATTACAATAGAGGCCCTCTTTATTTATAGGGAGGAGTCTGGAGAAAAAATAGGAAATTTACAACTACTTTAACTTATTCAACAAAAGAGTCCTATTTGACTTGGGACTTCCTTTGTCTCACATGTAATTACATTTTAGAAAATACATGTGAAAATTGTTGGGAATTAAGGTGTCTCAACCTTTACAAATTCCTAATGTTGTATTTATTTATCCCATGTTGAGTTGGCATAGTTAGCATTTGTGTATATGCAGCAGGGTAAATTTTGGTGACTTTGGTAGCCGTGGTTTCCCCTTGAATAATTAACGAGGGTTTGGGGGCAGCGCCCCCAAGACAGGGTCAAGGGGCATAGCCCCTTGTGGGGTCCAAAACCTCAAACATTTTTTAATTAATGACAAGTGTCAGTGAGTATCTTTGCACGAGAGAAAGGCATCTATGGGTGGTCAAGGGAGGTTATGACATGTAAGAGGAATATGATATTTTTAGTCAGTGTATGATAGATTCTATGACAGCTATAAGGTGCGTAAAAGCATCTGTCGTAACCTATCTTGGGACCAGGCGCCCACTTTGGGATGGGATACTAGACAAGTGTCCTTAGGCCTGGGTTTTGGAGCATGAGTCCAAGATGGACGCCCATCTCTAGAAGGTTCCATATTTGCCTTGTAAACTCTATATAAACAGGTGCTTGGATGGGAGATAGATAACCTTGGTACAAGTACTGTTATGCTGCTGGAATATCTCTAGAGTCGACATTCGAAGACTCCTGAAAGAGCATTGGCTCTGAAACTGTATTGTAATCTGTTATTGTTTACTTAATACATTTGAGCTGTGTTTTGGAGTGTGGGGGTTTTTACCCGTAAGGGTTTTCCCCACGTATATCTTGTCTCTCTCTCTTCTGTCTACTTTTTGTGTGTATGTGTATTGCTGCAATATCTCTGTTAGATGTGTGAGGCCTACTTTTTACACTACTGTTCATGAGACTATTTGCAGTGATTTTTATTATTATTTATATGTTGAGAGACTTTTGTTCTGGAATCTTGCTTGAACCTATTTGATTTTAAGGAAATAATTGTGTAATGATAATTTAGATATTGTTTTGAAGAAAATGATGAATCGATATGGAAACTCAATATGATTCTATGGTTGAATGTTTAAGATGCATGTATTTAGTTTTGCTTCGGCTATGATATCTAGATGTGATATTGACTTCGAGTTTGAGTGTGCAGGTATTTCTAACAAAACCACTATTACAGGAGACCATCTCATACCTATGTTGTATCCCTTGTGAGCCGATCTAGTTCAATGAGGAACTAAGATCAACTTCGTGCTTGGAAAATGTTGTAATGTTGTAATGTGTTGATGTTGCATGAGGTCAAGGGAATAAGGGTTATCTTCTGATTTACTTTTATTATGATAAGTGTTGTAAGTAATGATGTTTTTAATCTTGTTTAAATTGTAATTCTTTTAGACCCTTTATGTTGTGTTTTATTTGACTCTGGGAGTCCTAACTAGGTTTAAAACAACCCTAGGTTATACTCTATGGGTCTAGGGACCTTTTTGACTAGGATAACCCTGGGTTAACTTCCATATGGTCACTTCAACTTCAAGGTGAAGTAAAGTGACGAATTTGGAAGCATGGGGGACAATGGGATGAGTGGAATCCACACTCAGGCCCACTTCCAAGTCATGGAACAACTCCATGATCCACTAATAATGGAGTGTTTGTCTCAATGTGCCTCTCTTTTGGTGGGGTTTCCCGTATTTGGGGGTTGTGTGTCATCCACTCCATTTGTATTTTATTTTACTTAATGTATTTTAAATTCACCATGTGTTGTAGGTAGGACTATAGTGGGGAACCTATGGAGTGGGGGTCAATTGTTTTATGACCACTAGGATAATGGATGAGTTGGGGTTAATTGTTTAATGCCACTTGGGAAATTAGGAAAATAGAGGGAATTAGTTTAAAAGAAAGAGAAGGAGGAAAGTGAGGGGGTTGGATTATTGTGAGAAGAAGGGATCTTTGGAGAAGAAGGTGGGAAGAGGAGCTCTACATCAACTCTCATTCCATAATTGGGCTTTGGAAGGTTCATGATACAATTCTACTCTCTATGTGATTGTTGTTTTAAATGTATGTTTGTCTTTGGTTGATGAATGAGTATTGATTTAGCCTTCTTTGAGTTTTCCTGTTAGTTTTGGGGTTTTGTTTTGGGTGTAGAAAGAGCTCCTTCCAGTTGGAAGGAAATGCTCATCTTGTATAGGGAAGGGGAGGTGTGACCCTCCCTAGGTGTCATCTTGTTCTTGATATTTTTCATGCCTTGTGAGCATGTTGGTTCTTTTATAGCCTAGAGGGCTTATGGCCTTGTGTGCCTATTTGGATATCCCTGGTGATTGGGTTTATTGAAAGGCTTGAGGCCTTGTGGAGGAAGTGATTATTGTTGGCTTAAGGCCTTGTGGAGAAAGAAAAACTTGTTGGCTTGAGGCCTTGTGTTATTATGTGGTATGATGTAAAAGAAAAATGACACATGGGGGTTAGAGATGTCTACTTCCCTACCCTCCTGAACTCACCTAAGCTGGTTCAT
Organism: Cunninghamia lanceolata; assembly: GCA_027924645.1. NCBI lineage: Eukaryota > Viridiplantae > Streptophyta > Pinopsida > Cupressales > Cupressaceae > Cunninghamia > Cunninghamia lanceolata. The sequence continues at coordinate 1,179,426 of BSBN01001290.1, read as the reverse complement.
TGTAATGTGAGTATACCATGGGGTTTTGTGTATTAATTGCCTGGTTATTATACTCATTGTTGTGAAGTGTTGTCTTGTATGTTCTACCCTGGTATGAAGATGGTCTCCCTAGCTCGGGGGTGACCCTCTTGCAGGTCAAAGGTAGGGAGGAGAGCTAGATGGTTCTTGTTGTCTCCCTTGTATTCTTGTAGGTAAATGTTGAAGCAATGTGAAAGTGATTGAAGATGTGTTACCTTGTTAAAGAATCTGTTTACTTTCCTGTTGCATTAAGAGCTTGGTCTCTAGGGTTTTCACTATGTAAAGATGTTGAGAGAACTTCTCTTTTAAAAATGTTGTAAGAATTGTTACCATGGGAGTGGAGAGTTAATCCTCCCTTATTATAATTGTTCTTCAAAATTACATCATTTATGAGTAGGGAGTGTAAGTAAAAAAAAAACTCCCTTACTTTGTATATGAGATGTGGAAGTTTTATAGTAAATGATCTTGATTATCCAATGTAAGTTGTGTAAATGTGAGTGAGTGGGATCAGTTGTTTTCAAGTTATCCTTTGTAATACTTTGTGAGAAAGTGTATTTAAATGTAATTTGGAAGTAGCATATCCACCTTGTAAAACAAATGGAAATTAAATCTGGAGTAAAGGTTGTAATAGAAATTAATTCAAAAACAAATGTTATATTTGGCTATGGAGTGTTATTGGAGGGAAAAGATTTATAGTTCATGCATTTACTTCTGAATTTTACAAGTAGATGAAAAAGGAAATTTACTTGATAATTTACAAAATTGTTTGGTTAAATGCCCTTCCTTTGTTCTTTTGATTAATTGTTATTTAAAATTTAAAATGTTGAAATTAGTATGGAAGGAATTTTTACTATGAGACAATGTGATTAAATGAATTTGTATGTACATTTAAATATATTCATTTACTTTTAACTTAATTGAGAAAGTTGTTATCTTTATTTACTTTTATCTACTTTATAAAAAAAAAGGGGTTTGAGAAAACTGTGATAAATATATATATATATAATTATTCACTTATTTATTTACTTATTTATTTATTTATTAGTTCATTTAAAATGAAATAGAGGAAGTGAAAATATTATACATTTGTGAATGTTTATATATATACAAGTATATATATATATATATATATATATATATATATATATATATATATATATATATATATATATATATATATATATATATATATATATATATATATATATATCATTATCAATAATAATAAAAATCTGAATTAAATGTGAAACGCGAAATAAGAGGATCGCAGTTTTTACACAGTGAAAGGAACGCAGCATATGAAATGGTGGGGGGTTAAACCCCCACCGAATGTTTGTTCTATGGGTGTGGGGAGGGGCAGAGCCCCACCCACACCCCACTATGTGGGATCTGGGTGGGGCTCGACCCCTCCCCACATCCTAGTTCCTTGAGCGCCGCAGCCACCACTGTGGCCACCGTTCCCTCCTCCAACAGCCTTCGACCCCTCCACTACGGCCACCGTCTCCCCTCCAACCACCTTGTCCCCACCACTGTGGCCACCGCCTCTCCCCATGGCTGCCTCCATCCACCGCCGCCTACCTTCCATACCTGCAACACATAAACTCAAAACACTACTCTCTCTTTTGAAGTTAGGGTTATTTAACCCTCTTCCTATAAGTTGGTTTGCTATTTTAAAATGATAATAAGTTGTAAGTGGAACTTCCATTACCAACAAATTAATATTTGTATATATAAATATATGTATATATATATATATACAACTCTGTATATATATATATATGTATATTTATATATATATGTATATTTATATATATATATATGTATATATATATATATATAAATTGAAGTGCATGGGTTAGCACTAAGTGAAAATTATATATATTAATGGATATATATATATATATATAAAGTTGTTAATTTAATAAATGTATATAATTATGAATAAATATATATGCACTATATATATATATACATTTATTTAAGTATGGTGTTTTCAATTTACTGGAAAGGAAATTTAATTGCAATGGTAAACATATTACCTAATTGAATTAAATACATTTTTATAAAAGACCATTTCTTATTTTGAAAAGAGATTTCTAGATTAATATATATCTATATCTATATATATATATATATAATTTATTATTAAAAGATATCAAAGGTAATAATTGAAAATCATATAATATTTCTGACACATTTGTTAATTTGTAAAGAAAATTATATTTAAGGAAGTTATCTTTTTTGAATGAATTACCAAGTAGTAAGATAGTTAACGTTTTGAGATCAATTGCCACAAAGAAACCTGTATAAGAGAAAATGGGCAAAGACGTAACCAAGCGAACAAGAAAACTATTAATTCTTTTAAACACCAATCACCTATCAGAGAAAACCTAAAACATTGCAAAAATAAACCAACACCAAACATAGTAAACAATAATGACATGCACATGTGAAAAGAATATTCCGTATTGACAATCAATTAGACAACTTAAACATACTTAACGAGCATGCTTGCACGTGCGAGGGAGGCTTTCGGAGTAGATAGGAAATTTTTTTTGATATGTCGTATCATGACTACATGTCATGTGTGGACATAACATGCATGTTTGCGTGTTGTGAATGCATGTGAAATGTGGGCATGACATTTGGTATCAAAGCCCAGGGTTTCAAACACTGGGCTTGTATGAGCACATTTTTCTTCCGCGATTAAACTGAGCACATTTTTCTTCCGCGATTAAACTGACTAAAGTTTACTCCATATATTAGGATGCCTCCCAGATGAGTTCAACAACCAGTGTCCCACCACACTCCAGCCACTAAGGTGTGCACTGATTCTTTAGCTGTGGGACCGAAACAGCCAATCCCACCAGAATAACCAATCCCACAAGTTCAGCCAGTTATATAGGCTCAATCAGTTCCTCAGGTACCACAAGCACCACTCGCCCCACCTGAGATGGGACCACAGATACTACAGGCCTTACAAGCTATTTTGGATAGGCTTCCACTAGCCATAGTTGAGCCGTGTGTAGAGCCACATGATGAGCCCCGCGATGTTCCACGAGAGGAGCCACGCGTGGAGGCACGAGCTGAATCTCATGTCGAGCCACATGAGGAACCCCGCGTAGAGCTGCAGGGGGTACCTTGGGTGGAGCCGTATGTTGAGCTACCTGACACAGAGGAGGTTGGTTCGGCCGGCAGGGCCTGGAGTAGTAGCCCTACACGTCATGTCAGGCATGACGAGATAGTGAGAATAGAGCAATTTGGTTCGAGACCTTATGAACATCATGCAGATGAGCCTTACAGGGGGCGCAGTGATAGAGGGGATCCCATTAGGGATATACTGAGATTGAACCCTCCTACATTCGTTGGAACTACAAAAGGAGCTGAGGCAGAAGCCTGGCTTATCAGTTTGGACAGGTGCTTCACATTGCATCCTTATGCAGGCAACATGAAGGCCCATGTGGCAGTGCACTTGTTATGAGATGCTGTAGCTACATGGTGGCGTACTGAGGAGTGCAAGCGCCACCTTTCCATAGATACACTCTCATGGGAGACTTTTATTGAGCGCTTCAATGCGCGATTTCTATCTGACCACTACCAACAGCGTCGTATAGACAAATTTCATGATCTACAGCAGAGGGGACTCTCGGTGGCTCAGTACGAGAGTAAATTTATCGAGTTATCTAGGTATGCAGAATATCTCCATGATGAGAAACTCCTGGTACACAAGTTTATCAGAGGTCTAAACCATAGTATATCAGGACCTATTCGGATGGCAGATCCACAGACACTGAGTGATGCTACCGAAAAGGCATACATTGCAGAAGAGATTCAGGGACAGGGGCAGAATTCTCACCCTCAGTTCTAGGATCAAGGATAGTAGCAGTAACAAAAAAACTTCTATAGAATGACACAACATTTCCCTAAAGGAGGACACAGTTCAGCACCATTACCTCCTAGACCCCCACAGCAATAGCAAACACAGCAGCAACAGAAAGCTAAAACACAACAGAAATCATATGGGGGAAATAATAGAGGTTGGCAACAGTAGGGCCCGCGTAGAGATCAGAGATAGCAAGGACCATCTACGGGACCTGCGAGACCACAGCAGTCATTTCGGGGTTCACAAGGGTCTACTGGCAGGACCGGGGGGCAGCAGTCGAGTAGAACTCAGACTGTACAAGTACAAGTTAGAGGCCCTTGTTATAATTGTGGTGAATCAGGACACAGCTAGAGAGTGCCCACTGGGTTATATAGCTGGAGGATAGCATCATGCAGGAGGATTTGAGCAAACAGTGGGTGAGATGGGTAAATCCCACCGTATGTTTGCAGTGGTTGACAACCGCTAGGTCAATTTTCAGGCCTCAGTCATTGAGATAGCAGGTATGATAGCAGAATCTCCCATCTCTATCCTTTTTGACTCCGGAGCTATTGACTCCTTTATTTCTACATCGTTAGTGGGACGTTGTAGGCTGGTGGCTTCTAGGCAGGACATTAGGTGGGAGGTCAAACTGGCCTCTAGGGCCAGGATGTCAGTTGATTCCGTTGTCCAAAAATGTGAAGTTTCCTTGGGTTCATTCACTACAACATGGGATCTTAGAGTGATGCCTTTAGGAACCTACGGCATAGTTCTTGGCATGGACTGGCTTGCGGCTCATAGAGCCAAGCTAGATTACCATCAAAAGACAATTAGTTGCATAGATGATCAGGGCACTCTGGTAGAGTTAGTGGGCATCCAGAAGCCCACGGCTACTTGAACGGTATCCGCTTAGCAACTTAAGCGTTGCATGCGGAAGGGATGTCAGTTATTTTCTATCATAGTCAGTGATAGATCAAAAGATGAACCTGAGACTATATTAGATGACCACCCCATCCTGAGGGAGTTTGCAGACGTTTTTCCACCGAAGGTACCTGGTATGCCCCTGCGTAGAGAAGTAGATTTCCACATCGATCTAGTACCAGGGGCAGAACCAGTATCTCGAGCACCTTACAGAATGACCACTCATGAGCTTACAGAGTTGAAACTACAGTTGGAAGAATTACTAGAGAAGGGACACATTTGACCTAGTGCATCTCCATGGGGTGCACCAGTTATCTTCGTTAAGAAGAAGGATGGATCTCTTCGACTATGCATGGACTACAGGTAGTTGAACAAAGTGACGGTGAGAAACCAATATCCTCTGCCGAGAATTGATGATCTCTTTGACCAGATGCAAGGAGCTAGAGTGTTTTCAAAGATTGACCTAAAGTCTAGTTATCACCAATTGAGAATTACAGAGGCAGATATTCATAAAACTACTTTCCGAACCTGATATGGTCACTCTGAGTTCACAGTAATGCCCTTCGGATTGACAAATGCCCCTGTAGTGTTCATGAGTCTTATGAACGGGGTGTTTCGTACTTACCTAGATCAGTTCGTGATCATATTTGTTCACGACATCTTGATCTATTCACGGACTGAGGAGGAACATGTGGATCATTTGCGTCAAGTAATGCAGTGTTTATGTGAGAATCAGTTGTTTGGCAATTTGGCGAAATGTGCCTTCTTCAGGATGGAGGTGCAGTATTCGGGTCATATATTATTAGGCGATGGTATCTCTGTAGATCCATCAAAGATCAGGGCTATTCAGGACTGGCTAGCACCCACCAATGTTACAGAAGTGAGGAGCTTTATGGGACTAGCCAGTTACTACCGTAGGTTTGTTGAAGGTTTCTCTAGAATAGCTCATCCTATCACTTCCCTTCAGCGTAAAGGGAAAGGATTTACATGGACTGAGCAGTGTGAGAAGGCCTTTAGAATCCTTAAGGAATGTCTTACCAGTGTTCCCATACTAGCTATTCCTGATCTGGCAGAAGATTTTGTTGTCTGCACGGATGCATCTTTAGAGGGATTTGGTGATGTGCTTATGCAGGGTGGTAGAGCGATTGCTTATGAATCGTGAAAGCTTAAAACACATGAGTTGAACTACCCTACGCACGATCTTGAGCTAGCAGCTGTCATTCATGCTCTTGTTCGATGGAGACACTTCCTCTTAGGCCGATGCTTTGAGCTCCATTCGGACCATCATAGCTTGTAGTATATCTTCACTCAGCCGAATTTGAACGCCCACCAATGGTGTTGGATGGAGTTCTTATGTGAATACGACTTTGATGTCCACTACATCAAGGGAAAGGAGAACGTGGTCGCTGACGCGTTGAGTTGAAGGCACCACAAGATCCTGACTCTGACTTTGAAAGTGGATTTGAGAGAACGTATTCTACAGCATCTGCCTGAAGACAAGTGGTTTCTTGAGGTGCAACAGGAGATTCAAAATTAGAGGGTCCTAAAGGGAAAGTATGAAGGATACTCCTCAGATTCAGATGGATTACTTAGACTTAAGCAGCACATCTATGTACCCCATGTAGGTGATCTGCGTGTAATGATACTCTTGGAGGCTCATAGAGCACCCTATGCAGCGCATCCAAGAGTGAAGAAGATGCATACGGACTTGAGACAGTTATACCATTGGGCTGGAATGAGACATGATATTGCAGAGTTTGTAGCTCGATGCCTTGAGTGTCAGCAGGTCAAGGTCGAGCATCAACATCCAGCAGGACTCTTATACCCACATGAGATACCTGAATGGAAATGGGACACCATCTCCATGGACTTCATTGTTGGTCTACCTATGTCATTACAACACCATGATGCCATCATGGTGATAGTTGACAAGTTGACCAAGGTGGTGCATTTCTCACCTGTACACACAACGTACAATGCTCCATCGGTGGTGAGGGTATTTTTTGATCAGATTGTCAGACTACATGGAGTACCTCGCCATATTATATCTGATAAAGACTCCATTTTCACATCTTCATTTTGGAGAGCTCTACATCAGGCGTTGGGCACACAGCTCTACTTCAGTTCCGCTTATCATCCTGAGACCGACGGCTAGACAGAAAGGGTTAATCAGGTGTTAGAGGATATGTTGCGTATGTATGGATCATCAGTCTAAATGGGAGGAGTACCTGTATCTAGTTGAGTTTACCTACAATAATGGGAAACACAGCTTGTTGGGTATGCCTCCTTACTAGGCTTTATACAGCAAGCCTTGTAGAACACCTTTGAGTTGGGATCGGTTAGAGGACCGAGTTACCATTGGTCCCGAAATGATCCAGGATATGGAACAGTAGGTTACCTTGATCAGGCAGAGACTACAGGAAGCTCAGGATAGGCAGAAAAAGTATGCAGATGCAAAGAGGATAGATCAAAGTTTCTCAGTAGGTGACAGAGTTTTCTTGAGAGTGCAACCGCATAAGAGTCCAATCCGTTACGGAAAAGGCTCTAAGCTCGCACCCCAGTTTGTAGGACCTTTCGAGATCCTAGAGAGGATAGGACTTGTAGCCTACCATTTAGCCTTGCCACCTAGCCTGTCTCATATCCACGATGTCTTTCATGTTCAGTTTACGACGATATATGTCTGATTTGTCTCACGTGTTGGATTGGAGTGCTCTTCAGGTAGAGGCAGATGGATAGCTAGCTTTGGAGCCAATATGCATATTGGCTCGTCGAACGCTGGGCCTTCGAGGTCGAGAGCTAGACTAGGTTAGATTCTAGTGGGATATGTATGATGAAGTCACTGCAACATGGGAAGATGCTATGAGACTGAAGACACTTTACCCTCACCTCTTGGATGACTTCCAGGAGGAAGTGCAATCTTAGGGGGAGAGGATGTGAGGCCTACTTTTTACACTACTGTTCATGAGACTATTTGCAATGATTTTTATTATTATTTATATGTTGAGAGACTTTTGTTCTGGAATCTTGCTTATTGAACCTATTTGATTTTAAGGAAATAATTGTGTAATGATAATTTAGATATTGTTTTGAAGAAAATGATGAATGGATATGGAAATTCAATATGATTCTATGGTTGAATGTTTAAGATGCATGTATTTAGTTTTGCTTCGACTATGATATCTATATGTGATATTGACTTCAAGTTTGAGTGTGCAGGTATTTCTAACAAAACCACTATTATAGGAGACCATCTCATACCTATGTTGTATCCCTTGTGAGCCGATCTAGTTCAATGAGGAACTAAGATCAACCTCGTGCTTGGAAAATGTTGTAACGTTGTAATGTGTTGATGTTGCATGAGGTCAAGGGAATAAGGGTTATCTTCTGATTTACTTTTATTACGATAAGTGTTGTAAGTAATGATGTTTTTAATCTTGTTTAAATTGTAATTCTTTTAGACCCTTTATCTTGTGTTTTATTTGACTCTGGGAGTCCTAACTAGGTTTAAAACAACCCTAGGTTATACCCTATGGGTCTAGGGACCTTTTGACTAGGATAACCCTGGGTTAACTTCCATATGGTCACTTCAACTTCAGGGTGAAGTAAAGTGACGAATTTGGAAGCATGGGGGACAATGGGATGAGTGGAATCCACACTCAGGCCCACTTCCAAGTCATGGAACAACTCCATGATCCACTAATAATGGAGTGTTTGTCTCCATGTGCCTCTCTTTTGGTGGGGTTTCCCTTATTTAGGGGTTGTGTGTCATCCACTCCATTTGTATTTTATTTTACTTAATGTATTTTAAATTCACCATGTGTTGTAGGTAGGACTATAGTGGGGAACCTATGGAGTGGGGGTCAATTGTTTTATGACCACTAGGATAATGGATGAGTTGGGGTTAATTGTTTAATGCCACTTGGGAAATTAGGAAAATAGAGGGAATTAGTTTAAAAGAAAGAGGAGGAAAGTGAGGGGGTTGGATTATTGTGAGAAGAAGGGATCTTTGGAGAAGAAGGTGGGAAGAGGAGCTCTACATCAACTCTCATTCCATAATTGGGCTTTGGAAGGTTGGTGATACAATTCTACTCTCTATGTGATTGTTGTTTGAAATGTATGTTTGTCTCTGGTTGATGAATGAGTATTGATTTAGCCTTCTTTGAGTTTTCCTGTTAGTTTTGGGGTTTTGTTTTGGGTGTAGAAAGAGCTCCTTCCAGTTGGAAGGAAATGCTCATCTTGTATAGGGAAGGGGAGGTGTGACCCTCCCCAGGTGTCATCTTGTTCTTGATATTTTTCATGCCTTGTGAGCATGTTGGTTCTTTTATAGCCTAGAGGGCTTATGGCCTTGTGTGCCTATTGGGATATCCCTGGTGATTGGGTTTATTGGAAGGCTTGAGGCCTTGTGAAGGAAGTGATTATTGTTGGCTTAAGGCCTTGTGGAGAAAGAAAAACTTGTTGACTTGAGGCCTTGTGTTATTATGTGGTATGATGTAAAAGATAAATGACACCTGGGGATTAGAGATGTCTACTTCCCTACCCTCCTGAACTCACCTAAGCTGGTTCATTGTAATGTGAGTATACCATGGGGTTTTGTGTATTAATTGCTTGGTTATTGTACTCATTGTTGTGAAGTGTTGTCTTGTATGTTCTACCTTGGTATGAAGATGGTCTCCCTAGCTCGAGGGTGACCCTCTTGCCGGTCAAAGGTAGGGTGGAGAGCTAGATGGTTCTTGTTGTCTCCCTTGTATTCTTGCAAGTAAATGTTGAAGCAATGTGAAAGTGATTGAAGATGTGTTACCTTGTTAAAGAATCTGTTTACTTTCCTGTTGCATTAAGAGCTTGGTCTCTAGGGTTTTCACTATGTAAAGATGTTGAGAGAACTTCTCTTTTGAAAATGTTGTAAGAATTGTTACCCTGGGAGTGGAGAGTTAATCCTCCCTTATTATGTCAATTGTTGTAATTATAATTGTTCTTCACAATTACATCATTTATGAGTAGGGAGTGTAAGTAAAAAAAAACCCTTAGTTTGTATATGAGATGTGGAAGTTTTATAGTAAATGATCTTGATTATCCAATGTAAGTTGTGTAAATGTGAGTGAGTGGGATCAGTTGTTTTCAAGTTATCCTTTGTAATACTTTGTGAGAAAGTGTATTTAAATGTAATTTGGAAGTAGCATATCCACCTTGTAAAACAAATGGAAATTAAATCTGGAGTGAAGGTTGTAATAGAAATTAATTCAAAAACAAATGTTATATTTGGCTATGGAGTGTTATTGGAGGGAAAAGATTTATAGTTCATGCATTTACTTCTAAATTTTACAAGTAGATGAAAAAGAAAATTTACTTGATAATTTACAAAATTGTTTGGTTAAATGCCCTTCCTTTGTTCTTTTGATTAATTGTTATTTAAAAATTTAAAATGTTGAAATTAGTATGGAAGGAATTTTTACTATGAGACAATGTGATTAAATGAATTTGTATGTACATTTTAATATATTCATTTACTTTTAACTTAATTGAGAAATTTGTTATCTGTATTTACTTTTATCTACTTTATAAAAAAAAAGGGTTGAGAAAACTGTGATATATATATATATATATATATATATATATATATATATATATATATATATATATATATATATATATATATATATATATATATATATATATATAATTATTCACTTATTTATTTACTTATTTATTTATTTATTAGTTCATTTAAAATGAAATAGAGGAAGTGAAAATATTATACATTTGTGAATGTTTATATATATACAAGTATATATATACTTGTATATATATATATATATTAAATAGTATTCAGCTGAGTATAATTGTGAAAATGATATATATATATATATATATATATATATATATCATTATCAATAATAATGAAAATCTGAGTTAAATGTGAAACGCGAAATAAGAGGATCGCAATTTTTACACAGTGAAAGGAACGCAACATATGAAATGGTGGGGGGTTAAACCCCCACCAAATGTTTGTTCTATGGGTGTGGGGAGGGGCAAAGCCCCACCCACACCCCACTATGTGGGATGTGGGTGGGGCTCCGCCTCTCCCCACATCCTAGTTCCTTGAGCACCACGGCCACCACTGTGGCCACTGTTCCCCCCTCCAACAACCTTCAACCCCTCCACTACGGCCACCGTCTCCCCTCCAACCACCCTTGTCCCTGCCACTGCAGCCACTGCCTCTCCCCACGGCTGCCTCCATCTGCCACCACCTACCTTCCATACTTGCAACACATAAACTCAAAACACTACTCTCTCTTTTGAAGTTAGTGTTATTTAACCCTCTTCCTATAAGTTGGTTTGCTATTTTAAAATGATAATAAGTTATAAGTGGAACTTCCATTACCAAAACAAATTAATATTTGTATATATAAATATATGTATATATATATATATACAACTCTGTATATATATATATGTATATTTATATATATATATAAATTGAAGTGCATGGGTTAGCACTAAGTGAAAATTATATATATATATATATATATATATATATATATATATATATATATATATATATATACTCTTTTAACCTTATAACATGGGAATATGTTGAGTTGGTTTTATGCAAAATACTCATTAAAATTTTTAAGTGGGATTTCCACTAGAATGAAAAATAAAGTTGTTAATTTAATAAATGTATATAATTATGAATAAACATATATGCACTATATATATATATACATTTATTTAAGTATGGTTCTTTCAATTTACTAGAAAGGAAATTTAATTGCAATGGTAAACATATTACCTAATTGAATTAAATACATTTTTATAAAAGACCATTTCTTATTTTGAAAAGAGATTTCTAGATTAATATAATTATATATATATATATAATTTATTATTAAAAGATATCAAAGGTAATAATTGAAAATCATATAATATTTCTGACACATTTGTTAATTTGTAAAGAAAATTATATTTAAGGAAGTTATCTTTTCTGAATGAATTACCAAGTAGTAAGATAGTTAACATTTTGAGATCAATTGCCACAAAGAAACCTGTATAAGAGAAAATAGGCAAAGACGTAACCAAGCGAACAAGAAAACTATTAATTCTTTTAAACACCAATCACCCACTAGAGAAAACCTAAAATGTTGCAAAATTGAACCGACACCAAACATAGTAAACAAAAATGACATGCACATGTGAAAAGAATATTCCGTATCGACAATCAATTAGACAACTTAAACATACTTAACAGGCACGCTTGTGCGTGCGAGGGAGGCTTGCAGAGTAGATAGGGAAAATTTTTTGATATGTCGTATCATGACTACATGTCATGTGTGGACATAACATACGTGTTTCCGTGTTGTGAACGCATGTGAAATGTGGGCATGACAAGATGTTCTATGTTGCTATAGTTGTAAGAATTAAACTGAATTTGCAAACATCTCTCTTCATTAGATTAGTGTAGGAGGCGATTTCTACACACCTAGCTTCCTTTCAAAAATGTCCAAAACTAAAAATAAAGTACATGTGAAAATACAAAAATAAACTAAGGCATGATCACTTTCATCAACTCTCATTCCCATCCTTCAGAAAATCCTCAAACATTGTCCACATTGTTTGCATCTCAAGGTTATCTGATCCAGAAGTATTCTCAGAAATGACACAAGTCCTTGCTACTGAATCTCTCGCAGAGGTAGCAGCCTTCTCATGCTTATCTAGAACTACCTTGCGAATGTCTGAGGTCAACTGTATATCTGACAACTTATCCATAGAAGCCACTGAGAAAGCTTGATCTTCAAAGTCCTTTGGATCATGTTATTGAATGCCTGTATCTTTTCATCTGTGGAAGGAAACTTTTGTTCTCCTTGACTCGAAATTGTAGTAGCCAGGGAGAACTGCGCATTTGCATGGGCTTTGAAGGGCTAAAGTGTGAATAGAGCGAAAAATTGAGTGAAAGCAGGCTAAAGTTAACAACTTGAAAATTTTCCCAGAGTTAGAAAATTTTTAGGGAGTGAGTGCACGAGTGGCAAAAATCACCACCCTTGCATGTGGAGGAAATTGCTTTTGTACACAAGCGGAAAAAATCACCGCCCTTGCATGTGACAAAAAGACTAACATGCACGGGCGGCAAAAATCACCACCAGTGCATATAAAGATGCAATGGAGGAAAAAATCGCCGCTAGTACATATAAAGATGCAATGGAGGCAAAAATCACTGCCAGTGCATATAAAAATGCAATGGAGGCAAAAAACACTGCCAGTGCATATAAAGATGCACTGGAGGCAAAAATCCCTGCCATTGCATATAACAAAAAATTACTAACTCCTAGAAAGTGAAATGTTCAATTAGACATGTTTTGTAAAATTCAAAAAACTGACACAAGTTGACTCTTGAAAGGATGTTCCAAGGCTAGGAGAGCATGCACGACGGCAAATGCGATTCACCTCATTTTGCATGTTTAGATTTGTAGGCTACAAAAATGGACAAGTTTTGTAGGGGTTATCCTACAAATTGAGCGCAATTAAATTTGAGGATAACAAGGTTGAAGCAAAATTTGTAGATAGAATACAAAGAGGTTTCAGAAAGTACAAAGGAAACTTAGCATTCAAATGCTTTTCTTGTGGTAAGATTGATTACTATGCATCTAGATGTCCGGAGAGAATTGAAGGAGGTAAGAAGAAATTTGAAAGTAAACCTAGGGTTATAACGAAATGTTATATTGTTAGAGATCTTGATGATAATGGTGTAACTAATGATGATTCTAATGATACTAGTACTAGTGCAAATGAATGCTTGTTTATTGCTATTAAGGAAGAGCCTGTATCTACTAATCCTGCTAGCTATGTGAAGGAAGAAAAACTAGTGGAAGAAAGTGCTTTGCCTATTCAGCTGGATAAAGATAAGGATGAATGGATTATTGATAGTGGATGCTCACATCACATGACTAGTAAGAAAAGTAAGTTTGTAAGTCTAGAAAAAACATGATGGAGGGTTGGTTAGGTTTGGAGATAATGCAACTAGTAAGATTTGTGGAAAAGGATCTATTTCTTTTGATGGGAAGCATAATACTGATGGTGTCCTATATTTGAAGGGTTTAAACATAATCTTTTAAATGTTGGTCATATGTGTGACAAAGGCTATGATCTGAGATTCAAGGACAATGGATGCAAGATCATGCAAAGCTCTGGAACAGTGCTTGCTAATGGTATGAAGACCAGAGGTAATATTTATCAGTTAAGAGGTACTAATGATTACTATTTATTGGCTCAGACAGATAAGAGTTGGTTCTGGCATAGAAGGATGTGTCATATCAATTTTGACAACTTGGTGAAGATAAGTTCAATATAGGCTATGAGAGATTTGCCTAAGCTTGTAAATCTTGCTAATACAGTTTGCAAGGAATGTCAGTTGGGAAAGAAAACAAGAACAAGTTGCAAGAGAAAAGAACAATTTTCTGTCAGATTGCTAGATTTGGTGCATACATATTTGTGTGGTCCTACAAGGATAAGAAGTTTGCAAGGAGACATGTACTTTGTGTTGCTTATTGATGATTATTCTAAGATGACTTGGGTCACTTTTCTAAAAGATAAATTAGAAGCCCTAGAAAAGTTCAAGTACTTCAAGGCAATGGTTGAGAATGAGCTAGAATTGAGAATCAAATGCTTAAGGTCTGACAGAGGAGGTGAGCTTATATCAAATGAATTCAACACTTTCTATGAAGAACAATGAATAAATAGATAGTTATCTGGTCCTAGGACTCCTCAACAAAATGGAGTTGTTGAAACAAAAAAAGGACAGTTCAAGAAGTTGCTAGGACTATGATGAAGGAGGCTAACCTATCAGAAGTGTATTGGAGAGAAGCCATACATACTGCTATCTACATTCAAAATAGAGTTCATGTTAAAGGTAATGGCAATAAAACTTCTTATGAATTTTGGTATGGAAAAGTTCCTACAGTAAAATATTTCAAGGTTTTTGGAAGCAAATGCTATATGAGAAGAGAAGAAGATCTAGGCAAGTTTGATGCTAGATGTGATGAAGGAATTTTTCTTGGTTACTCTACCAAGAGAAAGGCGTACTGGTGCTACAATAAGAGACTGAAAAAGATTGTTGAGAGTGCTAATGTGAAGGTGGAGGAAGACAAGGAAAGAATATTAGATCTAAGTGGCTATGAACTAGATGAACCTATGGCTATAGTGACTGAAGAAAAAGTTGAACAAGAAGACAGTCAAGATGAAGAAGAAAAGGCTCCAAAAAGTATTTCTAAAAATCCTAGATATGTAAGGATTAATCATTCTGAAGATCAAATTATTGGTGACAAAAGAAAAGGGGTACTAACAAGGAAAAGAGCTGTAGACGAATAGGTTAACTACTGCTTTCTTTCTAATATTGAACCTAAAAATGTTAGTGAAGCATGAAATGATAAAAATTGGGTAAAAGATATGAAAGAAGAGCTGATGCAGGTAGAGAAGAATCAAACTTGAGAATTGGTTCCTAGACCTGCTAATAAAAATGTGATTGGAACTAAATGGGTTTTTAGGAACAAGATGAATGAGAATGGAGAAGTAGTTAAAAACAAAACAAGGCTGGTATGCAATGGATATTCTCATGTTGAAGGAATAGATTTTGAGGAGACCTATGCTCTTGTGGAAAGAATGGAAGCTTTCAAAATGTTTCTAGCATTTACAGCACATAAAGATTCCAAAGTGTATCAGATGGATGTGAAATCTACATTCTTGAATGGTGAGTTGGGAAAGGAAGTTTGCATTGAACAACTGGAAGGATTTCATATAGAAAATCAAGGTGACATGGTGTGAAAATTGAAGAAAGATTTGTATGGACTCAAGCAAGCCCCTAGATCTTAGTATGCAAGATTGTATGAGTATTTGTTGCAAGTAGGGTTCAATAAAGGTACTGCTGACAACAATCTCTATTTCAAAATTAATGGTGATCAAATTCTGATTGTTGAAGTCTTTGTTGATGATATTATCTTTGGAGGCAATGAACGTATGTGTAAGAAGTTTGTAGAGGAAATGTAAAAGGAGTTTGACATGTCCATGTTTGGTGAAATGAATTTCTTTCTAGGTCTACAAATTACTTAATTAGATAAAGGAATCTTCATTTCTTAGACCAAGTATGTAAGAGAGTTGTTGAAGAAATTTGGAATGGAGGACTCTAAACTAGTATGTACTCTCATGATGACTAGATGTAAATTAAGAAAGACTGATGATTCACCCAAAACTAATTAGAAAAGGTATAGATCCATGATTGGAGGATTGCTTTACCTAACCCATACTAGACCAAACATAATGTAGGTAGCTTGTCTTGTGGCAAGATTTCAAGAAGATCCTAAAGAGTCACATGTGATGGAAGTCAAGGGAATCATGAGATATTTGAAAGGTACACTAGATCATGGCCTATGGTATCCAAAGTATAATGATTTCACTCTCAGTGCTTATATAGATGGAGATTGGGCCAGAGATGTTGATGACAGAAAACATACAAGTGGTGGTGCTTTCTTCTTGGGTAATAGATTGGTTTCATGGTTGAGCAAGAAGCAAGATTCAATCTTTTTATCTATTGTAGAAGTAGAGTACATTACAATAGCAGGCTATTGCACTCAAGTGTTATGGATGAAGCAAATATTGAAGGATATATGAGTTGTGTACAAAGAACCAATCTCAATCCTTTGTGATAATACAAGTGCTATAAACATTTCAAAGAATCCAGTGATGCAACAAAGCATATATCTATATGGTATCATTTTCTAAGAGAAAAGGTGATAGAGAATGAAGTAAAGATGGAATATATGTCTACAAAGGATCAGATTGTAGACATTTTTACCAAGCCTCTACCTAAGGATACTTTTAAGTATCTCAGAGAAAAGCTAGGGGTCATTACCCCTCCTGCTCTAAACTAAGATTCATAGGAATGCATCAGTCCAAT
Organism: Cunninghamia lanceolata; assembly: GCA_027924645.1. Taxonomy (NCBI): domain Eukaryota; kingdom Viridiplantae; phylum Streptophyta; class Pinopsida; order Cupressales; family Cupressaceae; genus Cunninghamia; species Cunninghamia lanceolata. The sequence goes on along the minus strand of BSBN01001290.1, from coordinate 1,162,687 downwards.
GGTGTCCAAAGCCTCATTCTTTGATCTAGATTGATATTTTGAGAGCTACCTCTTAGGGGGAGTAGCAAGTGTTCCTGATGTGTTCTTGACAAAGAGCAGTAAGTGTTACAGTATTGATGAAAGAGTAATTTCATCAGAGCAGTAGAGTGCAAGTATGTTCCCTTTGCCATTGATGTCAAAGGGTGAGAGAAATCATGTGAAAAACTTAAGAGTGCAGATGTATAAAGAGAGAGGGGGAGAAGGCAATCAGTGAAAAATCTTGTCTTGATGTTCTTTATAGTTTTTTCACATCATATGTTGCCATCAATGACAAAGGGGGAGATTAGTGCAAGTATGTGCCTAACCGGTGTTGTCATTCATGTCAACATATCTGTGTTGTCATTGGTGTCAATTGTGCTCTTAATTTGTTACTTTCTTGTGATGAATATTGCTTTCCATAAGTCCTAAATATCATAAGAATATGTTTCTGATATTGAGTTTCCAAGTGTTTTTGAGAAAATTTGCTCTCCTAGTGGAAATAGTGTGTTATAGAGTATCTTGGTTTGATGATGAACAATCCAGTGGTTTTCCCCACATTTATTGTAAAATGAATATCTTTGTCTGTGGATTGGAAGTCATTTAGAGGCATGTCTATATATGCTATGTTCCAAGTTTGAGCCTCCGGTATGAAGATCTGAGTAAGTTATGTTTATCAAAGTAAAACTATTTTTTCTGTGCATTCAGTGGTGATAGGGAGAAAGTATTTTCCTCTGCATTCCTTCGCATGGAAGTATTTTAGTTTTCTATTCTAGAGTTAAGTCTAGGATGATGTTATGTACCTTCAACTCAAATGGTTCATGATTTAGTGGTCTGCAAGTGATCTTTTCTTTATGACAGTAGTTGACAGTGTTGTTTATGTGCTCCGGTTTGAAGAATCTTCTTGACAAAGTGGTTAGATGTTGTGCAGTTGTTCCTTATAATTACAATGTGTTTGTAGATGTACCTTGATCATGTTCCTACATTCTTATTGGTCTGTGAAGAGTAATTTGGATTGTGGATGAAGATTGTTCCTAAAAGACTTAGTGTAAACTCCAAGTCTTGGTCGACCTAGTTGTTTTCACTACATGCGAAGATGCATTAAAGATTGTGAAAGCATGTTGTGGCATGGAAGATTGCAATTGAGTCCTAGCTAAGGAGTTATGTGATCCACATTCATCCTTTTCCTATGCAAAATTATTTAGGTCTAGACCTATTCTAATGTATGTTTGTAATGTTTGCAATGCCGACCTTGGAGATTGTTCCAATGGTTGATGATTGTAATTCCAACCTTGATGATCATTTCAAGGTTGATGAATTGTATAAATACTTGTAATAAAATCATGAAAATGTATCGAAAAAATGAAGATGAAAAGATAAGTGTGAAGTGTAAAGGTAGACAAGAGTAGAGAAAATAAATTGTGCTTCAATGGAACTGAACTCAGGCATGGAGTAGATGTTATCAAATCAATTCACAAACCTTTGGTAGTTATCCACCCTTGGTAGTGAGTTGATCTTAGTAGTGAGCCCTAATGTAGTGAGCCTCTAATTTTCAATATTGCTATAACATATTTATTTTGTGAGATAACACTCACCATGGTTTTTCCCTTCTGGGGTTTTCCACGTAAAAATCTGGTGTCTCCTGTGTTAAATATGTAAATATGTTTAAGTTCATGTTTCATGCTTTCATGATTAAATTACAAATGCAGTGTTGATTGGTTGATGTTTTAATGGTGTTGAAATATTGGCTACAACTAATTCACCCCTCCTCTCAGTTGTATTTCTCTTTTCAACAAGATGAACCTATTGTTAAAGTCAATGAAGAAAAGGTGGAAGAAAAGAACAATCAAGTTGAAGAAGAAAAGGTTCTAAAAAGTGTTGTTAAGACTCCTAGGTATGTCAGGATTAATCATTCTAAAGATCAAATTATTGGTGACAAAAGCAAAGGGGTATTGACAAGGAAAAGAGTTGCAGAGGATTAGGTGAACTACTATTTACTTTCACAGATTGAACCTAAAACTGTAAGTGAAGTGTACAAAGATAAAAATTGGCTAAAATCTATGGAAGAAGAGCTAATACAGATAGAAAAGAATCAAACTTGGGAAATAGTTCCTAGACTTGCTGATAAAAATGTGATTGGAACCAAATGGGTCTTTAGAAACAAGATGAATGAAAGTGGTGAAGTGGTAAACAACAAAGCAAGACTAGTATGTAAAGGATATTCTTAGGTTGCAGGCATAGATTTTGAACAGAATTTTGCTCCTGTGGCAAGAATTTAAGTAGTAAGAATGTTTTTGGCATTTACAGCTCACAAAGATTTCAAGGTGTACCAGATGGATGTGAAGTTTCTTTCTTGAATGGAGAGATAGAAGAAGAAGTTTACATTGAACAACCAGAAGGATTCCAATTATCAGACCAAGGTGACATGGTATGCAAACTAAAGAAAGCTTTGTATGGACTCAAGCAAGCTCCTAGAGCCCGGTATGCAAGCGTAGACAAGTATTTGATGCAATTAGGGTTCAACAAAGGTAGTGCAAATAGTAATCTCTATTTCAAAATCAATAATGATCAAATTTTGATTGTTCTAGTCTTTGTTGATGATATTATCTTTAGAGGCAATAAAGGTATGTGTAAGAAATTTGCAGAGGAAATGCAAAAAGAATTTGAAATGTCTATGTTTGGTGAAATGAATTTCTTTTTAGGACTGCAAATTACTCAATCAGAAAAAGGAATTTTCATTTCTCAATCCAAGTATGTGAAAAAATTGTTGAAGAAGTTTGGAATGGAGGATTCCAAACCAGTATGTACTCCCATGGAAACTGGTTGCAAGCTGAGAAAGAATGATGAAGCACCTAAGACTGATTAGAAAAAGTATAGATCTATGATTGGAGGACTACTTTATCTAACCCATGCCAGACCAGACATAATGCATGCAGTCTATCTTGTGGAAAGATTTGAAGAAGATCCCCATGAGTCACATGTGATGGCAGTAGAAAGGATCATAAAGCATCTAAAAGGCACTTTAAACTATGGATTGTGGTACCCCAAAGATATTGATTTCACTCTTAGTGCTTACACAGATGCAGATTGGGTTGGAGATGTTGATTATAGAAAAAGTACAAGTGGAGGTGCTTTCCTCTTAGGTAACATATTTGTTTCATGGTTGATCAAGAAGTAAGAATTAGTTTCTTTGCCTATTGCAGTAGTAAAATATATTGTTGCATCATGCTATTGCACTCAAGTGCTTTGGATGAAGCAAACATTGAAGGACATAAGAGTTGTGTATGAAGAACCTATTTCAATCTTTTGTGAGAACACAAGTGCTATAAACATTTCAAAGAATCCTATGATGCACTCAAGGACAAAGCATATATCAATAATGTATCACTTTCTGAGAGAAAAAGTAACCGAGAATGAAGTAAAGATGGAGTATGTATCTAAAAAGGATCAAATTGCAGATATTTTCACTAAACCTCTGCCGAAGGATACTTTTGAGTATCTTAGAGAGAAGTTAGGAGTTATTACCCCTCCTTCTCTAAACTAAGATGCATAAGGAATGCATTAGTCCAGTGGTGTCTAGAGCTTCATCTTTTGATCTAGATTGATGTTTTGAAGGCTACCTCTTAGGGGGAGTAGGTAGAAGTTGTTTATATGAGTTCCTGATAAAGAGAAGTAAGTGTTGTAGTATTCATGAAAGGGAGAGTTGTGTAGTAAAAAGAAATAAAAAGTTTGGCACCCTTTGCCATTGATGTCAAAGGGGAGAGAAGTTCATGTGAAAAACCTAAGAAGAAAACTACAGATAGAGAAAGCATTAAGGGAAGCAAAGAAGCAAAACAAGATTACATGTCTTGATGGTTTTTCACATCATGTGTTGCCATCAATGACAAAAGGGGAGATTGTTGCAAGAATGAATAGTAAGTGTTGTCATTGATGTCAACACCTAAGGAAGTTATTTGAATAATTCTGAACAAGTATCTAAGGCATTAGTACAAGTGTAGAATTGCTTTATTTATCAAGAATAGTGCAGTGTTTTGCTCCACATATCCTGTATATTGAATATCTTTACATGTGGATTAGAATTAATGTTAAGGGATGTCAGTAGATGCTATGTTTCAAGTTTTAGCCTCCAGTGTGAAGATTTGAGTGAGTTTTGTTCACCAAAGTAAAAACTATTTTTCTATGTCTTTAATGGTGACAAGGAGAATGTATTCTACTCTGCATTTCTCCGCATTTAAGTTTCACAGTTTGCACTTCTAGAATTAAGTTTTTGATGTTGTTATGTGCCTTCAGTTCAGATGGTTCATGGTTTGGTGCTCTGCAAGTGATCTTTCCTTTATGATAGTGGCCGACAGAAATGTTCAAGTGCTCTGATTTGAAGAATCTTATAGATAAAGTGTTTAGAGGTTGTGTGGATGTTCTTGGTGATTGAAACATACTTGTGAGAGTCTCTAGATCATGTTCCTACCTTTTGATTGGTCCACAAAGTGTAATCTGGATCATGCATGAAGCATGTTCCTAAAGGACTTAATGTTAACTTTGGTTTTGGTAGACCTGATTGTTTTCACCATGTGTGAATATGCTTCGAAGTTTGTAAAGCGTATTGTTGCATGGAAAATTACATTTGAATCCCAGATAAGACTTAGCATGGTCCGCATTCATTTCTCTTCTTCCATAATTTGTTTAGGTCTAGACCTAATTTGAATATTGGCTAAATATGTATGTATGCTGACCTTGGAGATTGTTCCAATGGTTGATGATTGTAATGTTGACCTTGATGTTCATTCCAAGGTTGATGAATTGTATAAATACTTGAAATGAAGTCATGAATGTATGATGTAGGATACAAAACTCATAAGATAATTGCGAATTAAAAAGGTAGAGCAGAGCAGAGGATGCCTATTGTGCTTCAATGGAATTGAACCTTGGCATAGTATAGATGCTACTATCTCAATTCACCAATTTTGGTAGTGAGCCACCCATCGACAGTGAGCCACCCCATTAGCAGTGAGCCTCTTCTTGTAGTGAGCATTCTAGGTAGTGAGCCCCATAGGCAGTGAGTCTTTGATTTTTGATATTGTTATTACATATTATATTGTGAGCTAACACTGACCATGGCTTTTCCCTTATTGGGTTTTCAACGTAAAAATCTAGTGTCTCATGTGTTGATGCATGAATGTGTTTAGGTTTCTGATTTCATGTTTTCATGGTTAAATACAATAATAGTGATTAAGTGGTTGATATGTTAATGGTTTTGAAGTATTGGTAACAACTAATTCACCCCCCTCTCAGTTGTATTACACTTTTCAATAGTAACTGCACCTAAAAATAGAAATGACAAGACAAGTAATAATTAACTAACTTGAGCGAATTACCTGGATCACTTTTTTTATGATGGCCTGATGTACTTGGCTGCTATGCCGTCGATTTAATGAGGTGTGGTGTGAGTTGACATGTGTCTAGCACCTGCATCACTTGGAATGGCATCAACATCATCAGTGTCACATGGTCTGAAATATTTGCTCATGAGTAGATTTGAAAATTATGTTTTATAAAATGACATCATGAGGAGTAGCCAAGATGATGCACGTAGGTAGCAACAACTTCCTTTTTTATTATGGATGATGAGGCATTCTGACCTCATCGCTTTCTCTTTTCAAAAGTGGAGGATGAGTCAAGTTGACCTCATCATGTGGTGTCCCCACTTTGATTCCTGGAGAGGTGGGTTCCCCCATTCTTGAGATGGTTCCATTATTGGTAAAGCACTGGAGGTGCTCTTAGACTGCTCCAGAGATGTGTTCTAGTGGCTCCTGGGTGCCTAGTTAGCTCCAAAGATCATCTGCTGAAATCCTGCAAGAAGAAGGGAACCACCATTTACTAGTTTTCAATCCCCTTGGTGAGAAAGACAATCATTTATTGGTTTTCCATCTTTCTCTAATTTGTGTTTTAGAGAAAGGCTGCCATTTTCTAGTTTTCAACCTTTCTAATTTTTTTTATATTGTCCATTAATTTCTTCCACCTGTGGAAGAGAGGTTGTGACCCCTATCACCAAGCACAAGTCCTTGGTAAATTCTTCCTTAGTAATTGGTCTTGTATAGAGCCAAATTTTGTGGCTATTTACCAAGAATGTGCCTTCACCTCAATCAATGGGTGCTAGAAAAGCTATTCCATTCTCATAGACTTCCCTAATTTGGTAAGGTCCCATCCAATGAGTTTGTAACTTCCCCTTGAACTCCTTAAACTTAGAATCATATAGGAGAACCCAATCCCCTTGTTGAAATATCCTCTTTTTGATATGTTGGTCATGCCACTGTTTCCTTTGATATTGAACAAGTTTTGTTTACTGTATGGCCTCTGTCCTGATTTCATCTAGCTCATTGAGTTGAAGAATCCAGTTCTATTGTGCTATAGACAATGGTAGGCCAATATCCAATGAGGTCTTCAGTGTTTGCAATTCAAATTCTATGGACAAAATGGGTTTCTTTCCATAAACCAATTCATATGGTGAGAAATTGGTTGTGAACTTGTAGGTGGTGTTGTAGGCCCAAACTGCTTGAGGTAACCTACTAGCCCAATCCTTCCTATTCATGGCTACTATTCTTGTTAGGATATTTTCTATCTCTCTATTAGTCACCTCTACCTACCGATTTGATTAGGGGTGGTAAGGTGAAGACTTTCTATGTTTGACTTGATATAGATCTATGAAAGTTTGGATTACCTGAGAAGTAAATTATGGTCCTTTATCTAAAACTATAGATTTTAGAGCTCCAAATCTTAGGAAGATTCTATTATAAAGAAAATCAACAACTTTTTCTTCCCTTGAAAACTGTAATGCTTGAACTTCTACCCATTTAGTTACATAGTCTGTTTAGACCAAAATATATTCTTTGTCTGAAGTGTGAGGCCTACCTTTTTACATTACTGTTTATGAGACTATTTGCAGTGCTTTTGTTATTACTATTATCTTAAGAGACTATTGATTTCCAAATTCTGGATTATTGAACTTATGTGATTTTTAAGAAAATAATTGTGCAATGATATTAGATGTTATTTTCTGCATTCTGGATTATTGAACCTATTTGATTTTAAGGAAATAATTGTGCAATGATAATTTAGATATTGTTTTGAAGAAAATGTAGAATGGAAAGGGAAACTCAATATGATTCTATGGTTGAATGTTTAAGATGCATGTATTTAGTTTTGCTTCGGCTATGATATCTATATGTGATATTGACTTCGAGTTTGAGTGTTCGGGTATTTCTAACAAAACTACTATTATAGGAGACCATCCCATACCTATGTTGTATCCCTTGTGAGCCGATCTAGTTCCATGAGGAACTAAGATCAACCTCGTGTTTTAGAAAAAAATGTTGTAATGTTTTAATATGTAAATGTTGCATAAGGTTAAGGGAATAAGGGCTTTTATCTAAATTACTTTTATTATGATAAGTGTTATAAGTTGATGTTTTGAATCTTGTTTTAACTTTAATTATTTTTGACCCGTTTCATGTGTTTATTTGACTCTGCAAGTCTTAACTAGGTGTAAAAACAACCCTAGGTTGTACCCCTTGGGTTTAGGGACCTTTTTGACTAGATTAACCTTGGGTTAACTGCCATAGGGTCACCTCAACTTGGGGGTGAGGTTAAGTGACGAAAATTGGAAGCTTGGGGGACATGGGATGAGTGGAATCCCCACTCATGCACACTTCCAAGTCATGGAGCACTCCATGATCCCCCCATTATGGAGGGCTTGTCTCTATGTGCCTCTTTTGGTGGGGTTCCCTTTTATGTGGGTGTTGTGTCACATACTCTATGTTATTTTAAGTTTTCTCATTGTATTTTATTCTTCACGTGGGTTTTAATGGGGAACCTCATGAGTGGGTATATTTTATTAATTCCACTTGGGATAGTGGGGATATTTTATTAATTCCACTTGGGATAGTGGGGATAGTTTATTAATTCCACTTGGGATAGTGGGGATATTTTATTAATTCCACTTCGGATAGTGGGGTTATTTAAATATTACATCTTTTAAAAAATAAATTTTTAATTCATCCACTATGAATTTAAATATCACAAATAATGTGAGCCCTTGATCTCAACTCTTGATCCTCACCTTCCATTCCCTTCTCTGAAAATCTATAAATTAGACCCTTTTCTAAGCAATTAAGAGACAAGAATTTTGTAGGGGACTTCATTTTTTTTATAGGTGAACTTCATTCTTGCAGGAGAAGACTTCATTCTTGCAGGGGGACTTCATTCTTGCATCCTCATCATGCCCAATTTCCTCTAGGAATTCTTCTTCTAGCATCCTCATAATGCCCAAATTCTTTCTCTATTCTTCTCTTCATAGCCTCATAATGCCGAAATTATTCTAGCCATCCTATATCCTCCATATATTATCCCTTGCTTGTGATCCTAGAGAGATTATTTTTGGGGTTAGATCTTGGAGGAAAATGAAGGAGATTTTGGAGAAGGAAGTAGAGAGGATCTCTTCATCAGATTCTTCCATAATTGAGCTTTGGAAGGTTGGTAAACAATTTCTATCCTCATGTGTGATCTAATGTTTGATATGAATGTTTATATCTTGGTTGTTGAAAGAATCTTGCAATGTCTTCTTTGAACTTTTCTATTTATTTTTGGGTTTTGTTTTGGGGTGTAGAGAGAGCTCCTTCCAGTTGGAAAGCAATGCTCATCATGTTTAGGGAGGGGAGGTGTGACCCTCCTCGGGTGTCATCCTGGTTTTGGTTACATGATATGCCTTGAGGGCAAATTGGTACTGTTTTGAGCCTTGAGGGCTTATTCGCTTTGAGAGCCTATTTGGATATCCTTGGTTACTTGATTCATTGGAAGGCTTGAGGCCTTGTGGAAGATTATACTATTGGCTTGAGGCCTTGTGATTATATTGGCTTAAGGCCTTATGATAATTTGTGAAAAGATGGCACCTAGAGGTAGAGATTGTCTACTTCCCTACCCTCCTAAACTCACCTAAGCTGGATTATTGTATTATGAGTAAAACCTTGAGGGTGTGTGTATTATTTGATTTGTTGATGTTGTTCAATGTTGTGATTTGTTAAAGTCTATTCTACCCTGGGTATGTGGATGGTCTCCCTAGCTTGGGGGTGACCCACTTGCGGGTCTACGGTAGGGAGGAGAGCAGCTTGTGTGGTGTTTTTTTATTTATGTGTTATGCAGGTATTATTGGAGCTTATTGTGAAGCTTGGACAAGATTATTGGATCTTAGAAAATATTTTATTTTCCTTAAGTCTTAAGGAGAGCCTGATCTTTTAATAGCTTCTTCCTTGTTAATTTTTCCAAAAGGAGAAAATTATCTCCCTATTGTTGTAAAAATTGTTATTTTTGGAGTTGTGAGAAAATCCTTTCTTTTCTTGGGCTGATAGTTGTAATATTCTTGTTCATTAAGTTTTACCATTTAGAATTAAGAAAAAGAAAAGAAAATTTGTTTTTAAAAGGATATTAAAATTATCTAGTTCCTTCTTCTTCTACTTGCAACGTTAGTCAATGTTTTAATTAAGTTTGTAAAAGTGTTAAAAAAATATCCCCACCATGAAATAAATAAAATTTGGGATGCAGTATTGCTTTTGAAATTACTGCCACCTTGAGGGTCTCATCCTAGAATGGGGACCTTTTCACTTTTACTATGCACTTTTACTATTCACTATTCACTTTTACTATTCACTTTTCACTATTTACTTTTCACTATTCACTTTTACTATTCACTTTTCACTATTCATTGAAGGCAAACTATATGTAGTTTAATACATTTGACTTGAAATAGAAATCTTAAATCAAGGAAAGTGGGATTTGTTTATGCATAATGTATAATACGAATTGAATAGATGCTTAAACTCAGAGTTGCAATTCGGAAATACAATGTTTATATTTGCAAACACAAAATTAACTCATTGCTCTATTTTTAAATTATTCTATACTTTCTTTATAGTTAAGGAATGAAATTGAGAGTTAAGTGAACTGAGATAATGGTGGTATATATATATAATTAAATTAACTTTCAGAGAAACGGTAAAATTAACGTGATAGAAATACAAGCAAAGTTAAATTTCAAGAAAAGGAAGAGAGGGCAAATGAACGGGTTTGTTTGAAAATGCTAAGTTTGAAGGAGAAGAAATTAGTATTAAATTCTAGAAAATGGAAAGAAGAACAAATGACCGTGCTTTATAAAAAATGATCTATCTCCTAAAACAACTATTGTTCAAATATAATTCGTGAGATTTACCTAAGTCAGGGAACCACGCGTTTCCTTGTCTAGGGTGTGCGCACATGTATTTGGTATGCCACCTTCAACTGTATTGCTTTCGCCTTAAGATTGCACCGCCGAGCACACTTATGCGTGCAAGGGAGTTTTCAGAGTAGTAAGGAAAAATTTTTGATAGTTCGTATCATGACCACATGGCACATGTGGACATGACACGTGTGTAATGAATGTTATAACTACATGGAAAAAGTGGGCATGACATTTGGTATCAGAGCCCAAGTTGTATAAAACATTGGGCTTGTTTAGGCACATTATCACTTCCGCGACCAAATTGACTAGAGTTTACCTCGTCTTGTAGGATGCATCCTAGACGAGTTCGGCAAACACTCTCCCGCCGCACTCCAGCCACCAAGGTGCACACTGATTCTTCAGCTATGGGACCAGATTAGCCAGCCCCACTAGAACAGCCAAATCCACAAGTTCAGCCAATTATACAAGCACAACCAATTCCTCAAATACCGCAGGCACCACCAGCCTCACCTGATATGGGACCACAGATATTACAAGCCTTATAGGCTGTCTTAGATAGGCTTCCATTAGCTATAGTTGAGCTGCGTGAAGAGTCACATGTCAAGCCACGTGCGGAGCCCCACGTAGAGCCGTAGGGGGTACCACTTGTGGAGCCTTATGTCAAGTTGCCTGAAATAGAAGAGGTTAATTCAGCCAACAAGGCCGGTAGCAGGAGCCCCACACATCATGCCAGGCATGATGAGACAGGGCAAGTAGAGCAATTGGGTCCCAGGCCTTATGAGTATCATGCAAATGAGCCTTTTAGGGGGCGTAATGATAGAGGAGATCCCATTAGGGATATATTGAGGTTGAACCCTCCTACTTTCATTGGAACCATAGAGGGAGTTGAGGCAGAGGCCTGACTTATCAGTTTAGATAGGTGCTTCGCGTTGCATCCTTACGAAGGCAACACAAAGGCCCGTGTGGCAGTACACTTATTACGAGAGGCAGCCGCTACCTGGTGGCACACTGAGGAGTGTAAGCGTCACCTTTCCTTAGACACCCTCTCATGGAAAACCTTTATTGAGCACTTCAACACGCGTTATCTATCTGATCATTACAGACAACGTCAGATAGATGAGTTCCATGACCTGCAGCAGAGGGGACTCTCAGTGGTACAATATGAGAGTAAGTTTACAGAGTTATCTTGATATGCGGAGTATCTCCATGACGAGAAACTCTTGGTGCATAAGTTTATCAAAGGACTGAACCACAGTATAGCAGGACCTGTTCGGATGGCAGATCCCCAAACTTTAAGTGATGCTGCCGAGAAGGCTTATATTGCTGAGGAGATTCAAGGACGGGGGTAGAGTTCTCACCCTTAGTTCCAGGATTGGGGACAGTAGCTACATCAACAGAATTTTTGTAGGCCAACACAACCACCCCCTAGAGGAGGATATAGTTCAGCACCATTACCTCCTAGGCCCCCACAACAACAGTAGTCACAGCAGCAACAGAAAGCTAAAACACAAGAGAAGTCATATGGGGGAAATAATAGAGGTTGGTAGCAGTAGGGCCCACGCAGGGATCAGAGATAGCAGGGACCACCTGCAGGACCCGCGAGGCCACAGCAGTTGTATAGGGGATCACAGGGGACCACTAGTAGATCAAGACTGCAGCAGTTGAGCAGGACTCAAACTATATAGGTACAGTTTAAGGGCCCTTGTTATGTTTGTGGTGAAGCTGGACACCTAGCTAGAGAGTGCTCATAGGGTTTTACAGCAGGGGGATAGCATCGTGCAGGAGGATCCAAGTAGACTGTGGGTGATATGGGTAAATCCCACTGTATGTTTGCAGCGGTTGAAAACCGCCAAGCCAATTTTCAGGCTTCAGTCATAGAGACAACAGGTATGATTAGAGATTTTTCCATCTCTATCATATTTGATTCTAGAGCTACTGACTCTTTTATGTCTACATCGTTAGTGGAATGTTGTAGGCTAGTGGCTTCTAGGCAAGACATTAGGTGGGAGGTCGAGTTGGCCTCTGGGGCCAGAATGTCAGTTGATACCGTTGTTAGAAATTGTGAGATTTTCTTGGGTTCTTTCATTACAACATGTGACCTTAGGGTTATGTCATTAGGATCCTACGACGTAGTTCTTGGCATGGACTAGCTTGCAGCTCATCGAGCAAAGCTAGATTGCCATCAGAAGACGATTAGTTGCTTAGATGATCATGGTACACCGGTTGAGATAGTGGGCATATAGAAGCTCACTACTGCTCGTACGATATCTGCTCAGCAACTTAAACACTGCATGCGAAAGGGTTGTCAATTGTTTGTTATCACAGTCAGTGATAGATCAGAGGATGAACCTGAGACTACCTTAGATAAACACCCTATCCTGAGAGAATTTTTTGATGTTTTTCTGCCAGAGTTACCGAGTATGCCTCCATGCAAAGAAGTTGACTTCCACATTGATTTAGTACCAGGGGCAGAACCAGTGTCTCGGGCACCTTATAGAATGACTACACATGAGCTTACAGAGCTTAAACTACAATTAGAAGAATTATTAGAGAAGGGACACATCTGACCTAGAATTTCACCATGGGGCGCACCAGTTATCTTCATAAAGAAGAAGGATGGATCTCTTCGGCTATGCATGGATTACAGGCAGTTGAACAAAGTGAGGGTGAGGAACCGATATCCTCTGCCTAGGATTGACGATCTCTTTGACCAAATGCAAGGAGCCAAAGTATTTTCAAAAATTGATCTAAAATTTGGGTATCACCAATTACGGATAACTGAGTCAGATATTCACAAAACTACTTTTAGAACTAGATATGGCCATTATGAGTTCACAGTAGTACCTTTTGGTTTGACGAATGCCCCTGCAGTGTTTATGAGTCTTATGAATGGAGTGTTCCCCACTTACCTAGATCGGTTTGTGATCATTTTTCTAGATGACATTTTGATCTATTCACGGACCAAGGAGGAACATGTGGACCATTTGCGTCAGGTATTGCAGTGTTTATGTGAGCATCAACTTTATGGCAACCTGGCGAAGTGTGAGTTTTTCAGGATAGAGGTGAAATATTTGGGGCACATTTTATTAGGAGATGGTATCTCCATAGATCCATCGAAGATCAAAGCAATTCAGGATTGGCTAGCACCCATCAATGTAACAGAAGTAAGGAGCTTTATGGGACTAGCCAGTTACTACCGCAGGTTTGTCGAAGGTTTCTCCAGGATAGCACATCCTATCACTTCCCTTCAGCGGAAAGGGAAAGGATTCACTTGGGCTGAGCAGTGTGAGAAGGCCTTTGGGATCCTTAAGGAATGTCTTACCAGTGCTCCCATATTAGCTGTTCTTGATTCGACAGAAGATTTTGTTGTTTGCACAGATGCATCATTAGAGGGATTGGGAGCTGTGCTTATGCAGGGTGGTAGAGCGATTGCTTATGAATCATGGAAACTTAAAACACATGAACTAAACTACCCTACTCATGATTTAGAGCTCACAGCTGTTGTTCATGCACTTGTTCATTGGAAACACTTTCTTTTAGGTCAACATTTTGAGCTCCATTCGGATCATCATAGCTTACAGTACATTTTCACTCAGCCTAATTTGAATGCCCGCCAGTGGTGTTGGATGGAGTTCATGTGTGAGTATGATTTTGATGTCCACTACATTAAAGGAAAGGAGAACGTGGTCACCGACACTTTGAGTTGAAGGCGCCACAAGATTCTGACCTTAACTTTGAAGGTGGATTTGAGAGGACGTATTCTATAGCATCTATCTGAGGACGAATGGTTCTTGGAGGTGCAACAGGAAATCCAGAATCAGGGGATCCTGAAGGGCAAATTTGTGGGATATTCCCATGAGTTGGATGGATTGCTTAGACATAGGCAACGCATCTATGTGCCTCGTACGGGTGACCTACATACAGTGATACTCTCTGAGGCTCACAGAGTACCCTATGTAGCTCATCCAGGAGTGAAAAAAATGCATGCAGATTTGCAACAGTTATATCATTGGGCAGGAATGAGACGCGACATTATAGAGTATGTTGCTTGATGCCTTGAGTGTCAGAGGTTCAAGGCTGAGCATCAGCATCTAGCAGGACTTTTGTACCCACATGAGATACCTAAGTGGAAATGGGACACCATTTCCATGGACTTTATTGTTGGTCTACCTATGTCATCACGACGCCATGATGCCATCATGGTGACAGTTGACAAGTTGACCAAGGTGGCACATTTCTCACCGGTATGCACAACATATAATGCATCATTGGTGGTGAGAGTGTTTCTAGATTAGATCGTCAGACTACATGGAGTACCTCGCTGTATCATATCTGATAGAGACTCCGTGTTCACATCAGCATTTTGGAGAGCCTTACATCAGGCATTGGGCACACAGCTCAACTTTAGTTCTGCTTACCATCCTGAGACCGATGGCCAGATAGAAAGAGTTAATCAAGTATTAGAGGACATGCTTCGCATGTATGTTATGGATCATCAGTCTAAATGGGAGGAATACCTGTATCTGGTTGAGTTTGCCTACAATAATGGGCATCACAGCTCGTTGGGTATGCCTCCTTACTAAGCTTTATATGGTAGACCTTGCAGAATGCCTTTGAGTTGGGATCGGTTAGAGGACCGAGTTGCCATTGGTCCCGAAATAATCCAGGATATGGAACAGCAGGTCACATTGATCTGACAGAGACTGCAGGAAGCTCAGGATAGATAGAAGAAGTATGCAGATGCCAAGAGAATGGATCAAAGCTTTTCAGTAGGTGATAGAGTTTTCTTGAGAGTGCACCCACATAAGAGTCCAATTCGTTACGGAAAAGGTTCTAAGCTTGCACCTCGGTTTGTAGGACCTTTTGAGATCCTGGAGAGGATAGGACCTATAGCCTACCATTTAGCCTTGCCACCTAGCCTGTCTCGTATCCACGATGTCTTTCATGTTTTAGTTTTACGTCGTTATATATCTGACTTGTCTCACGTATTGGATTGGAGTGCTCTTCAGGTAGAGGCAGACGGACAGCTGGCTTTGGAGCTAATACGCATCTTGGCTCGTCGGACGCTGGGCCTTCGAAGTCGAGAGCTAGACCAGGTTAGGGTCCAGTGGGATATGTACGATGAGATCACTGTAACATGGGAAGATGCTATGAGACTGAAGACGCTTTACCCTCACCTCTTTGATGACTTCCAGGAGGAAGTACAATCTTAGGGGGCGAGGATGTGAGGCCTACCTTTTTACATTACTGTTTATGAGACTATTTGCTGTGCTTTTGTTATTACTATTGCGTTAAGAGACTATTGATTTCTGAATTCTGGATTATTGAACTTATGTGATTTTTAAGAAAATAATTGTGCAATGCTATTAGATGTTATTTTCTACATTCTAGATTATTGAACCTATTTGATTTTAAGGAAATAATTGTGCAATGATAATTTAGATATTGTTTTGAAGAAAATGTAGAATGGAAAGGGAAACTCAATATGATTCTATGGTTGAATGTTTAAGATGCATGTATTTAGTTTTGCTTCGGCTATGCTATCTATATGTGATATTGACTTCGAGTTTGAGTGTGCAGGTATTTCTAACAAAACCACTATTACAGGAGACCATCCCATACCTATGTTGTATCCCTTGTGAGCTGATCTAGTTCCATGAGGAACTAAGATCAACCTCGTGTTTTTGAAAAAAATGTTGTAATGTTTTAATAGATAAATGTTGCATGAGGTTAAGGGAATAAGGGCTTTTATCTGAATTATTTTATTATGATAAGTGTTATAAGTTGATGTTTTGAATCTTGTTTTAACTTTAATTATTTTTGACCCTTTTCATGTGTTTATTTGACTATGGGAGTCTTAACTAAATGTAAAAACAACCCTAGGTTGTACCCCTTGGGTTTAGGGACCTTTTTGACTAGGTTAACCTTAGGTTAATTGCCATAGGGTCACCTCAACTTGGGGGTGAGGTTAAGTGACGAAAATTGGAAGCTTGGGGGACATGGGATGAGTGGAATCCCCTCTCATGCCCACTTCCAAGTCATGGAGCACTCCATGATCCCCCTCATTATGGAGGGCTTGTCTCCATGTGCCTCTTTTGGTGGGGCTCCCTTTTATGTGGGTGTTGTGTCACCCACTCTATGTTATTTTAAGTTTTCTCATTGTATTTTATTCTTCAAGTGGGTTTTAATGGGGGACCTCATGAGTGGGTATATTTTATTAATTCCACTTGGGATAGTGGGGATATTTTATTAATTCCACTTGGGATAGTGGGGATAGTTTATTAATTCTACTTGGGATAGTGGGGATAGTTTATTAATTCCACTTCGGATAGTGGGGTTATTTAAATATTACATCTTTTAAAAAATAAATTTTTTATTCATCCACTATGAATTTAAAATTCACAAATAATGTGAGCCCTTGATCTCAACTCTTGATCCTCACCTTCCATTCCCTTCTCCGAAAATCTATAAATGAAACCCTTCTCTAAGCAATTAAGAGATAGGAATTTTGCAGGGGACTTCATTTTTTTTGCAGGTGAACTTCATTCTTGCAGGAGAGGACTTCATTCTTGCAGGGGGACTTCATTCTTGCATCCTCATCATGCCCAATTTCTTCTAGGAATTCTTCTTCTGGCATCCTCATAATGCCCAAATTCTTTCTCTATTCTTCTCTTCATAGCCTCATAATGCCGAAAATATTCTAGCCATCCTATATCCTCCATACATTATCCCTTTCTTGTGATCATAGAGAGATTATTTTTGGGGTTAGATCTTGGAAGAAAACGAAGGAGATTTTGGAGAAGGAAGTAGAGAGGAGCTCTTCATCAGATTCTTCCATAATTGGGCTTTGGAAGGTTGGTGAACAATTTCTATCCTCATGTGTGATCTAATGTTTGATATGCATGTTTATATTTTGGTTGTTGAAAGAATCTTGCAATGTCTTCTTTGAGCTTTTCTGTTTATTTTTGGGTTTTGTTTTGGGGTGTAGAGAGAGCTCCTTCCAGTTGGAAGGCAATGCTCATCATGTTTAGGGAGGGGAGGTGTGACCCTCCTCAGGTGTCATCCTAGTTTTAGTTACATGATATGCCTTGAGGGCAAATTGGTACTATTTTTAGCCTTGAGGGCTTATTGGCTTTGAGAGCCTATTTGGATATCCTTGGTTACTTGATTCATTGGAATGCTTGAGGCCTTGTGGAAGCTTATACTATTGGCTTGAGGCCTTGTGATTATATTGGCTTGAGGCCTTGTGATAATTTGTGAAAGGATGGCACCTAGAGGTAGAGATTGTCTACTTCCCTACCCTCCTGAACTCACCTAAGCTAGTTAATTGTATTGTGAGTCAAACCTTGAGGGTGTGTGTATTATTTGATTTGTTGATGTTGTTCAATGTTGTGATGTGTTAAAGTCTATTGTACCCTTGGTATGTGGATGGTCTCCCTAGCTCGGGGGTGACCCACTTGCGGGTCTATGGTAGGGAGGAGAGCAGATTGTGTGGTGTTTCTTTCTTTGTGTGTTATGCAGGTATTATTGGAGCTTATTGTGAAACTTGGAGAAGATTATTGGATCTTAGAAAATATTTTATTTTTCTTAAGTCTTAAGGAGATCTTGATCTTTTATTAGCTTCTTCCTTGTCGATTTTTCCAAAAGGAGAAAATTATCTCCCTATTGTTGTAAAAATTGTTATTTTTGGAGTTGTGAGAAAATCCTTTCTTTTCTTGGGCTGATAGTTGTAATATTCTTGTTCATTAAGTTTTACCATTTAGAATTAAGAAAAGGAAAAGAAAATTTGTTTTTAAAAGGATATTAAAATTATCTAGTTCCTTCTTCTTCTATTTGCAACGTTAGTCGATGTTTTAATTAAGTTTGTAAAAGTGTTAAAAAAATATCCCCAGCATGAAATAAATGAAATTTGGGATGCAGTATTGCTTTTGAAATTACTGCCACCTTAAGGGTCTCATCCTAGAATGGGGACCTTTTCACTTTTACTATGCACTTTTACTATTCACTATTCACTGTCACTATTCACTTTTACTATTCACTTTTCACTATTCATTATAATGTATAATACGAATTGAATAGATGCTTAAACTCAGAGTTGCAATTTGGAAATACAATGTTTATATTGGCAAACACAAAATTAACTCATTGCTCTATTTTTAAATTATTCTATACTTTCTTTATAGTTAAGGAATGAAATTGAGAGTTAAGTGAACTGAGATAATGGCGGTATATATATATATATATATATATATATATATATATATATATATATATATATATATATATATATATATATATATATATATATATATAATTAAATTAACTTTCAGAGAAACGGTAAAATGAACATGATAGAAATACAAGCAAAGTTAAATTTCAAGAAAAGGAAGAGAGGGCAAATGAATGGGTTTGTTTGAAAATGCTAAGTTTGAAGGAGAAGAAATTAGTATTAAATTCTAGAAAATGGAAAGAAGAACAAATGACCATACTTTACTAAAAAATGATCTATCTCCTAAAACAACTATTGTTCAAATATAATTCGTGAGATTTACCTAAGTTAGGGAACCACGTGTTTCCTTGTCTAGGGTGTGCGCACATGTATTTGGTACGCCGCCGTCAACTGTATTGCTTTCGCCTTAAGCGTGCACCGCCGAGCACGCTTATGCGTGCGAGGGGGTTTTCAGAGTAGTAAGGAAAATTTTTTGATAGTTCGTATCATGACCACATGGCACATGTGGACATGACACATGTGTAATGTGTGTTATAACTACATGGAAACAGTGGGCATGACATGAAGATAGTGGAGATATCGGTCCCACAAAATCTAGACCCCATTATTCAAATGGTTCCAACACTACTTGAGGGTGCAGTGACATTTCTTGGGTAAATGTTGGCTGACCCACTCTTTGCAATTGATCACACTGCTGTACATACCTCTTAATGTCCTTATGAAAAGAGGGACAGTAGTAATCAGCTCCTAGAATTTTGTGAATGGTTCTTTGTGAGGAATAATGTCCACTGGAGGGTTCATCATGGCATGCGCTCAAGACATAAAAAATTTCATCATCTCTCAAGTACCTGCATAAAATAAAGTCAAGACTACACTTAAACAATAAACCATTTAACCATTTGTAAGATAAAATTTCTTTTACCAATCACTTCTTTTATTTTGAGGTGAAATCAGATGGAAACAAGCCTGTAGCTAAGAAATTAGCTATGTCAGCAAACCAAGGTGTAGTAGATGAAACAACAAAAATATGTTCATCTGGGAATTTGTCCTCCACTAGTTTATTTTCTCCACCTGTATGCAACTTTGATAGAAAGTTAGCAACCAAATTGAATTTCCCTGGGTTATCAACTATGGTAATGTCAAATTCCTACAATAGTAATAACCATCTAATTATCCTTACACCTAGTATAGGTTTTTTCATTAAGTATTTGATAGCTACATGATCAGTATGCACAAATATTTTGTATCCTATGATATAATGCCTGAATTTATTGATAGCATATATGACTGCCAAGAATTCCTTTTCAGTTGTGGTATAGTTTTTTTCTGCTGGAGTAAGGTTTTTATTGATGTAGTAGATGGAATGCATACCTTCTCCCTCTTCTTTTTGTCCTAGGACTTCCCCAATAGACTCATTTGAAGTATCAGTTTGTTTGTGAAATGGTAAAGTCCAATTGGGTCCCCTCAACATAGGTGTGACAATAAGTTTCTCTTTAATGGTTTCAAATGATGATTGGCAATCATCTACCCATGAGAAGTCAGTATCTTTGGAAAGTAGGGAAAACATAGGAGTAGTTATTCTACTAAAATTTTCTATAAATCTCCTATAGTATCCTGCATGACCTAGAAAGCTTCTAACATCTATTTGGTTTTTAGGTGAGGGTAACTGCTTTATCACTTCTATTTTGTTCTAGTATACTTTGATCCCTTTTTCTAATATATGATGTCCAAGTACTATTCCCTCCTCTACCATCATAAAATATTTTTCATGGCTCAAGGACAGTTGATTTTTTTCACAACATTGCAGCACCTTATCTAGGTTTGTGAGAGCTTCCTCAAAGGTGTCTCAATACACAATAAAGTCATCCATATAGACTTCCATACACTAATTAGATAATTCAGCAAAAATGGCTAATACAACCCTCTAAAAGGTAGTTGGAGCAGTGCACAAGCCAAATGGAAGAATTCTATATGCAAAAGTTCCCCATGAACAAGTAAATGTGGTTTTGTCCTAGTCCTCAAGTGCTACTTGAATCTGATTATACCCACTAAACCCATCTAGGAATGAGTACTTTTTCCCTACAAGGTTGTCCAGCACTTGGTCAATGAATGGTAAGGGAAAATAATCCTTCTTTCTGGCTTTGTTTAGTTCTCTATTGTTTATACATACTCTCCACTTTACATTTTTTTTAGGCACTATGACTAGAGGTGAGACCCACTGACTATCTGAGATAGGGTATATGAACCCTACTTGCAGCAATTTCTCTATCTCAGTTTTAACAATATCTTTTAGGGCAGGGTTTAATCTCCTCTAGTGTTATCTGACTGGTTCCTTAGTGTATATGTGATGAGTATAGATCTCATGAGGAATTCCCTTCATATCTTAGTATTCCCAAGCAAAAGCTACTAAATGGGACACTAGAAGATTAAGGAGTGCTTCTTCCTATTTTTATGCTAACTGGGTGTTAATATTCAATGTTTCCCCAGGTGAAATCATAACCTTCTTTGTAATCCAATCCATAGATGTTCCTACCCCATATCCTAGAGTCATAATGTTAACAGGGTAGGAATATGGAAGCAACATATGGAATGTGGCCAATTCTCTATAAAAGGTTTCCCCACAAGGAATAATATTTACAAGTGTACAATGGGTAGCAGTAAGGAATTATCTTTTTTAGTCTTGGCCTAATTCCATTATATCCTTGTCAATAAGAATGTGGGTGATATCTTTTGTTGTGTCATACTTTATTTCTTCTTCTAACTAACCCAAATGTTCCTTGATGGTAACCATAGCTATTGAGGCATCATTTCCCATGTTATTAGGCTCATCTACCCACACTTTTCCCGAGTAATGTATTGATGGTTTAGCTGGAGGATATAAAGAGATTTTCTTCAAATCTATCCCATTAGAAATAACCATGTCTCCTATTCGACAATCAATAGATGTTGTTGTAGCTAGCCATGGTCTTCCTAAGATCAAGGGGTAAGCATTTCATTGGTTTCTAGGTTCTAATGTTAGAAAATAAACTAGAAATTCCCATGATTCCACCACTACTGGGACATCAGTTAATACCCCTTTTGGAATGGCTACGGATTGGTCATCTAGTTGGAGGATTGTTGATGTGGCCTAGAAACATGTCAGAGCTAATTTGTCCAGGGTGTGCACTATCATTACATTAATTTCTGTAACCAAATCAACCAAAACATTAGATATTTCTACCCCTACAATATAGACAGTGATGATAGGGTTCCCAATGTCTCCATATTTTGGGAGGAGCATTTCTCTCACAAGAAGGTCCACTACTTTCCCTTCCACCCAAATGGTGGTAGGGAAGTTTTTCTTCCTGCCCTTGGTTTTAACACAATGTTATTTGATGAATTGGTTTAGTTTAGGCACATCCTGGATTTCTTGTAAGAGTGGAATTTTAATGTTCAATTGCCAGATTTCTTGTAGAAGTTCTAATTCCATAGTTGGTTGGACTTGTTTTTGTAGGATGGTTTTCTAAGGGACATGTTGTTTGAGCCATTTTGGGAAAGGTGCTAGTTTTTCTATCTTCCGACCAACACCAAAGTTCTTTACACAAGTGGCTCCAGAGTTGTTCTCTAGAGCTGTTCCTTTAGGAGGAACTTCGGAGTTACTTAAGGGATGTCCTTCTAGCACAATTTCGATAGTAATCTCCTCCTAAGGTTGAGTTGATGGAATTTTAGGTTCCACATCATTGGTTACTTCAACTATAAGTGGGGGAGACAGTCTTGGAAGTGCTTTCCCAAAATGTAGATGGAGGTTATTGAGATAAATAGCATTGACAGCAGCCATATTTTCTTGGTCTATCATGTAAACAACTACTCCCTATTTATTTCATGGATTTGCTATAGGTTGAGCTGGTAAAGGTGGCTTTCTAACTGGCTCATTTTGTGACTATCCCTGTGTGTTGGGGGGTCTAGTTAGTAATGCTTGTTGTTGTAGTTAGAAATGTCTAGGTTGTCCTTGGTACTATTGATTATAACCCTGTTGAGGACCCCATTGAGGCTGCATGTTTTGCGATCCAAATTATTGTGGGAACTGTTGTGGCCATTGTTGATTCCCCAAGGTTGGTTTTGCCAATGCTGGTTCTACCATTACTGGTGTGACCAATCTTGTGGTCCTCAAGGGGGAATGTTCCAAGGCCCCTGCCACATTTGATTACATTGATTGTTTCCCCAGTTTGAAGGACCCCTATAGGAAGCCTGATTCAGGTGCTGATTATATGGGAAATTGCCAATTTATTTTTGTCCTACATAGTTCAACTCCTCCTCTACTATGGCATTCTTCTTAGTCATCCTTTTTAAGGCTGGGGTCTTATCACACTGACTAGTAGGGTGCTCCCTATCATAGATTTGATAGATTTCCAATTTTTCTAAAGGGTATTCTCTCAATAGGTGTTTGTTCCTACATCTAGAACAATATATGGAGAGAGGTTCAGTTGTTCTAGTCTGTACTTGAATCCCATCTAATGTGGTATTTAGTTGGACTAGAATATCAGTCTTAAGATTTGTAATCTCCTCCATTAACTGTCTAATTTCATTCTTTCCTTTAAAATATCTAGGTCTTCTCACTCCATCTTGGGTTCTAGAGTAGTTTCTACAAATTTCTTCTATAGCAAGCATATCCATTTTGTTAATGTTCCCTCTCCCCATTAGATCCAGTGCCTATTTTGATTCTTTGTCTAATCCTTTTACAAACAATGTTCTGGCCAAGGGGTGAGCCGTAGGATTTTTGTACCTCCTCAAGGCAAAGTTGAACCTATCCAAATAGTCCTCTACACTTTCATCCTCTCTTTTTTTAATTTTGAATAGCTCCTTTTATCACTGACCCTACAGTAATCCTGGTACTTGCCTAGGAATTCAGTTTCCATTTGATCTCGTGAGTTAATGGAGTCTTGGGCTAATCCCATGAACCACCTCATAGCAGAATCTTTCAGGGTTGATGGGAAAAGTTTAAATTTTTTATTGTCTAATCCATAGTCATAGGTTTGGCATACAACCTTAAATTCGAATAGAAACTGATCTGGATCCTCAGAAGAAAGACACTTGAAATTTGGTAAGTGTGAAGGTGAAATGTTCTTCATAGGGTCATTATCTCCCTAGCAACGGTGCCAAAAATGACAAGGGTCATTAGACCTTGGCATGTAATCATATTTTTCATGTGTCAAATCTAGGGCTATGTCCTAGGCTATCTACAATAAGGGGTTCCATAGTTATTAGTTCACTAACTACTTCTACTGATTTGATTGTTTCAAAGATTAATACTGCTAATTTGTTTGTTGTGAAAGGAAATTCTAAAAACACTAAAACAATGCTAAAATAGTAAATTGCTAAAATTGACCTATTCTAATCCACACAACTGAAAATATGCATTTACTGGAAACAACTATTAAATAGAAATAAATCTATCTTTATGAAAGAAGTAAACTTATCTTCCTAATAGAATCTAAAACAAGACAATGGAACAAAGAGATACTAGCCTCCTATCTTGATGGCGGGAGTGGGCCCTTGCTTCTCACCTTCAGGACTGAAGGCTAAAGCAAAAACTTAGTATAGAAATATAATTACATAGTCTTTCTTCAATCTAATTCCATCAATATGCTTGTATTCAAAAAGTATGTCCAATTTGGAAAATAGAAATTACACTAATCTAATAGCCATAATCTCTCTATCTTTCTGCTGCTTCTACCTTAACATATATCAAATCAAGCAATGAGATATATATCTGTTCCAACTATCATTTTATCTATGAGATATCATCAATCTCTTATTTTAACAACCATTTAACTACAAACTAAAAATCATGCAAATAGAAGTCCAACTAAATCTGGAGTCTTAACTTAAAGAAACAACTGGGTAGTGAGGCCCTGAAATGTAGGTCTTTAAGAAGCCTTTCAGAACTCATGCAAAATCAATAAAAGAGTAATTAGATCCCTAATACTCAACTAGAGTCTTCACTGGATCATTCTGGTGTTAGATGAGTAAACTCTGGAGCACTGCATTTGCATCCAGAGATGTAAACTAATAGTGTCGCCAGAGACTCTGCACTATCACTAGGAGCTTCAAAGACTATGTACTATCACCAAGAACTCTAGAGACACACCCATGACTCCTATATGGCTCTGGAGATGATCCACCCTTTGCGCCCCTACTTCAAAATACCCCCAACACATTGGGAAAATGTTGGAGTCTGGTGTAGTATCCTTCATGTCAGCTCCAAAGATTATTAGGACCATCTCTGGAGATTCTCAAAATTGCCTTTGCCCATACAACTACACCTATAGACTCAAAAAGAGAGACTTTTTTGAACATTTTCATTAGTTTTTTGTACATTAGTCCTTCAATAAAAAATCATGACCTTCAACAATTCATCTCTCATTAATGTAATTAAAACACATCTTATTAGTATATTATAATGCAATTTCTAGGACAATAGAATAAAAGAGATGGAAAAAAGAAGTAAAAGGTGTATTATTCTGGGTGCTACCTAGCACTCATCAGTTACAAACTCCAATGAAGGATGTAATGTGTAGAACTAAGTAGGTTAGCCTTAAACAACTGGCATTGCTCTGCAAGTGGGTGAAACTTGGTGTGGACCTTAAGGAAGGTCTATTTGATCCATATGTGCCTTGTGATATGTTTTATTAGGCTCCACAAGTCATGGAACTGCTTCGCAAACCTTCTCCTTCAATTGACTATCTGAATGCTCTACTCTTTGAAAGATGATGATCTTCTGATGGCAATAACTTTTAGCAGACAAGTCCAAATGACCTGAAATTTGGATATGATGTAGATGATGATATGTAGATGCTAAGTCCTACTCCACAAGTGCTCAAATGAAGATGCAATAAAATGTGGTACAAAATGTTGAAACTACAATTGATTGAACTGAACTGAAAAATGAAAGAAAAGAAAGAATACAAATGTTTTTGGTTGATGTAAGATTGCTTTGCAACCTAGGATGCTCCTACATTAGGATCACTTAGAATGTGCAAACCAACAACCTTGTGTGACAAGTGTTGGATGACTAAAAAGTGCCTTTTGAGGTGAGATGGAAAGTCTTCCAATCTCAAAAGGTATGCACATGAGGTTTACCAAACAACTAGGTAACCTCTAACCTCTAAAAGGTTGTACATTCAGTTAGACAAGTTGTTGTCTAACCTCATCAACCTTACTACACTTAAGCTATAGTGAATAGATAAATTATTCATTCTAACAAATAGGTGTTTCTTGTGTGAGTGCATTGAGGATTCATCTACCCATTTGTTGACTGGGTGCTCTTTGTCTTAGGAATTTTAGAGTTGTATCACCTCCCTTTTCTCCTTGGTGTGGATTTTCCCTAGTGATACCTTCACCTTTCTTAGTCGATTTGGCATTTACTTGAGGAGGGAGGGTGAATCTTGCCCACTAAGTCGAGTCCCCACTGACAGAAAGGCCAAGGCATTTTTAATGGCTGTAGCTCCTGCGCTGGTGCATGTATGAGGTTCCTGTGGATTTGGCATTTCTTGCACTTCTTGACAAAATGGTAGGAATCTTGTTCCATTGTTGGCCAGTAGTATCCCATGCATATGAGTTTCTTGGCTAGGGTAGGGCCACTAGAGTGAGTCCCTCATATCCCGTCGTGTATTTCACTTAGAGCAGTTTGATATTCCTCTCTATCTAGACACCTAAAAAGAGTACCATCAAGACCTCGGCGATACCGGGTGTTAGCGACAATTGCATACCGGGATGCCTGCAGGATGAAGGTTCTTTTTTGGTTGCTGGAAAGGTTGGGTGGGAGGGTATTCTCTTTTAGGTAGGCAAATATTTTACCATAGAGTGGGGAATTGGTTCCTACGATGTGGCATATGATATGGGACTCTGGGGTGTCATAAGCAAGATAGGAGACTGGCTCTACTAAGAACTCATATTGTGTTTGATTGCCTAGAATGTCAAGGAGAGATGCGATCGTGGCCATTGCGTCTATAGCTTTATTCTTGATCCTTGGTATCTGTTCGAAAGATAGGTTGACAAAATATTCCTTGAAGTCATCTACCATTCGTTTGTAAGGAATCAGTTTCTCATCCTTCGTTTGGTAGTCGTCATTTACTTGGTTGATGACTAGTTGTGAGTCACCATAGACTTGAAGTTCCTTGATGTTCCACTCAACTACTAGCTTGATACGGATGACCAAAGCCTCATATTCTACTATGTTGTTAGTGCAAGGGAACATTAGTCTGTATGACTTTGGAATAGTGTCACCATTAGGTATGATTAATAAGATACCTGCCCCTGATCCATGTTGAGTGTAGGAGCCATCAAAGTATATTTTCCAGTTTGTTGTGTCGACGTGAAAGATAGATTCATCTGGAAATTCAAAGCTCAGGGGGTTGTCATCTGTTAAAGGTGCATCTTCTAGTTAATCTACAAGCACTTGTCCTTTTATCGCTTTTCTATCCACATATTCAATCTCGAACTCACTGAGAAGCATGACCCATTTGGATAATCTACCTGTTAAGGCAACCTTGTTGAGTAAGTATTTCAATGGATCAATCTTTGCCACCAGTTTAACAGAGTGTGACAACATGTAATGTCTCCATTTTTGCGAGGCAAATACAACATCTAGACATCCTCTCTCTATTGGTGTGTATTGCAATTCGTATCCGATGAGTGTTTGACTAATGTAGTAGATAGCCTGTTCTTTTCCATCATAGTTTTGTTGAGCAAGGAGAGCTCCCAGAGCCGTTGGTGTAGCTGAGATATACAGTAATAGAGGCTTGCCTTGAATTGGTGGCATTAATACTGGTGGCTTCATTAGGCACTCCTTTAGCTATTGAAAGGCTTGCTCACATGACTCGTTCCATTTGAAGGGTACATTTTTGTGTAGTAGATGAGAGAAGGGGTGGTACTTGTCTGCCAGTTGCAAAATGAACCATCTAATAGACTGTAGTTTGCCCTGTAGGGATCTCAATTGAGTCAAATTTTTAGGAGGTGGAATTTCCATGATGGCTTTTACCTTAGGTGGAATTTCCATTTGCAGACACTATGTATCCTAGTAGTTTGCCTGACATAACTCTGAATACACACTTCTTTGGGTTAAGGTGCACATTGAACTGTTCTAGTCTGTTGAAGATCTTGTCTAGTACTGCTAGATGCCCTTCTCTTGTGAGAGACTTTGCTAGAATGTCATCAACATAGTCTTCCATTATAGTATGCATCGTATTGTGGAAGATTGTTGTCATGGTTCTCTGATATGATGCCCTAGCATTTTTCAGACCAAACGGCATAACATACCAATAGTAAGTGCCCCAAGGACATGTGAAGGCAGTTTTGTGTTGGTCCTCGGGTGCAATCTTTATCTGGTTATATCCTAAGAAACTGTCCATGAGTGACAGCATAGTGTGTCCTACCGTAAGGTCGACAATCATGTCTATGTTGGGCAGGGGGAAGTCATCTTTGTGACAAGCTTTGTTCAAGTCTCTAAAATCTTTGCAAATTCTGACCCTACCATCTGGTTTAGCCACCAGTACTATATTCAAAACCCATTCAGGATAGTCTATAGGCCTGATAAATCTGATGTCTAATAGCTTCTTTAGTTCCTCTTTTACCATGAGGGCCACATGCGGATGCATCTTTCTGAGTTTTTGTTTGATTGGTTTAGCTCCCGAAGCTAGAGATAAATGATGCATGATAAGATTTGGATCTAGCCCTGGCATGTCAGCATATGTCCATGCAAAGTTGATCTATTTTCTTTTGAAGAAATCTGTAAATGCTAGTTTTTCATGTTCTGTTAGATCCTTTGCCATGTGGACCATTATGGGATTATCCCCTGTGTTGACATTGATTTCTTCTGCTGGTTCTAATAAGATCGACGATCTCTCCTGATGTGTAAGATTGGGGAGAGGGTCAAGCCTTCCATCCTTCAGCACCTCAGAGAGGTTTTCACCATTGGATACATCTTTATTTTTACTATTTTGATGATCTAACACTGCCACGGAGCGGTTTTCACTGTTAGATCATTCTTTTATTTTGATGTTTTTATGACTGAAAGGCTTGTCTCTCTCTCCAAAATAGGCCTTCTCATTGAGTTCAATAGCATAGCCAGTTCTGTGGTCTCCTACAGGTATATGATCTCTAAGCTCAAGATAATCGATGATGGCTTCGTCATTTTCAAAGGTGTCTAGCTCAGGGGTGGTGCCTTCTAGGTCCCAGTTGATAAGTTTAGGGTATACCAAAGGTAAGGGATCATTAGGTTGGTCTGGTTCAATGGCATTGATGGTTAGGATAGAGTTATTGAAGGAGCAGACAAAGTTTACGATGGTACTCTCTATTAGTGGGTCTGTCAAGGGGGGAAACATTCTTCCTCACAATTTTCACTATTGTTGCTATGCGGGTCAGACCCTAACGGCCTAGCCCTTGGACCTTGTCCCTCATTGTCATGGGTTGGGTCATACTTGTGGACAACGTCTATATCCTTTTCATCACAAGACATCTCAGAGAAGCTATCCCATTCATACTCGTTAGAATCAATTTCACTCCCTATTTGCATTCGCTAAATTTGTTCAAACAGATTACTAGTAGAGGTTTCTGGTTGTTTGCCTTTGTTCTTGTTGGTTCTGTTGTTTTTTGGTGCTCTAGTGTAGCCTAGTCCTGTAGTGTCTCGGGATGTTAAGGTATGAGGTTGGATGGGTTCATTGATGCCATCCTTTCTTGAACCAAGTGGACTGTGTCCTTCATACCCCATTCTCTGTAGCATTTGAAAGCCTTGACCATATTGTGTCGTTTGTATAATCGGATAGTCATGTTACGTTGAGGGGCTAGCTTCATCCTTGTATAGCCACTATAGGATATTGTTTTCATCACTTTCATCTTCTAGAATTCCCCATTTCACAAATGGTCCTTTGGTTGGCTTCTCTATTGTGGAATTTTTAAGATAGGTCTCCCATAGTATCGAGGAGATAGAGGCAGTTGTGCCAAATAGAGGGACTAAGATACCGTGTACTCACCCAAGCCTTTATCTTTGAGTTGGAGTTTAGGTTGAGATGCCCCTAAAGAAGAAGCAAGTGTAGCTGGGTCAACATGAGAGGAGGAAGAAGCAGAGGCATGGTTATTGGGGATCACAACTTCTGGTTTGGGCTAAATGGAGTTATAGTATTGATAGGGGTTAGGATCACCTTGGATGGTGATCTCTTGTCCTTCATGTGGAAACTTGATACATTGATGGTATGTAGAAGGTATTGCTTTCAAAGCGTGGTCCATGGTTGCCCAAGAAGAATGTTGTATGCTAGCTCCATGTCAAGGACTTGACAAGCTACATCTTTCACTACGTGGCCCACCCTGATTGGTAGGGTAATAGGCTTTTATGTTGATTTTTCTTTTTAGATCTATAGCCTTCTCTGAAAACCCCAATGTAAGGATTAGCTTCAATGTGTAGATATTCAAACCAGCCCCTCCATCGATTAGGACTCTTTTGATCTTGTGCTTGTGTATGAAAGCTTCAATGTGAAGGGATGCGTTATGGGGTTGAGTGATAGACATATCATCCTTCTCAGTGAATGATAGGGAGTGCGGTGAGGTGATGTGACCGACCATAGTTTGGAATTGCTCTTCAGCTAGGTTCGTGGGAATGGAGGCTTTTGCTAAGGCTTTGTCAAGTATGGACCTATGAGAAGGAGATAGACGCAGAAGTTCCAACATGGAGATGTGTGCAGGCATTTTGTGGAGTTGATCCATGATGCTATATTGACTAGATGGAGGAGCAGAAGCTCCTCTAAGGGTGACCCTATTACTACGGGTAGTAACATTGCAATCTGGATCCTTGTTGATAGTGATCACATTGATGTGTGAATCACCTTCTGAGATATGGTTGACAACATAGTCGAAGCTGACATTTGTGTAGTTTGCATTGTTAGAGCCACTGTTATTTCTATTGGAAGGTCCTCCCTATTTGTAGTTAGGAAGAGGATCCTTGAATGCCTGATGATCACTGTTGGAAGTATGTCCATGAGATTATCCGTTAACAGATATTTTGTTTTTCTCTATTAAGTCTTGGATTATATTCTTGAGTGCAATACAATCATTTGTCTTGTGTCCCCTGTTTTTGTGGTATTCACAAAAGTCATTGTCGTTCCACCAATGGGGTTTGACCTTTGGTTCATACTCTCGTGCTAAGGGAAGCGTTATGAGATTGTTGGTGATTAGCTTCCATAGGGCAATTTCTAGTGACTCATCCAAAGGTGTGAACATTCTCCTAGGTCAAAAGTTGGTAAACCTAGATTCAGTATTTCATGGTTTGTTTTGTGGGGGGTTATTTTGAGGTGTTGATAGGTTGAAAATTGGTTTCTTAGGTGCCGCATTTTTGGCATCCACTACCCCGTCATTCACAACGTTCTTGTTTTTCATCGAGAATCTAGGTTTGTCATTGTTGGTGTTGGTATTGGGAGAGTGTTTGTAGAGCTTGATTTGACCTTTTGTGATTAAGGCTTTTTCTATGATGAGGCCCATCTCAATGACCTTGCTAAAAGAAGTAGGACATTGGATTTGGATTTGGTAGCTTAGGTCCGTTTGCAGATTATGGATGAACATTTCTAGCATCTGTTTCTCCAGCATTTGGTGTGGGAACTTGCTTGCTAGTTGTCTCCATCTTTGTAAGAAGGCAACAAAAGATTCTCCTCCTTTCTGTTTGGTGTTACAAAGGCCCAATATTGAGGTGTTGTGCTCAATATTGTAAGAGAAGTGGGTGACAAACTTGTCTACAATCTCATTGAAAGTTTCAATACTAGGTGGCAGTCTAGAGAACCATTCCATGGCTTGCCTGCCTAAGCTTCGTGGGAAGAGTCACATAAGGTAGGTGTCATTATGTGCGACCTCGAGACAAGCAGTGTTGAATTCTCTGATGTGA
The DNA here is from genome assembly GCA_027924645.1 of Cunninghamia lanceolata. Classification (NCBI taxonomy): domain Eukaryota; kingdom Viridiplantae; phylum Streptophyta; class Pinopsida; order Cupressales; family Cupressaceae; genus Cunninghamia; species Cunninghamia lanceolata. The sequence goes on along the minus strand of BSBN01001290.1, from coordinate 1,131,274 downwards.
TCCCTTGGGTCACCCTTTCCTCGATATTTGTCAAACTTAGGCACCTCAAATTTTGAGGGGAAAGGTATCATGACCAAGGCCCTATCAAAAGGATATGGTGAAATATCCTCTAGGGTGAAATGTTTTGTCGATGCTCCCATTTTCATGTCTAAAAATTATTGTTAGAGAGCTTCAAATTTTTGGTTCATTAGACTTAGGGCATCCAAGGAGTCAATTGTTGCTTTGCTCTTATTTGTGGGTATTTCATCATGTCTACTTCCTTCAGGGATTCTCTCTTCGTCAGTTTCTTTGAGGGCCTCCACGTCATAATCCTTAGGGAGTTTGGCTCCTAGACTTGCTAGATGTAAAAGGAATTTTGTTGGGTCTTGGGCAAGCACCCCTTCTAATAGGCGTTGAAATTTTGGGTCATACTGCATGTGAAGGATCTCATCCATAGAAATTTCATCTTCATTTTCATGAGCATTTGGAATCATTTTCTCAGCCATTTCTAACTATTTTTGTTTTTGTAATCTTGTTAAGACCATGCAAGGTAGTAAAGAGATGGGATGAAATGAGATTTTGAGCAAGGTGCTAGGATGAAACAAGGTTTTAGCAAGGTTCTTCTTAGATCTAGGTGGTGTTAAACAGAGTGGGATATACAAAAGTGATAGTCAAAAGCTAGGATGTTAGGAATCCATTACTTGATGTTGACTAGCTTTGCACAACCCCCTAGTGGAGTTTCGAAAGGATAAGTAACCCTTGATATTGGAGCCTCACTAGGTTTTTGTTTGAGATTTGATTTTGATCAAGAATAATTTGGCTATAACCTTGTTGGAAATTTGGAAAAATTTTGGCAAGATTTTGGATGAACAAGCAGCTATGGTGTGGAAAAGAAGGAGAAATGGTTGACTTGCAAGGTCTTAATCAGATTTTGAAAAACTAAACAAGTTTGAAGATGGTTTTCAAAAAGTTTTTGAAAAATTTTGCTCTTGGAAGATATGGTTTTTCTTCTTTCTAGTTTAAATGTGCAACAACAGAAGGTAGATGCACAAAAAGTTGATATATAAGCACAATACTGGTGGAGTTTGTATGCATCAAAAAAAGATGCGGATTCACAATACTAGCAGATGCGCAGAAAGTTGATTCAAATGCACAAAAGGTTGGCGTGGATGCGCAACTCTAGCTAAATTGCTTGTTTCTCTAAACTGTAGAGATTTTGGATCATTTTTAGGATTTTTTCTATTTTTAGTTTGAAAAACTTGGTGTTTCTAATGATGTTGATGTTCAATTATGGCAAAAACATAGCAAACACATAGAAGTTTTCCATGATTTTTATCTTTTTATATGTTTTTTTTTTGTGTTTTTAGACTCTTAGGACTCAAAACAAGTACTACCTAGGCTGGATGTGACAATATTTGTTGAATCCTCTAGCTGTGCTACTCAAAGCGTGTAGCTCCAGAATCTAGTAGCACCGGCTCCCCTCCACGGCACTCACTTCTCACACATACCAGATTTGGGTTTCCTTAGGCTCATCCCCACACCAAACCTTAGGATTGTCCCTACTACCTCTACTAAGAGTCACTTGAATCGAGGCCGCTTCAAGGGCTCTGCCCTTTGCATCAACAAATAGGGGTTTTTAGCTTGCTATACAATTGGTTCTTAGTTAGGGCAATCGTTCGAGTGGTTACACATGTGGCGGTGCTACTCTCTGTTATGGAGTCTCCCAGCCTCAAAGGGTTACGCCTATGAGGGTTTTGGGGGAGGTTGGCCGTCGGTGTAACATAGCAACACTCGTTGCTTGAGGTTTTCACCCCAAGCACAATTTATTTTAAGTGGCTTGGTAGGGCTTGGCTTTAGCCTATTACCACTCAGGGTCATTCCCACTTGGACAAGCATGCATCCAAGGGCAGGCCCCCCTAAAGGTTTGACAAAAAGAATGACGAGTCTGGCACTTTGATCACCCAGTTAAGGGGAAAGCATAAGCCTATTGTCATTCGCAAGCACAGAAAACACTTGTTTATCCAACCTAGTTAAAAATAGAAAAACCAAATGAGTTAATCTACTTGTGCACTCACCTAGTTGTTAACTTGGAAGTGTTTAAATCATAGCAATATTCATTTCTCATTTGTTAACTTTGAAAGTGATTAAGACATAGCATTGTTCATTTCCCATTTGTAAAGATAGCAGTAGTTAAACTAGAAAATAAATCAACAATTCACTGATAGCAATAAGGTTCAGTTACTTCCTTCCTAGTTAGAAAAAATATGTGAAGTTTGTTATGAAATGCACTTGTTACTTTCACCCCTAGTTAGTCTAAGTGAACTTAGGCAAAATATCTAGATGACCTAATCCAGCCACTACTCCTACAAAACCAACATTAGCTCAACATGCAAAAATTAGAAAATGTATAACAAAAAAGCATAAGACAGATGCGCAACACTGCAGCCTAAATGCGCAGAGACAGGGAGTGTATGCATCTTTGTACAGAAGTGCAAGAATAGAAAGTAGATGCGCAAGATCATGAGGTATATGCACAATAACAACAGATGCGCCATTTGACAAAACAGGTGCGCAAAAAGATATGGTAAATGTGCAACTTGGATAGATGCGCAATTAGACAAAGTGTATGCACAAGTTGAGCTCAGGTGCCAAAGCCAAGGTTGGATGCACAACTTTGGAGGTTGGATGCGTAACTGCAGAGGTCAGATGTGCCAGAAAAATAGATGTGTAGCCTCAGGAGGTGTATGCACCGTTTCAGAAGTTGAATGTGCAAAAACTCTCTGTCAGAGACCTGTTCGTCACCTGTATGGACCTGTCTACAAGAAAACTTAGATTTTTTTTATTAGTAGAGCGGCAAGGGCCCCATGGTGGGTGCCAAAATGTGAGGGGGAAAATAGGTTAATCAATAAGATCATAAAAACCCAAACATCTATAGAATCTGAAGATAAAAGGAGATTAAAACAAATAACAAATAATACCTTGCACCTTTACTTTTCACCTTCCGTAGTTCACCTATCTTTCTTTGATCTTGATTGTGAAGCCCTCAGAAGCTAGTTGCTTGCTTGCTTGTTGAAGATGACAAAGGAAGAATGGCCGTGATACTTATGTATTTGAAGATGAGCTTCAAATACAGAAATGGAGTATGAATGAGAATGTTTAAATGGGAGTAGGGGTGTCAAAGGCGCTTCGATATCTCTGCAGCATAAGTTTACACAAAATCTAGATATGAAATGAAGAGAAGAATGTTGTATTTATAGAAGAGAGTGAGGGAAGATCAATGGTTGAGAAGAAAAGAAGGAATCAATAGAGGAGGATTGTTGAGGAACATGCATCCAATAGGACACATGTCATTCCAAAAGCAACTTAGTTGAGTTAACTCCTCTCTTGATGAGGATAAGATTTGATTTTCTCTATTTTAGGAAAAGATTTGCTTTAAAGATGCTTTAAAACTGATTTTGCCTTTTGTAACTCAGAGTTTTGCTTTTGTGTGACAAGAGGAAGGTTATTTTTGGAAGATAAGAATGATTTTTCGAAGCGATAGAAAGCATAATTAAATAAATAAATTTATTTAATTATTTTACAGATAATTGAGAGGAATAAATAAAATATAGAAATATATTTTATTTTGTGGAGATTTTTGAAGAATAAAATAAAATATAAAAGTATATTTTATTTAGTGGATATTTTAGATTTTATTTAAATAAAATTTGCATTTTATTTAAATTTGGAAGAATAAAAGGTTTTAATTAAATAATCAAAATTATTTAATTATTTAGCAGAATGAAGGTGATGTATGTGAATTTAATTAATTAAATAAATGTGTTTATTTAATTAAATGAGGGGAAATGAATCAGATAAATAAATGAATTTATTTATTTATTGATAGAAGAATGTGAGGTGATGAAATAAATATTTAAAATATTTATTTAAGTAGAGTCATTCCAATTTTAGGTGTATACAAGTGGTATTTTTTTGTTTAGGAACCCCATATTGCTTTCTTTGTGACAATTGGTTATGCCCCATGTTCATTCATCTATTTAGAAAGAATGCAATAATCACATCTTTAGAGATCTAAAGTCCTCTTTCAATAGGGTGTTCTTAAGATGTTGCTCTACCATTAAAGAGAATTTCCTTGTGTGGGCTAGATCCAAGTTATCTTCTTCTACTAAAACCTTTGTTTTTGACATTAAGCTTAATTTGCCAAAGATTTTAATTTGGAAGTTGATATTTCCATGACACTCAGGGGAAAAAGTTCTCCTAGGCTTAATATTTTGTTGTCCCCATTTGTTTAGCTAGCTGAAACTCAACTTTGATAGGGTTGCTAAAGGTAATCTAGGCCTTGCAGGTGGAGGTGGTGTGTTAAGAGATGAGTAGGGTAAGATAATTGTTGTGTGCATGGTGAACTTAGGGGTCCAAACTAGTCACTATACTAAAGTTGCGGCAACCTACAATGGCCTTAATATGTCCCTTCAACTTCAAGTTTAAAACCTTATTGTTGAGGGGGATTCACTCAACATTATAAATTGCATCCTATCAAAGACAACCCTAGTTGATCTATTAATAGCCTTATCAATGATTCTTTGGACATCATTAAAATTTTGAATTTAGTCCACACCAGACATGTTTTCCATGAGGCAAATGGGGTGGCTGACTGTCTTTCCAACTAGGTACAAGTGACTAGGAAAAATACTTCTATGTGGTTAACACCCCTTTTTCCTAAGGAAGTGGAAACATTATGTGGTTACAATGTCATTAAGCATAAGGGAACTATGAAAGAGGGGCAAACGAGACATGTTAAAAATAGACAACAAAGGTCATAACAGATGGAGAACCACCAGCATCATGAGAAGGCATGTCTCAGAAACTAGCAATGATGAAATGGTATTGTATACACCTAAAAATGACACAACTCTATCTAAATAAATATTTTAAATATTTATTTCATTTTAATATTCCTCTATCAATAAATAAATAAATAAATTTATTTATTTGATTCATATTCCTCCAAAAATTAAATAAAATAACTTATTTAATTAGTTTCATCAAATCCTTTCAAATCCTCTTATCTACAATTAAATAATTCTACATTATTTAATTAAATCAAATTGTTCCTCCAAATTTAAATAAATCATGCAAATTTATTTAAATTATCTCAATCTCTAAAAATAAAATATAATCAAATATTTTATTTATTCTTCCAAAACATGCACAAACAATTAAATAAATTTATTTATTTAATTTGCTTTATTATCTTCCAAATCTTCTAAAAATAAATCTTGTTCATCATGCACACAAAATTAAATAATTTATTACTTAATTTTACTCAAATCACACAAAAAGAAAATTACAAGTTGAGTTAATTGACTTAATCAATCTTGTTTTTATCAACAACTCTTAAATTAGAAAAAGGTATTCTAATTTATGAAATCAAATCTTATCTTCATCAAGACAGCAGTTAACTCAAATAAAACATCTTTTTGTGTGACACATTTCAGGTGCACATTCATCATGAATTCTAGATTTATCTCCTCCATTGATCTTCTTATTCATTATATATCTTTGAGCTTCTCTCTCTCGAGTCTGTTGGTGCCTGCATGAATATTCAGGTTTCAAGCAATTAATTTTGCAGGCACCTTCCTAAAAAGCCTAAAAAATTCTAAGTCAAGGTTTCTATCACACTGATTTTCTTGAGGGAGGTCATATTTCATATATGACCTGATCTTCCACCCTAGTGGGTGATGTTTCAAATATCAGTCATATTCAAAGATCACCCTGATGCTGCTGCAAGGTTTCAATATGACCCGATATTCCGAAGGGTGGGGTCATGTTTCAAATATCGGGTGATCTTTGTTAAGATCACCCCTATGTTGTTTTATCACCTGATGTTCGCTTGATCACCCCGAGGTGCAGACGTCAATTTTACAGTGAGGGATGATATCTACCTATTAGTCTGACTTCATATTTCTTCCGGGGGTGATATCACAAATATCAGTTATCTTCCAAAGATCACCCTGATGTTGCGTCAAAGTTTTACATAGCCTGATATTCTTGCGGAGGCTCATATTCTCAAGCATCAGTCATCTTACAAATATCACCCTTGCCGTGGGATATCACCCTTTGCAATATGATGATGACATCATCAGGATCGGTGGGGTGCATCATGTGGTCTTTGGCATGGTACTTTTGGCAACTTTGTTGAGGATCCCCCCAATCGCCGATGAGGATACGAATATGATGATGACATGAATATGAGCAGGTTGGTCATCATGGTGATATTTCCTGAGGGGTGATATTTTATATCAGGTGATGCGGTCTGGTGATATTTCTTATCGGGGTGATTTTCCCGATAAGGGTGATATTTCACATTGGGGTGATGTGAAATATTGGGTGATGTTTTATATTGGGTAATGCGGTCATCAGGGTGATGTGAAATATCGGGGTGATATTTCATATCAGGATTATCATGTAGGAGGATCATGATGAGGTATATGCTGGCGTCGTCAGGAGAAAAATCACTGACATCATATGTACTCATTACCTAGTATATAAAGTGTTGAGGAGGTCACTACGGGGTGAATATGGGATAATTAGTTCCTGCATGATTTGAATAATCAGGGTCATATTTCTTGGTGGGAAAATTTCTAAGGTACAATGTCCACTGCATTCCCAAGGTTGCGAGTGGTATGCCATTAATGGCAGATGTTACAGGGTATGGGCAAAGGCACGAATGGATCAAGTACCTGATTGAAAGATGTGAATCCCCAAGTGGCTGTGCAGGGCTCGAGGCCTCCCTGTCTCCTTCCTCTTCCTCTACCTGCTGTATTCAATGTTCGAGCACCATTTTTCATGATGCACTGCATCTGGCAAATTTTGAATCACCTAGTGATTAATGCTGAGTACCTTCCTACTGTATATAGCAGGTTGTGTGACTCATTTGTTGTTGTTGAAGACCTAGGGAATTTTGTGTGAATAGCAAAAAATAGGGCATTTCCTTGTTGTTTTATCTCATTTTTGGAGTTTATGAGTTGCATTATGAATGTACATTGCAGATATCTTCAGTTTCATTGTTGTTCTATATGAAAAATGCTCTTATGCATGTATTTAGCTACTTGTCTCCATGTGTTGCATGCTTTTCCTTCTTTTGAATCTGGCTGCTAAGGGTTTCTCAGGTTCTAGGGTATGGATTTATGTATCACATGCTTCATCTCTATCCTCCATTCAAGGAGTGGATTAAATTGTTTTAGGTGAAGTATGGAGAGGGTTGTGTGTCAGCCTGGATATATGTAAGTAGAGGCAGCTAAATACCTATTCTGGGGTGATGTTTGTAAGGCAAGCATTAATCTAACCCCTTGAAATTTGAATGCCAAATGCAATCCATTCTCTTGTATACATCTAGTTGACTCCTTGCCCTGAGATAGGCACTGGTCTGCTCCTGGGTTAGTAGTTATGACCCAAAACCCCTTGTCTTGCATCCAAAGCATAATATCCATCTTTTCATAACTTCCATCCTGTTAGTTTGTAGGAGTAGGATTAGGACCACTACATACTCTCATCCACAATTAGACAAATATGTCCAAGAATGTTGGCAAACTTGTGATGTATCATGTACATCTTGGTCCACACGTGAGAGTATTTTGCCTATTGTTGTCAAGCTAAATCTTGGACATATTTGTCTAATTGTACATCTTTAGCTTTAGGGATACCCCCCATGGTGCGGTAGAACCAGAAGTGAAGGGGAGGCAACTCACACAACCTCCTATATTAGTTGGCTAAATCTGCCTGTGCATTAGAACTAGCAAACCCTCTACTAATTCAGAAGAAAAAAAACCAACAAAATGGCAACTCTGCTGGGGAATGTGATTTGAAAGTGTTATCCTGCAGTCTCTGGTGAAGTTTTGACCATCTGAGTCACCAACAAAATGGTGACTCTATTGTGGAGTCTTTCATGTGAATATGGTTCTCTGCCAGTGGAATGAACTCAGAAAAATATTTGATGAGCTTTCAGCTATTTGAAAATTTTATCCTCTTTGGATAGGTGGCGACTCTATTTTCAGTGCACATGAAAGGTTGATGTATGTTGTTGAGATAAAAGAATGTTCTATTCATGATTTCAGTTTCTAGATGAGAAAAGGTACCTAGCTTCTTCCCACTTGTATTTGTTGTTTTATTGCATAAGTTAGATGCCAGGGGGAAGCCTTAGGTCTTAGACAGACATAGGATGTCTAAGAGTGGAATTTATGTGAATCCAAATATGTATTCACCCATACTCAGTCAAGAGGGGAATGAAATGTTGTGTAAAAGAATGGAAGAGATAAAAAGTAGGTTGATATTTTTAGAGGCTAGGTAGGCTCAGTTAAATAATAACCCTGTTGTGTCTGCGAGTCAGAATGCTAAACCTCTTGTTAGCCCTTTTGATCCTTTGTATGACCAATTAGATTTGTCATGGGTTGACTATGAAATGGAAAGTATGCTTGCTCATATTTATAATCAGATGCCTAGATTTAGTGGACACAGTGTATGTGATGGGGGTGCACATATCCAAAATTTTCACAACTTAATGGAGAATCACTCATTTAGAGATGAGGATATGTGGATGAGGTTTTTTGTTAGATCCTTTGATGCAAAAGCTAGAGATTGGTATTTGAGCTTTCCAAAGAGATCCTTTGCCTGCTGGGATGAACTTGTTGACTGTTTTAGGGAAGAATTAGTAATAGAACCTGTTGATCTTGTTGCAAGATTAATGGAAATCAGAAAACAAGATGAAGAGCTTAGTATTGATTTCAGTCATAGATTTGCAGTAGCCCTTTCACAAATCCCTGAAGCCTTCATACCTGATATTTCAGCCTGTGTTGGCATATATTTTGAAGCTTTCTAGGAGGGCTCTAGTGCATTATTGAGGGAATTCAAGATAACAAGTATGTAAATGACATACAAGTTTTTAGAAAATATAGAAAAAATGAGAAATGAGCATATGTAGAATTCCCTGTCCATAGGCTTTGGTGTGAATAACAGTTGTATGGCTGCAAATGACCAAGTGATCATGGCATCATGTGAAGACATAGATGAAAGTGAAAAGATAGATGTTGAGGATGCCAATGAAAGGATCAATGATGATTGCCATTTCAGGGCTGAGGTATCTGGTTCTAAAAATAATGATGTGGTTATGGACAACAATGAATACTTGTTTGAATGGGTTTGTGGAGATGATTGTGAGTATTGTGCTCGGGATAGAGAAGAGATAAGCAAACAGAGGAGTAATTCCATGTTTGAATCATTGCCTTTTATCCAGACACATGGAGATGATGAAGAGCAATCAAGGATTGAAACAAGTTCTAGTGATGAGCATGATTGTTCTTTATTTAATTATTGTTTTGCTTATGACACATAGGCTGATACTCCTCCACAAAGAGAATCCATTGGTAATGAAAATGCATGTTATGCTGCCCATGAACCAGCAGCATACCATGATGAAGCTGAAATACCTGGATCAATCTTTTTTGACACATATAATGATGAGGATCCATTTGAGTATGGTGAGAATCTAAGCACTGTTGTTGATATGGATTCTAATTTTTATCCTGATGAAGGAGGAGCCAACATACATCATGAAGGTTATTGCAGAGAGGTGCTTGAGTCTAATCTTTTCCAGTTTGGTGCTACTTCTGGTTGTGTGCATGATGTACACAAATATAAATTTGAAATCTTTTTCTTTGATATGCCAGCTTATGATAAGATGAGCCCTGATATTCCTAGCTACATGGTGGACTTTGAGTGTTTTCGGTTTTCAATCCAGCTAGGAGATCATTTTACAATGCATGCTGTTAATATAGATGATGATAAGTGTTATATGCCATAGGAATATGCATTGCTTGATAAATGTGACATTCACTTGTTGCCTAATGCTGAAGGTTGTTTGCATAAGGATGACAGTGACAAGATAAATAAGAGGGTTGAATATGCAAATGACAAGGGTTGTTTGTGGATAAATCATGGCAGCATTTTCAGGCTTGATCCAGTGATATTAGATGAAAACAGGGTATTTGACAAAGAAAAATTCTAGTTTTTCCTTTTTGGTGGCCCTGGGCCACCATGTTTAAAAAAAAAGTGTGTTTGTGATGCAGGTTGGTGCAAGTTTGACTCTGTGCCCAATGGACAAGGGACTGGTCTACATCCTAGAGATCTATCATTCTCACCATGCCTGCAAGAGGCATGCATCCCTAGACAGAGCCAATGTTGGTGCCTGCATGAATATTTAGGTTTCAAGCAATTAGTTTTGTAGGCACCTTCCTGAAAAAGCCTAAAAAATTCTAAGTTAGGGTTTTTGTCACCCTGATTTTCTTGAGGGAGGTCATATTTCATATATGACCTGATCTTTCACCCTTGGGGGTGATGTTTCAAATATTAGTCATATTCAAAGATCACCCCGATGCTGCTGCAAGGTTTCAATATGACTCGATATTTTGAAGGGTGGGGTCATGTTTCAAATATCGGGTGATCTTTGTTAAGATCACCCCTATGTTGTTTTATCACCTGATGTTCATTTGATCACCCCGAGCTGCGGACGTCAATTTTATAGTGAGGGATGATATCTACCTATCAATCTGACTTCATATTTCTTGTAGGGGGTGATATCACAAATATCAATTATCTTCCAAAGATCACCCCGATGTTGCGTCGAAATTTTACATAGCCCAATATTCTTGTGGAGGGTCATATTCTCAAGCATCAGTCATCTTACAAATATCACCCCTACCGTGGGATATCACCCTTTGCAATATGATGATGACATCATCAGGATTGGTGGGGTGCATCATGTGGTCTTCGGCATGTTACTTTCGGCAGCTTTGCTAAGGATCCCCCCGATCGCTGATGAGGATACAAATATGATGATAACATGAATATGAGTAGGTTGGTCATCAGGGTGATATTTCCCAAGGGGTGATATTTTATATCAGGTGATGCGGTCTGGTGATATTTCTTATCAGGGTGATTTTCCTGATAAGGGTGATATTTCACATCGAGGTGATGTGAAATATCAGGTGATGTTTTATATTGGGTAATGCAGTCATCAGGGCGATGTGAAATATCAGGGTGATATTTCATATTAGGATTATCATGTAGGAGGATCATGATGAGGTATATGCTGGCATCATCAGGAGCAAAATCACTGACATCATATGTGCTCATGACCTAGTATATAAAGTGTTGAGGAGGTCGCTATAGGGTGAATGTGGGATAATTAGTTCCCACATGATTTGAATAATCAGGGTCATATTTCTTGGCGTGAAACTTTCTAAGGTGCAATGTCCACTGCATTCCCAAGGCCGTGGGTTGGTATGCCATTAATAGCGGATGTTATAGGGTATGGGTGAAGGCATGAATGGATCAGGTACCCAATTGAAAGATGTGAATCCCTAGGTGGTGACATAGGGCTCAAGGCCTCCCTGTCTCCTTCCTCTTCCTTTGCCTGCTGCATTCAATGTTCGAGTGCCATTTTTCATGATGCACTATATCTGGCAAATTTTGAATCACCCAGTGATTAATGCTGAGTACCTTCCTACTATATATAGCAGACTGTGTGACTCATTTGTTGTTGTTGAAGACCTGGGCAATTTTGTGTGAATAGCAAAAAATAGGGCATTTCCTTGTTGTTTTATCTCATTTTTGGAGTTTATGAGTTGCATTATGAATATACATTGCAGATATCTTTAGTTTCATTGTTGTTCTACATAAAAAATGCTCTTGTGCATGTATTTAGCTACTTGTCTCCAAGTTTTGCATGCTTTTCCTTCTTTTGAATTTGGCTACTAAGGGTTTCTCAGGTTCTAGGGTATGGATTTATGTATCACATGCTTCATCTCTAACCTCCATTCAAGGAGTGGATTAAATTGTTTTAGGTGAAGTATGGAGAGGGTTGTATGTTAGCCTGGATATATGTAAGTAGAGGCAACTAAATACCTATTCTTAGGTGATGTTTGTAAGGCAAGCATCAATCTAACCCCTTGAAACTTGAATGCCAAATGCAATCCATTCTCTTGTATACCTCTAGTTGACTCCTTGCCCTGAGATAGGCACCAGTCTACTCCTGGGTTAGTAGTTATGACCCAAAACCCCTTGTCTTGCATCCAAAGCATAAAATCCATCTTTTCATAACTTCCATCTTGTTAGTTTGTAGGAGTAGGATTAGGACCCCTGCATACTCTCATCCACAATCAGACAAATATGTCCAAGAATGTTGCCAAACATGTGATGTATCATGTACATCTTGGTCCACACATGAGAGTATTCTACCTGTTATTGTCAAGCTAAATCTTTCCATCATTGGGTGAGTCAAATGTTACATCTTTAGATTTAGGTATACACCCCTTGGTGCGGCAAAACCAGAAGTGAAGGGGAGGCAGCTCACGCAACCTCTTTTATTAGTTGGTTGAATCTGCCTATACATTGGATCTGGCAAACCCTCTTCTGATTCAGAAGAAAAAAAACCAACAGAGTCTATAAGTACAACCCCTATTCCTCCATTGCAACAATCCAAGCTTTTAGTAAACTTACACTGCATGAATCATAGCTCGCCTTTGGCACCAAACCATATCCATAGCTTGAGATCACCATTATCATTGTATTGAAGATCCTCTTCATTTCAAGAACTATCATAGTCGTACTCTATTCTCATCTTGAAGAAAAAAGCAAGGAAGTGCACCTTCTGAGGGCTTCATTCACATACGAAAGATCAATTTGAGATAGGCAACCAATAGAAGCTGTGAAGTAACAAGGTTTGTAAGGTATTGTTCTTTGTGTTTAATCTTGTTTATTTCCATTTCATTGAGTTATTGGGATATTATTGATATATTGATATTGCTCCATATTTTTCCATAACAGGTATCCATCATATACTCAAAAGGTTGTAAAGATTTTCCCCTACCAAGAAGAATTTTTGAAAGGAGACAAACATTGTTTGGACTTTGTGGCATCAGAAGCTAGTCAGGACTAAAAGAGATAGTAATCATAGGAATTAAGTGCCATGGGAGGTGATACAAACATAACTAGGCTAGTGAGCTATGTAAAATGGTTGAGAGATGCTAGGGTCTAGGGTATTCTATAGAAAAGTGGGCTCTCAACATTTATGGAAAGACTCATGGGACATGACCCAACTCTAAAGGTAGAGTTTTTCAAGAGTTGAAACAATAGGGCAATCGAGGTTAGAGAATTAATGTTTGAGATCACAAAAGATTTTATTTCCATTGTTACAAGCCTCTCCATTGAGGGAGCTAAGGTTTTTAATGGCTGAAGCATGGGAGATGCAACCATGACCACATTTTTTAACACAAACAAGGAGCCTAACAAATTACACTCTTTCCATGCAAAGAGCATGCTTAAATATGCATGGTATAAGGTTGTTCTATGTCTGATGAGGTATGTTACTGAAGAAGGCTACTTTAAATCTATCTACTCTTACCACTTTATCTTATTAAATAATTTTAGGAGAGAGAGACTTGTTTCTTTTCTATATTATTTGTTTTTTCCCATGGAAGGGTCCATGAAGGTATGAAAGCTCTAGTTGTTATCCCTTTACACCAAGGGCTTGTGATACTAGTGGTAAGCCACATTAATAATATTAATCCCTCTATCCCCAGGTCGATTCTCAAGAAAGGGAAGAGAAAAAATAGATACTAGATTTATTCCATCTCTTCTTTAGAAGAGAAGTTGAGGAAGAGGATAGTAGCAACAAGAATAGCTCTAAATATGATTCTGAGCCTTCCAACCAAAATTCTTGGGACCTCAATGATGTGGATGAAGGGAGGGTTAGTCTAAAAACTAGTAAAAGGAAACGAGAATGTGAAACTACCATCCAGGTGAGCAAAGAGACCCCCTATCCTATAGGCAAAGCTCAATGTCTCCCCAAACCTACTATGGGGATTCCTTCCTAAGTGTTGATGATCTTTGCTGCAAGGTCACTACTAAGATTAGCACTCCTTACATCATCCCATTGACCTTTGAAGAAGTGAATGATGATATCCATGATTTGAGCCATAACATATTGACTTTGCACCAAACCCTTGACATCTAACACAAGTTAATGGAATGGTTCTATAATAAGATCAGTAAGATCCCCATTAAAATTTAAATCATCACTAAGAAGAGTATTGGGGAAAGCCAAGTTCTTTTGGAAGAAAAAAGAAAATATTTTAAAACTGGGAAGTAATTCCCTTTGTTAGTGACCTGCAAACTAACCTATCCAACCAAAAAGTAAAACAACAATCCTGGAGGAGGAAATGATCAAAGTTCATGGTGAGCAAGAGGAAAGAATTGTGGCCTTGGAACAAGAGTGTTTAGTGGAAAAGAGAGACCTTGCTCAAGATGTTAAACTAAGTCAAACCCTCTTCCATTAACATTTAGACACAAACCAAGCTTGGCTTCTACCATTGAGGGAGAGCCAAACTATAGGGGTTTTGTCTCTTTGTTGTATAAATGAGTGCCAAACCAAATTCAACCAACCTAGCTAGGGAAAATGATCAAACCCTAATTGAGCAAAATTGACCTACAGATGATTGCCGAAAAAATGAACAAAAAATCAAAATATATAGCAAAGATGAGGAAACAGAGTAAATGATGAACCTAGAGTAAAAATGCCAAAGGTACCAAAGTGTTAGGTGCTCTAGACATTTTTTAGGGTTTTACAAAAACTGAAGATGTTGCCTAACTTGCACCTACAAATCCTTCCTTCTCTCAGACTGATATCTCCTTAAAACTATTCTTTCAACCTGTATACACAAAAGAAGGAAACAATGTTGTGGCTACATAGGAGCTTGCCTTAGTCAAGCCTCCATTTTAGTATTCCTACATCATAGATAGCCAAGCCAGAACTAGATGTTATGTATGATTAAAATCCTAAGTGTGAGCAGGAACATGCAAGATCTAATCAAATACATCAAACCCTAGCCCTAGATGACTTGAGAAAATAGGAATAGGAATAATCAAAGATATGATTCACTCAAGAAAACATACAACTTCACCTCAAGGATGAGGATTCAATGAAGGTTTGCTAAATAAGAAGGCAATGCAACCATACTCTTGGAGGGTACCCAAGCCAATCTCAAGTTGGTGTTTCCAACTCTTCTCCCAATAATGCAAAGTGCTTCAACCTTGGAATAATGAGATAGACTCAAGATCTCACTTCCTAGCCTTCATACAAATCCTTCCAAGAGGAAATTTCTTCACTTGATCAATAGAAACTTTCTATAATTTAATATCATAGAGAGCATAAAGTATATTTGCATAAGGAGAGATTTTCATAAATCATCTAACATCTCATGTCTAGTTTTAAATGGAATAGGTGACTTGCTTTTATACAAGGATTAAGAAAAGAGTAATTTGATTGAAAGAGCCAACATCATGTGCTAAAAAGAAAATTTGAGTTTAGGGTCATCCTAACCATCATTAAAGCTGACTTGTGCACCTAAATTACCTTCCTAAAAATATAGGACGGATAGAGCACTAGGTTCCCTAGGCCCTTTGGGAAAATTAAGGCACAAGCCCACATTTAATATGGTGCTAACTCCAATTCTCAAATTAGTTTCTGGGTTATGATGAAACTTTAATCAAAATCATGACATTTCATATTAGTAGGGCCCAATTAGGACTTTAGGGTAGACGTAAAAATTTACTTGGCTTGGGATCACTAAAGGGAGGAGCTAAACATAGTGAAATTGTGCTTACACACTCAAGGAGCACAATTTATGACATAACATTTAGCCCCCACTTTAGTGGTCATATGACACTATGTGCATATGCAAGCTAAAGTACATGAAAGTAAACATTGCAAAAGGATATCAAAAAGGATACTATAGAGGATGCAGATCATTATCGAGAAAGAGGGTGAAACCCCCATTACATGATCCTACAAAAATGTAGAGTTAGGAAATCAAAACCTATAACAATAGATGTACTTGTTAGTCCAAAACTCTTAAGGGGAAATGTGATGAGACATAATCAAGGAAAAATTCACATGTAGATATATACCCCATGTTTCTTCTTGCTTCTTCAGGATGTAGAAATAGGGTGGCGATCTTTCCACTTTGACTTTCTTAGAGAAATGTTGATGAATATGGTTATGTAGGGTCATTTCACTGAATAACGTTGAAACACAAAGCATATGATTGTTGAGACGATGAAACTAGGATTAAAATGCAATGAATGATGCTCAAATCCGAGTTCAATAGCCTAAGTTATTTGATATTTAGATAAAGAGAGGTTGCGAAAAATGTGGTCTTTGACCCTAGATAGTGATCAAGAGTTCTTATCTTTCTACTATAAATAGTAAAAGAAGTTTTCACTTTTTACCATTCTATTACCATTTTTCAGTCTTTCAGGAGATAGAGGAAGTAGGAGAGTAATCATGTGCCAATTTGAATGTTGTATTTACCACTCAGGCTGGATTCACTACAACACCAAGTAGCTCAGGGACTAGTCGAGCATGAGGTAGGCTTCTATCCAACTTGTACTTTCTATTTATTCTATTATTTTAATATTTTATCATTTTTCAAGCTAGAGTGGACCCAGGGAACATTTTTATTATCATCCTAGGGTGCCATTGTCTTCCTGTGGTGCCTCAAACCCTTTTGACCACCCAGGTCTTTCTTGAGTATCCCAGACTTGTTTGGGTGCCCTGGTCTAGGATCAAGGCTATTATTGATTTCATTGAGTGTTGATGAAGCTATTTGGATTAAACTCTGATGTATACTTTGTTTATAAATTTTTAGGATCTCCCAAGGATGTGAGAGCATGTCAGTGGTCACTTGTACACATTATTGCATAGTTGTTCAGGGACACTAACTAATGCATATATGGGACATCTTCAGGATGTTGGATTATGGTGGGTGTACACTATGCCTATGATGACATATCATCATATAATGTTGATGGTGCTCATGGAGTGGTGGAACTCAGATACTTCCTCCTTTCATCTTCCAATAAGAGAGATAATTGTTACATTAGAGAATGTGTATAGGATACTATGACTACCTATGTGTGGTTAGACAGTCAGAGTCATAGAGTAGAGGTCTGAGGACTACACTTAGATGAGCCAGATGTACTATCTTGGATGTATAGTGTCATTGAGAAATCAAGGACACATTGATATTTGATTATTAGAGCAGGGTGCAGTTGTTACATCGATCATACTTCACATCATGATTTCTATCATCACACTAGTTATCACACTGGATGGACGAGGTACTCACCTTCATGAGGGCCTAGTCCATACTATCATAAGAATGGAGGAATAGAGGGCTATATACTCTTGGGGATGCAGTATGCTAGCTCACTTGTATTATGATCTGGGTTGCTATGTTCATTATGAGTCACACAACTTGATGATATGTACAGTCCTACAAGTGTGGGCATTCGAGCATATCACATACACATAGATGGTGGGCTAACAAATAGAGCATATTAGGACAAGTCCATGAGCACATTCCTACAAGATGAGGAGACTATGGAGATGGGGTGATTTATATTATTGCAAAGTTGTGTTAGACAAGTTGTAGCCAAAGGTCATCATGTGCAGACCTTATAGGGGTTGTAGATAATGGATGGGACAGACTTGATAGCTAGAGAGGATGTAGAGAGATTAGTTTTTATCTGATCATGAGATCACATCGTAGTTCCAATTTATTATGATAGAGTCATGAGATAGTTTAGATGAGTGCAGGGAGGTTCCTGTCACATAGTCATTCTATGTGCGGTCCTCACATTGCAGGATGCGGCATCATGATTGGACATGGCTTACTATCACAGATGTGGTGTCTAGTGATCAAGATGATGTTACAGAGGATGATGATCTCTTGTATCCTAGACTAAATATGTAGGTGTTAGCCCAACATACATAGCTTGGTGGGAGACAACATGTCCTGAGTTATAGGAGTAGGATGGAAACAACAGCAAAGATCATGCTAGAGGTGATGATGATGATGATGATTCACCAGTGCTAGTGATGATAGGTAGATGGAACTAGGGATTTGATGGTGTAGGTATCACTAAGGAGAGACCTAGGGCTTAACCTCGTAGGCTACATCCACTGCATAGAGTGCAACATCACTTTGAGCATGGGGACTAGAGTGGTGGTACCACTATGGTGCCCCAATAGTGGGGATACCTAAATACATCAACAAATTCACTATTCTAGTCGATCCATCATGGCAGGAGGGTGATCTTGGTGAAGACTATATTTTTCTATTGTATTTATGTGTGTTCAAGATACATAATGTTACTTTGATTGAGATGTTGATACCATGTTTGTATTTGCTCTGTAGTTAGTAGTATGGTGTGACTTTGTGTGTCAAGTCATAGCAAAGATGGTATCTACTATGCTGATGCAATAGCTAGTGTGGAATTGTTATAGGACACCACACATGGTAGGTCAACTTGTGGAGATATTTAATCCTATTGCACAGATGGGAGAAACCTACAAGGAGGGATCGGTAGAATGAGATCAGCTCATGATTGAGAGAGATCAAGAAATCTAGAGGGTAGAAAGTATCTACATTACGGATTGATCATGGTTTTTGAGTTATGTATAGCCTAAGGTGGATTAGTTGCGAGTTGAGAGAGATCACTTCTAGCAGCTACACACAGATTCCATGTGGTAGGTGGGAGACCTTAGAGGTGAGATAAGGGGCTTATGATCATGGAGTGTCTCTGGGAGTCACTTATGATTAGTAGCCTCACACAAACAACCATTTGTTACTCATCCTCCACTAGGTCCTGATGGATATGGATGTCACAGTGCAATGCCTTGATGAGATTTATTATATTACATTATGATTCAAAAGATTTTGATGTAGTGGTGAACTTTTGTACGCAAACTCTTATGTCATGTATATATGATTTTTATCCATGATTTATTATTTGAATTAGATGGTTATGTATGATCGACTTGTGAAGCAAATGCAACAAAGATCTAAATTTGTTTTTGCATGTATGTCAAATTTAAATACAAATGTGATTTGTGTAAACAACTATATGTAATTGTTTAACAAATACAACAATGATTTAATCAATACATGTTCTAATGAAACAGACATATGTTTAATTAGATAATAAAATAAGATGTATACACATGGCAAAATAATTCAGTTGTTATCCAATGAAAAAAATTGTAACTGTTTAGTATGAAAAAGGTGAATGATTACAACTAGAATGCACACTAGATCAAACCCTTTTCCATATAACATTCAAGGACAAGACCGAGCCAAATAAGTACCAAATAAAGGTGGACTCAACTATAGATCTTGTACTTAGGTATGCTATAGAGGAATCATATTTAATTCAACCTTTCTATCAAACCCTAGGTCAAAAATGCATGAAACCCTAGTTCTACAATGATTAGCTTATAACAGAATAAGTATAACAACATTCTAGAAACTAATTGCACATGGATGATCAATAAGATGATAGAACCTATCTCCCAAAAGCAAAGTTATTGAAGGGATATTTCAAGAATTCCCAAATCCTGGCTGGAAGATTCTGCAAAAACTATAAAGTGGAAAGATGTTGTAGATGTTGTCCTGATGCTAGATCCAAAATTAGGAAGGGAAGAAAGACTAGGGCACCACTGCCCAAGTCCTAGATAGATGAATATTCTATAACTGTTGTCAGATCCCAAAACCCTGATCTTCACTCAATCTTCATGTATCTTCATGTATCTTCACATTCTCTAAATCTTGCTCCTTGTTAAGTGGGACAAGAGATAGAATGATAGTATTTGCAAACTAGGTCAAGCCCCTCTTTTCATGCACTAACATTCTAAATATGAACCAAGCTCAACCACTATGATATTGATAAGCTACATGTATCCTATTCCCCTTTGCTATAACTGACAAGGTGTCTCAACTAGAGTTATGCAAACCTTAACAACCTAAGGATAGATCAAACCCTAGTTGTAAAATATGCACTAACAAATAGATTTTGGGAGCAGTAACACACAAACTAATCATAGTAATGCAAACAAGAGGTAATAGTGACTGTACACCTAAAATCTGAAAGCCTGTTAGACTTAGACACTATCCCCAGTGTCCTATAAGTTTTCTGTTAACATAATTATCTATACTAGATGCCTCTATCTCTATTCAAGTTTCTAGATCCTTTTTTTCAGGCCTTGTTAGACTCAAGCGCTAGCCCCAACATCTGGCAGATATTCCAATGATGAAACTACAACTTCTATAATGACTATACCTATAGCACCTACTTCTCCTTCACTTCTTTCCATCTAATCTTCTTGAATTTAACTTGCACAAGAAAAACAAGGAGAGGGATGGTTGTGGCTATATATGATTTTGCCTTAGTCAAACCCCATCTTTGGTATTTATACCTCAATGATAGCCAATGTTGAAGTATCCAGATGTGTGTGCTTAGAAACCAAATGTGTAAGCATGAACAAGTGCAAGATACTAAGTGACTCAAGCATCAAGGATTAGATCCACAAATGTTTCACTCAAGGAAATAACTTCACCTCAAGGAGATGAAATCAATGAAGACTTGTAGAATAAGAATCCAAGGTAGCTATATCTGTAGAGGATTTCAAAACTCAAGTTGGAGGCTTCAACCCTTCTCCTAATTGTACAAAGGGTTTGTAAAACCCTAGGAAGAGCAAGGTAGACTCAAGATCTTGATACCTAATCTCCACAACATATCTCCAAAATAGAAAAGAACAAATTCTTCAATGAGATTCAACACTTTTGCAAACTTTAATATAAATAGTAGTAGAGTTTTGGTAGTAAGCTTGAATGTGAATTGTGTGTTAAAATTATTTTCAATTATCTTTCAATATCCAACCTTAGGAGGGAAAACAAGTGAAATAAATGTCGACATCATGTGAAAATCAAATTTAGAATTTAGAATCTCAGAACACTCAACATAAGATGACATCAGAGTAAATCTCAAGACCCCAAGATTCAAGGTAGGACTAGGGCATGAGTGCCCAAGTCTAGCCTCCTATTTTGGCTCGAAATTAAGCTTAAGGATGTCCTAAATGTTTGGCATCCATCATCTCTTTCTAGGTTTTGTCATTAGATACTCCAAAATACAACAATTCCTTGATAAGGTAGTTGTTAATCAAGGCTTAGATAGGTCCAATAAATAAAGGGGTTAAGGGACACTAAAAGGTAGGAGCTATACTTAGTGAAATTATACTAATCCAAGCAGGAGCACAATTTATGACATAACATTTAGCCCCCATTTTAGTGGCCATATGACACTATGTGCATTTGCAACTAAAGGAAAGTAAATATAGTAATAACAAAAAGGATACCCAAAAGGATACTGTAGAGGAAGTGGAATGTTGCCAAGTAAAAGTTGGAAGCCCTCAGTTTGCAATCTTGCAAGATCACAAAGGTTAGGAACCACAACCTACAAAGAATATATGTTAGATGAAATAATCAAATCAACCTATAGACAACAAATGAACAAGTCAGACATAAATGTTAAAGGGATAATTAATGAGACATGATTAGGGTCAAAATCGTAGGAGATATATGTCCCCCCTTATTTCTTCTTGCTTAGTCTAAAAAGGAGTGACAAGGTGGTAACATTCACACATGGATTTAAGGGAAAGATTGATGATAAAATGCATTGGTAGGGTTATTCTTTCAAAAACACCAAGATGCAAAACATTTGGTTTGATGAAAGATAGAACTAGGATTCCAACACAACTTGAATGACATAGAAATCCAAGCTTGGTAGCCCAAGATAGAGATGTTTGATCATAGATGTACATTTGTTGCTCCTAGATAGTGAAAAGGAAATCTCATCCATTTACTATAAGAGAGTTTTCAATTTTTCACCATTTATTTGTAACTTTCACTTTTAGAGAAGATGAGGAGAAGGAGAGAGCTACAATGCTAACCTTCTTAGATTTGTAGATAGATTCAAGTCAAGCATGAGGTAGGACTCTAAACTTCACTTCTCACGTCAATTATTTTCAGTTTAGTGTACATTTTATCATTTTGTGTACGTTGTAGGATAGTATGGACAAGGATTTCTGTCTAGGGCACCCAAGTCCATTCGAGGTGCCCAAGTCCTCCTTGGGTGTCCTAGTCCATTTTGGGTGCCCAAGTCCTCCTAGGGCACTCAAGTCTTCTTGGGGTGCCCAAGTCCAGAGAGGACAAGGGCCCAAGGAAACAAGGCATTATTAGATTGATATTGATGAATGTTTGAATTTTTTATGAGGATGTACTAATTTGAAACCATCTGATACACAAGACATCCTTGGGATTTGTGATCACACTAGTGGATGACTCATGACTTTACTCCAGAGCCACATATGTACTATCTTTGTCAAGGATCGTGGTCTTCTTCAAGATACCAGCCTGTGGTGGGTTTTTACGATGTCCGTGATGAGATACCATGGAAGTATGTTGATGATCCTAATTGAGAGGTGGAATGCAGACATGTCTACCTTCCATCTACCCATAGGTGAGATGACTATTACACTTGAGGATGTATACTGGATACTATGACTTTGAGTTTGAGGGTAGGTAGTGCAAATCATAGCGAATCATTTCGATGAGTAAACTCATGAGATTCACAACTACTATCTAGGTAAGGTGGAAACACCACTTGGATGAGGTCATATCATGCTTCATTGGTTAGAGCAGGGATGCACAAACATACCCCTAGTTTGCCACATCATGATCACTACCATCGCATTAATGGTCACTCCAAATGGGCAAGGCACACACCTTCATGGGGCCTCATGCACACTATTTGGGTGATGGAGGAGGAGAAGATAATCTATGCATAGGGGAAGTATGCTTACGCACCTATACTAAGATCTAGGGCATTTTATTCACTATAAGGTACACAGTCCTATGATATGCACTTTGTTACAGGTATGGGCATTCGAGCATATTAGATGCACATGGCTAATGGGGTTTCCCATTCAACCGACATGGACACATCCGTACACACATGCCTATCTACTAGTTAGATGTTGGAGATTTGGTGATCTACTATATTGGAGAGTAGTGCTAGATAGACTGTGGCTTAGTGATATCACATGGAGGCCATATCATAGTTGTAGGCATTGGATGGGATAGCACACTTAGTTAGCATGGATGCAGCGCGATCGATTGTTAGCCAGTTGTCTAGATCTCATCATTGTCAATTTTTACTTTGATAGAGTCACACAATAGCTCGGATGCATACAAGGTGTTCCTAGCATGTGTTCAAGCTACACACGCTCAGTGCACAGTTGGCAAGGGCTAATGAGGCCCTATGGTTGACAATTGCTAAGGTGGTCAAGAGGTGAGGATGATCATGTAGCAGATGCAGATTAAGCATTAGAGGCAGATGACATTAGGTGTACCCAAGTGTATACAACCTAGTGAGAGACAACTCGATCTGATCTAGTTTTCCTTGCCGGTCATCCCAGAGGTGATCCACACCCATGGGTGGGATACAAGGATGACACAAGAGATGAAGAGGACTTTAGTGACTTTGCTGGTCACTATGATGATGAGGAGGAGGAGGTGGAGGAGGAGATGCAGTCATGCTTCAAATTTAGAGAGAGGCCATGATGAGGGTAGCGAGAGGTGGACGATGATGAGGAGACTAAGGAGAGACCCATGTTGATAGCTCGTGGTCCATTTCCCACAACCAATAGGAGATCAAGTCAACTCAAGTGAGGGGAGACTAGTGCATCTATGCCCCCAGCTATAGAGGTGACTACATATCTAGTCATAGTGTAAGCAGTACATGATCCTAGTTGGCAAGATGGCAACCCTCATAAGATTGTTGTTATATTTCATTTATGATTACTTGTTTATGATATCACATGTATATGTTTGATAATGAGATACTAATATTATCTATATGGTACTTTTGATAGCTGGTACAGAGGCATGGCGAGACTTTGTGAGTCCCTTCATAGTGGGTATGATTCCTTCTGATGTAGCAAAATAGTGAGTGTGGATGGGGTACTCACCACAGTACAAAGCAGGGTGACATGAGAAGATCTTCATGCCCATCATGAGATATAGAGTGGATTTGGAAACCACATTAGATCGCATTACAGGTGAGAGATATCAAGTTCGTAGAGAGTAGAGTGTGTGGAAGAAAAGCTCTAGGCATGACGAGAGCAAGCTATGACACTACCTTCATCTGAGATGGGCCATGCCATGACTTAGATCTTACACATCGAGTTAGATTAGGTGAGTTTGTAGAGAGAGAGTGTAGTCAGATAGAGACAGAACATAGGTAGAGAGAGACAAGCTTCAATAGCTATACTCAGATGCATAAAGACAGATGGTAGAGCTCATAGGAGATCTTAGGGGTCTACGATTGCGGGGTGTCTCTAGGAGTCACTCACAGTCTGTGACCTCACATGGGAAGCCTTTTGTCACTAACACACTACTAGGTCCTAAGGTATCTGGTAGTTGAGTTTTAGTTATGTGATATGTATCTCATGCATTGTACTACAACATCTAATTTTGATGTACGGGATAATCAATTTTGATATTTTGTATATTCAAACTGATGTCAATATATATATATATATATATATATATGATGTTTTTTATTAATGGTATGATTTAATTTGAGGTACCACATGTGATTTATGAAATGTAGCAAGTGATAATGTTAATGATCATGTGAAAATGTATTTAATTCTATTGTGATTTAATCAATCTTTGTAGTCTATTTAAAATACAATAATGACTAAAACATTCGTACATGGGAAAATATATTGTTTCCAATTAATGCAATTGTAATCTAACAACACATGGGTTAACTAGATGCAACAATGATTAATTAAGTTTAAAATATCTTATGTTATCTTATTAAATGAGTTAAGACAAAATGTACTATCTTTTCAAAACTAAAACAATTACTAGCTAACTGCTTTACAAAGTAATATCTAACATATGATCTTAAGCATGAAATTTTTGCAAATGCATAGCATTAATAGGATCTTTAAGAGGTCTACCTTGTTCATTAGCTAATTTGTATGCTTCTAATCCATATGTTTCAGTAATAACATATGGTCCTATCCAATTAGGGTTGAACTTCCCTTTTTTGCGAAGAGATGCATTCACGTTATGTTAATTTTCATAAAGTACCAAGTCTCCAACTTCAAATGAACGATGGATTACATGCTCATTAGATGAACATTGGATGATTTTCTAATGAGATTTAAGATGATCAAGAACATTGATACATTGTTCATCGAGCATCCCTAGCTATTATAATCTCTTCTCTATTTCCATTTTATCATCAATAATATCCCTTAGGGAAACTCGCAATGAAGGAATTTCTAACTCTGAAGGCATTATTGCATCGACACCGTATACAATGTCGTATGATGTAGTACTAGTATCTGTACAAATACTTGTTCTATAGGCCCAAAGCTCATAGGAGAGTTGAGTATGCCAATACTTCTAATGTTTATTAACTATTTTCCTAAGAATTTGTCCAATGATCTTATTTGAAGCTTCTATTGGCCATTTGATTGTGGATAATATGGTGTAGAGAAGCGACGTTGAATGTAATATTTTTCAATGAATTTCTTGACATCCTTATTCTTAAATGGTGTACCATTGTCAGAAACCAAGGAGGAAGGGATTCTAAATCATGAGATTATACTATATTGAAAGAAGTGATAGATTACTTCAGCAGTCGTAGATCGTAGTAGCATAGCTTCAACCCACTTCGTAAAGTAATCGGTAGCAATAATGATAAAAGTGTGTCCTCAAGGAGGAGAGATCTTTCCAATTAGATCTAAGCCTTAGATAGAAAAAGGCCAAGGTGAAACCTAGGAATGAAGTTCCTGGGCAAGAGCTCGAATTAGGTCACTATGTTGTTGACATTACGAACATTTTTTGATGAACATGAACGAATCTTGTTCCATGGTTTTCCAATAGAACCCCATACGTAATAATTTTTGTACCAAAGATTTTCCTCCAAAATGCCCTCCATAGGAACTAGAGTGAGCTTGTTCTAAAGCAATTATAATTTCTAATTTATTAAGACAACGAAGAAGAATGTTGTTATAGATTTTTCGATACAATACATTGGACAAGATAATGTACAACGTGTTGCGATTTTGCATATGCAAACTTTTGTTTTTTAGATGTATTAAAGAAGGTACCATGATGCAAATATATATGGGAGTACCATTCATTAGCATTTATGTTACAACATAAGTTGGCATCTGAGGGGGTGGCCTCGACTATAGTTGATGTTTTGAGATTATGAATGATGAAATGATATTTGTCAATTGAATCAACATGAGACATGAGGGAGCTTGTGCTTGCCATTACATCTGCATGTCAATTGTCTTTCCATGGAATCATGTCAATTGTAAAAGATGAAAATTGTTTTAATGATGATAAGGAAAGATCTTAATACTGAGATAGTGTGTCTTGCTTTTCTTGATAAGATCCAGTGACTCGTCTTATGGTTAATTGTGAACCACCATAGATAACGATGTGTTTAATATTTAAAGACAAGGTGACATGAAGTCCTACAATGAGGGCTTCACACACAACAATGTTATTTGTGCATTGAAAGTTTAGATGATAGGAAAGAGGAATTGGCTTACATGAAGGGGTAGCAAGATTATACTAGCTCTCGAACTAGTTCAACGTCTTGAACAATCAAAATACAATTCCCATTTATCTTCTTTATCAGTAGTTAGAATTTGATCATTAGGAAATTCTTCACTATTTTTAATAGATAAAGGTGAAGGTGCTTCATCTAAATGGTTGGTTAATGCTTTTCCTTTTATAACTTTGAGAGAGACAAACTTGAGATCAAATTCCATTAACATAACCCATTTAGCTAGGCGACCTGAGAGATCGGTTTTAGCAAAGAGATGATTCAATGGATCAAATTTTATCATTTAGGAGATAATGTCTTAACTTCTGTATTACAAAATGAAGAGCTAAAGATTGTTTCTCTATGACAATGTATCACACTTCATTATTGAGCAAATTTCAACTTATATAATTTACAACATGTTCCTTTCCTTCACTATCATGTTGTGCTAATAATTCTACTAGAGCATCGGTAGAAGCTGATGTGTAAAGAAAAATGGATTTACTATAGTTGATGGTTGTAAAACAAGTGGATTAGATAAATATTCTTTCAACCCTCCAAGGATTTTTGACAATCTGAATTCCATTAGAATTTTGATTCTTTCTTAAGTAATTCAGTGAAAGAGTGAGTCCTTGGTGTAGGAGCACCAAGAGTTTGGCATTGGCGCCCATGTAAATATTTTTTCTTTTCATTTTTGGTCTGATGTTCTTTTTATTTTCTCTAATAGAATAAGCAGGACTGATGAATACATGGGACCAATGAATAAGTTAAGTTTGGTGCCCATGTTTGAGCCTAGCGGTGAACCATTGAACCTCATGCTAGAGGTTCAACGGGTTCATTTGGTTCAATGGTGTAAACGGGTTCATTATGGTTTAAAAGAGCATTGTCCGATGGAGAAGCTTGGTGTTGAACCGTTGAACCTCATTTTGGAGGTTCAACGGGTTCATTTGGTTTAATAGAGTGGTAATCGATAGTGGCGGTGAGGAGAACCGGTGGTAGGGAGTCAACTAATGCATATGAGAAGACATCGGTGTGATCGGGTGTATCGGTAAACAAGGACTAGAGTTCCACTGAAGTAGTAAGTATGGCTGATAGGAGGATAGGAGGACTTCAGTGTGATATGTGGTGAGGAGAAGTTCGGGGAGACAAGTGCTTTCGGAGTGAGATTTCAAAGGAAGACTGATAACGTAATGTTTGGCGAATAATTGTAAGGAAGAAATCAAAGTCATCGGAGAGAGGTTGCATATCGGTGGGAGGAATTTGAAAGTGGCTGATAGCAATGTCTTTTGCCGATGGTTCAATGCTATGTGTAGTCTAACCATATGGATTGTATGAACATACAAAGACAAAAGACAGCCATAGGGAGAACACCAAAAAGTTAGTAAAGAAAACCTAACTGAATAGACAGAAAACAAACCTAACTGTTCGATAACTAAAAAAGTCGAATAATATAAAAAGCTGGTTTTTCTTTGTAAAGAGGTTGGAAGTTTTTGGAATGTTGGAGAATAGACATTGATTGTAAGAAGGAGAACCCTCATAAATACAATATTGGAAGTTTGATCTGTTCATACATTTCTATGGCATTTTTGCATAATTCAATCTAAAGTATAGTAGTTAGTTTTGCTTCTGTTATTTTGTTTCTATTTGTACAAAAATGACTCTGTCATGATGTTCCTGCAATTTCTTTGTATAGTCATGGAGGGCCATCAAGCAGAGATCTCTTTTCTTGTTTTTCTTTTTGTGGAAATAGTTGAATTGTCAATGAGAGACAATAAGAACTTGTCCTAGGAGAGCTTTACCATAGTCTAGCTAGGTATGCAAGTTGTAGTCTAAGAAGAGGCAGGGGTGAAAACAGAGTAGGAGAAATTGAGTACCAAGCAATTAGAACCCTAGACCCAGAGAGGAGGGCTAATAATAGACTCAAGAAGGCTATAAGCCTTGGGAATTGAGAATCTTGGAAGCAGGTTGGACAAAGAAGAATGTTCCACACCAAGAAAGTAGTGTCTATATTGAGAATAACAGACTAGTAGGTCTTTCACCTCTGTAATAGACTGATTAGTTTGAGTTAGGCATTTTGGGTAGAAAATGTCTGAGAGCACTTGAATTGGTAGGGAGACATGGGGCATGACATAGGTCTTGAAATGTTTCAAACAAGATAGGTTTTCTAAGTCCATAGTCCTACCCATCAAATTGGTATCAAAGCAAGCTAAAGATTTGGGCTATTCTTAGATTAGAATAGAAGAAGTTGTATGTCATCACCGAGTTCGAGTGAGTCTATAGGTTCATCTAAGAAGATGGTGACTAATGCAGAATTGGTGAAGAAGGTTGATGAACAAGAAGAGGAGAATAGGCTCCTACAGGAAAGATTGGCAGAAATGGAAAGTAAACTAGGTGTAATGATGGAAAAAACTAAAGAAGTTAGTCAAAAAATTAAAGATTCTGAAGGTAAGGAAAAAGGTGTGTCTATAGAAGATGAAGAGCCCACACCTGATCCTAATATGGAAGAAGAACCTTTCTTGAAGGCCTTAAAAGCCATCAGTGGTAAGACATTGGAAGGAGTTCCTCTTTTTAGTGGAAAGATGGAACCTAATTTGGTTATGGAATGGATAGAAGGTATAGAAAATCACTTTGAATGTGATGGAGTGACTAAAGCACAAAAGGTGAAGGTGGCTAAATCAAGACTCAGAGGAGCTGCTTTGACATGGTGGAAATTTGTTCAAACTGAAAGAGAAAAAGAAGGCAAGAAACCTATAGCTACTTGGAAAGGTATGGTGGCTAAAGTCAAGGAAGTCTACATGCCTAGAGATTATGAAGTCTAGTTGCACAAGAAACAACAAAATTTGAGACAAAGAGAATTAGATGTCAATGCATACACTGAGGAGTTTCAAAAACTATGCCTGAGGTCTAAGGTGATGGAAGATATCTCAATGGTTTGAGGTGGAGTATTCAAGAGGAAATCAGCTTATTTAGCCCTACAACAGTGCATCAAAGCTATCAGCTAGCACTCAAGGTAGAGGAGAAGGGCAAGAAGAAACAAGAGTCAAGCAATAAGTTAAGAGGAAGAGGTAGAGACAATAGAGGAAGGGGAAGTTATGGTGGTAGGAACACTGATCAAAGGCCCCAAGGAGAATCCAAACTCACAGAGCAGAGTGGAGAGACTAGTAGTAGAAGAAACTATCGAGGAAGGGGATCTAGCAGAGGAAGATGAAGAGGATCAGGCAGAGGATCCTACTTTGCCACTATGAAATGCTACAATTGTGGTCAATTAGGCCATCCAGCGTATAGGTGTCCTGATAAGGGCACATCTTCTTCTCAAGGAGTTGATAAAAGAAATCATTATGTACAAGATGATGCTTCAAGTAGCAAATCACCTTAAGTCAGTCTAACCTCAGAAGTGGGAGAGAACATCATGGTAAGGAGAACTTTGATCAAGAAACTAGTGAAAGCTGAACCAAGCCAAAGGAGAGCCTTATTCAGAATCAGATGCAAGATTATGAATAAGGTATGCCAAGTAATCATAGACTCAGGGTCTACTGATAACATAGTGTCTGATGAAGCAGTTAGAAAATTAAATTTGCAAAGAATACCTCATTCAAATCCATATAGAGTTACATGGTTAAATAAAGGTCAGCATGTGATAGTCAATGAGAAAACTTGGGTAGAGTTTGGTATAGGTGGATACAAAGACAAGGTACTCTGTGATATCCTACCCATGGATGCATGTCATCTCTTATTGGGCAGACCATGGCAGTATGACCGAAAGGCCATACATGATGGTGAGAAGAATGCATATTCTTTTCAAAAAGATGGTGTCACCTATAAAATTCAGTCATTGGAAGATGAAGAAGCAGGTAAGACTAAAAGTCCTAATGTCTTAATTGTGAGTGGTAAAGAGTTTTTGAACACTCTTAAGGAGGATGGTATTGGTTATGCTATCATAGTGAAACCTAAGGAGGAGCAAAAAGACAAAAAGGCAGGAGTCCCAAAAGAGGTACAGACTATACTGGAACAGTATAAGGACATAATTAGTGATGGAACACCAGTAACACTACCTCCACAAAGAACTATTAGCCATCAGATAGATCTAATTCCAGGAGCATCTTTGCCTAACAAAGCTCCTTACAAGATGACCCCAGAACAACATAAGGAGATAGCTAGACAAGTACAAGAGTTGCTTGACCAGGGATTGATTAGGAAAAGCATAAGTCCTTGTGCAGTACCTATAGTGTTGGCACCAAAGAAAGGAGGAACATGGAGACTATGCACAGACTCCAGAGCTATCAATAAGATCACCATAAGGTATAGATTTCCAATTCCTAGAATTGAAGATCTTATGGACTATTTAGGAGGGGCTAAATACTTCACCAAGATAGATCTAAAAAGTGGTTATCACCAGATTAGAATCAAGGAATATGATGAGTGGAAAACAACCTTCAAGACCATAGAATGACTGTATGAATGGCGTGTTATGCCATTTGGTCTATCGAATGCTCCCAACACATTCATGAGACTCATGAATGAAGTCCTCAAAGACTATATGGGTAAATTTGTAGTTGTTTATCTAGATGATATCTTAATTTTTAGTCAAACTAAAGAAGATCATCTTGAACATGTAAATACTATTTTGAAAAAGTTACATGATGAACAACTAACCATAAATTTGGACAAGTGTGAATTCATGAAGTAGGAATTGGTATACCTTGGTTTTGTGTTGTCCAAAGGAGAAGTGAAGATGGACAAGTCAAAGGTAGAAGCCATATTGAATTGGCCTACTCCTAGAGCAGCAATTGAGGTGAGAAGTTTTCATGGCTTAGCTCAGTTTTATAGAAAATTCATAAAGAATTTAAGTGCTATTTGTGCACACATGCTTGATACAATCAAAGGTGGGGTAAAAACAAAGTTTCAATGGACACAATCAGCTGATAAGAGTTTTGAATTATTGAAGAAAGAAGTAGCCACATAGCCAGTGTTAGTGCTGCCTAGTTTTGATAAGTTATTCACTTTAGAATGTGATGCTAGCAATATTGTCGTAGGTGCAGTACTCAACCAAGAGAATAGACCAGTAGCCTTTTTCAGTGAGAGGCTAAATGAAGCAAAGAGAAGATATTCTTCATATGACTTGGAGCTCTATGCTCTAGTCCAGGCACTTAGAAAATGGAGGCATTATCTCCTACCTAAGGAATTTGTTGTATATATAGACAATCAAGCTTTGAGTTTTCTGAACTCACATGATAAGTTGAGCTATAGGCAAATCAATTGGATGGAGTACTTGCAGTCTTACACATTCACAATTAAACATAAGAAGGGACAGCTCAACAAAGTAACAGATGCTTTAAGTAGGAGGCTGCTCATAGTGCAAGAGGTGCAATTAAGAAGCATAGGAATGGAAGAGTTCATAGCCCTCTACAAAGAGGATGAAGATTTTTCTAAAGCATACAAGGTCTGTCAAGACTTTGAAAATCACTTTCATAGTGAATTTGTAGATTACACTTTGTAGCAGGGATTGATGTTCAAAGGTGGATAGTTGTGTGTACCAAAAGCATCCATGAGAGAAAATCTCATACAGGAGAAGCATAATGGCATTTGAGTGGACATTTTGGTCTGAACAAAACATTGGAATTAGTCCAGAGGTTCTACTATTGGACAAAGATGCACAAAGATGTCAGAAAGTATGTAGAGTAGTGTATCATCTGTCAGAAGGCCAAGGGAACTTCTTCAAATGTGGGACTGTATCAGCCACTACCCATTCCTTCTAGATCGTGGGACTATGTAAGTATGGATTTTGTAGTTGGTCTACCAAAGACTAAGACTAGTTTTGATAGTATTTTTGTAGTTGTTGATAGATTTAGCAAGATGAGTCATTTCATTCCCTATAAGGTGACTCATGATGCCAATCATATAGCTCATTTGTTTTTCAAAGAAGTCATAAGGATTCATGGACTCCTAGCAAGCATCGTGTCTGATAGAGATGCTAAGTTCATGGGACATTTCTGGAAAACTCTATGGCAGAGGTTAGGAACAAATCTATCTTTCGGATCAGCATACCATCCATAGACAGATGGCCAAACAGAAGTGGTGAATAGGACGTTGGGCAACCGGTTAAGGTGTTTGACAAAAGAATATGGACAGAGTTGGGATCAGGTCATTTATCAATTAGAATTTGCCTATAATGACAGTGTGAATAGAACTATTGGCAAAAGACCATTTGAGATAGTGTATGGAATGCACCCTTGAGGTGTATGTGAACTATAACATCTTGGAGACATGGAATATAGAAGTGGTCATGCAGAGGATTTTGTACAATCTATGAAGGAGATACATGAACAGGTAAAGAAGACATTGATGGAAAATACCCAAAAAATCAAGGACAGGGTAGATGCACACAGGAAGGATATCTAGTTTGAAGTTGGTGATTAAGTCATGGTTCATTTGAACAAAGCTAGATTGCAAAAAGGGAAGACAACTAAACTACAGATGAGATGGATTGGTCCTTGTAGAATCCTGAATAAGTATGGCAAAAATGCCTATAGAATTGATTTACGAGCAGACTTGGCACTTTCACCAGTGTTCAATGTTTAGGACCTGGTACCCTATAAAGGTCCTCATTCAGTAGCAGGTGGATCTAGTTCAAAGACTGAATAGACAGTGAGTGATGTGACTTTACTGCCTACACTCAAACCACAGGCTGAGAGAATTCTGGATTCTTGAGTACAGAAACACACCAGACATGGCGTGTACATGGAGCATCTAATCAAGTGGAAACAGTTGCCTAAAGCAGAAGCTACCTGGGTTGTAAAGTCCAAGTTCAAGAAGTGGGGCATTGATTTTGCCTTGTTGTAACCGGAGGTAACTTGACTTTTTCTGCGTAGGGGGAGTATGGTGCAGGAGCACCAAGAGTTTGGCGTTGGCGCCCATGTAAATATTTTTGCTTTTCATTTTTGGTGTGATGTTCTTTTTATTTTCTCTAAGAGAATAAGCGGGACCGGTGAATAAGTTAAGTTTGGCACCCATGTTTGGGTCTAGCAGTGAACTGTTGAACCTCATGCTAGAGGTTCAAAGGGTTCATTTGGTTCAATGGTGTAAACGGGTTCATTATGGTTCAAAAGAGCACTGTCTGATGGAGAAGCCTGGCGTTGAACCATTGAACCTCATGTTGGAGGTTCAACGGGTTCATTTGGTTCAATAGAGTGGTAACTGACAGTGGTGATGAGGAGAACCGGCGGTAGGGAGTCAACTAATGCATATGAGAAGACATCGGTGTGATCGGGTGTATCGGTAAACAAGGACCAGAGTTCCACTGAAGTAGTAAGTCTGGATGATAGGAGGATAGGAGGACTTCAGTGTGATATGTGGTGAGGAGAAGTTTGGGGAGACAAGTGCTTTCAGAGTGAGATTTCAAAGGAAGACTGATAATGTAATGTTTGGCCGATAATTGTAAGGAAGAAATCAAAGTCATCGGAGAGAGGTTGCATATCGGTGGGAGGAATTTGAAAGTGGCCGATAATAATGTATTTTGCTAATGGTTCAATGCTATGTGTAATCTAACTGTATGGATTGTATGAACATACAAAGACAAAAGCCAGCCGCGGGGAGAACACTAAACAGTTAGTAAAGAAAACCTAACTAAATAGACAGAAAATAAACCTAACTGTCTGATAATTGAAAAAGTTGAATAATATAAAAAGCTGGTTTTTCTTTGGAAAGAGGTTGGAAGTTTTTGGAAGGTTGGAGAGAACACATTGATTGTAAGAAGGAGAACCCTCATAAATACAATATTGGTAGTTTGATCTGTTCATGCATTTCTGTGGTAATTTTGAATAATTCAATCTGAAGTACAATAGTTAGTTTTGCTTCTATTATTTTGTTTCTATTTGTACAAAAATGACTCTGTCTTGATGTTCCTGCAATTTCTATGTACATTCATGGAGGGCCATCAAGCAGAGATCTCTTTTCTTGTTTTTCTTTTTGTCAAAATGGTTGAATTGTCAATGAGAGACAATAAGAACTTGTCCTAGGTGAGCTTTACCATAGTCCGGCTAGGTACGCAAGTTGCAGTCTAAGAAGAGGCAGGGGTGAAAACAGAGTAGGAGAAATTGAGTACCAAGCAATTAGAACCCTAGACCTAGAGAGGAGGGCTAATAATGGACTCAAGAAGGCTATAAGCCTTGGGAATTGAGAATCTTGGAAGCAGTGAGGACAAAGAAGAATGTTCCACACCAAGAAAGTAGTGTCTGTATTGAGAATAACAGACTAGTAGGTCTTTCACCTTTTTAATAGACTGATTAGTTTGAGTTAGGCATTTTGGGTAGAAAATGTCTGAGAGCACTTGAATTGGTAGGGAGACTTGGGGTATGACATAGGTCAAGAAATGTTTCAAACAAGATAGGTTTTCTAAGTCCATAGTCCTACCCATTAGTCCTATCCATGAGTTGTGATACAAATCGATGGATGGCTTGTTATTCCCTTGTAAATGGTGAAGTTGAGTGATATTTTGAGGAGATGGCATGTTAACAATCATGTCAATTTTATTTGTGTCTACTTCAATACCACGATGCAAAACTATGAATCCCAACAATTTTGCATATATGTATTTATAGGGATTCAAGTGCATATTATATTTTTGTATCCAGTCAAAGATTTGATGGAGGATTATGATGTGATCCTGGCGATGAATAGACTTTGAAAGAATGTTATCAACATAATATTCTAAGATATTATGCATGTATTGATGAAAGATAAGAGTCATAGCACATTGGTAAGTTGCTCTAGCATTCTTTAATCCAAATGGCATGACTACCCAGCAAAATGTTCCCCACAGGGTTATAAAAGATGTCTTGTATTGATCTTGAGGGTTGAAAAAGATTTGATTATAACCTGAAAAACCATCCATGAAGGAAAGTAATTCATGGTTGGCTATTGAATCAACAATCATATCAATATTTGGAAGAGGAAAATCATCTTTTAAAGATGTGAAGTTTAAATCTCTAAAGTCAGTGCAAATTTGAATATGGTTATTAGTTTTAGCAACTATGATAATATTTGAAATCTAGGGTGAGTAGTCAACAGGGTGGATAAAACCATCTTTTAAAATCTTTTCTATCTTTGCTTTGACTAATAATGCAACCTTAGGATTCAATTTATGAATCTTCTATTTAATTGATTTAGCATCAGGTTGTAATACAATATTATGTGTTACAATCTTAGGATCTAATGGGACCCTATAAAATTTTCTCCCTGGGTCTAATATTTGGCCCAAATCTTGTGTCATCATGTTAAGAGGTCTCTGGCCTAGGGTTTTACCTATTGAAAAGACTATGAATAGTAGCCCTTAAACCCTAAACCCTAGTGTCATTTAAGTATGGGTGATGAAAGTTAATTTTGTTTTATGTTTAGGTTGACCACCTATTGCCTTTTTCTCAATTCCTTAAGTGTCATGTTATGTCTTAAGATACATTTCTTACCGACCCCTTGCCATAAAGTTTACCGCCTCCAGCCCATGCCAAATATTTTTCAAATATGTCAAAGTGTTTTGCATATCTATCGTCTTAATGGTCTTGTGGCCCCCTCATTCCTAGTAGATAAAGTTTTTTTTAAAAGAAAATGCCAAGGATCAAGTCCCTCTATCGTTCTGCTGATGATAAAATTTTGAATAAATTATCACCCATGAAACCGTGGAAAGGCACCAACTGGCAAGAGACCTTTCATTGACTATAACAAGAAGAAGCAGTGGGTCTTGATTGCTACTTGGAGACTTCTAATGGCCTCTACCATTCCACTGAGCTTCACCAAGGGGTCCCACCAAATATCCACGGAAGGGTGACAAAATGACATATGGCATATGTGCTACATATCGAGGTCCAAGTGGAGAAAGGCATGCCAAGTTGAGTGCACCTACATGAAATAGTGGAAAACTATGCTATGGAAACAATCATATAATTTAAATGCTGCATGACATGTCAAGTGGGGTCAAATCTTCAAGACCGATCTTCACCATATGATCTCTGCTAGTGTTGCATAATCTGACAATGGATTTTCAAATTTTAAAAGAACAAAATGATTTTGCATATCTAGTTCACACAAGATGGAGTAATGGTGGACATGACAAATTTCAGCCCTAAATTAATGGTACTCCTTATATAACCCATGTTCCAATTCTTCTGTACTTTCTATTTTAGACATTTGAGATGTTAAAGCATTGAGGTTGGTGACTGTTGCGACATCCCTAGCAGCAATTAAGAGTTGGTTGTGCGAAACAATCTGGTAAGTTGCATACATCTTATCTATTGCACTTTGCTATTCCCATTAGGGTTTTTTCCTTCCTTCCTTCTCTTAAAATTATTCTGAAGTCTAAATTAAGAACCCCTAAACAATGAAAAGAAGAAAATCCCCACCTTTGTTTCATCATTTAAAATGGATCCCCCTAAGGCTCAGGCTCCCTCCACCTCCCAAAAATGAGCCCTACATGAGGACCTCATAACCCAACTCCCAGGGTTACTGTGCATAGAGGTTAAAAGTCAATGGCCCAAAATGCAAGGATGGATTAGTCGATCAGTATTTTGAATGTAGGGATGTAGAGATCCCTATTCCTGGCTGGTCATTATTTTATCACTGGTGGAGAAAAAGAAATTCCCACTCACCATTTTCCAATGTGTTGGCTAATAGATTTATCTTGATCTGATAATATTTTATTTTGACTCTATAACCCAATCTTTTTAGAACAAATAAGTTAAACAACAATTGGGTAAATTATCATAACTAATTTCCCTCTGAATTAAGGTGCAGCTCCCTTTTTTAAGATCTTTAATGAATTTGAACTATTCTGACATCTGGATATACTTTTAACCAGAAAGCATTTAAAGGCAGACTAACATTCACACATCTCTACATTATGAATGCGATATCTTTTCTTTCTTGTGAAATAGTTCAGTGACAGAACACACAGATTCTATCTTTAACAATGATCGAATATATATATATATATATATCACTGAATTTTTGTGAACCAATAAATGATAAGATATATATGATGAGTCTTTCAGCAAAAGAATAATTACCACATTGAAACAAGAGTTCGCACAGAAACTCAATTTCATGCACTCAAACACATAGATTTAAGTCTGCTGCAACTATTCTTTCCTTTCATTCACAGATGAAAATTAAGGGAAACATCACATACATTATAAACATGAAGTTTAGCAAAAAACTCTCCCAATTTCTTTTCAGACCTTCTATCTATATATTTGTCTCTAACAAAACATATATATAGCTTACAATTGTAAATGTTCTTTAAAATTGGAGTTAAACAAACTCTAACCCTTAGTGGGATTTAGTTTTTAAAACTAATTAAAAATATAGATCTTTCAAAACATAGTTTCCAACTAAGTGACTAAATAAAAAGATTATATTGTCATGATCACAATTAGGACAA
Source organism: Cunninghamia lanceolata (assembly GCA_027924645.1). NCBI lineage: Eukaryota > Viridiplantae > Streptophyta > Pinopsida > Cupressales > Cupressaceae > Cunninghamia > Cunninghamia lanceolata. The sequence goes on along the minus strand of BSBN01001290.1, from coordinate 1,093,275 downwards.
CACATTGGAATCCCCTAATTTGCTTTGTTCTGCTGAAGAGACACGTTGCGTCTTCCATTCCTTGAATGCAGCAAAAAACTCCTGAATCACCAGGAAGTTAGGGATACCAATATGCTTAACTCGTGCCTTCTAAACATCTTTTTATTTTTGAATGTTAGCCACTTTTTTTGCATGTTCTAGCAGTGCATCAACACAAAGATGAAGTAGCGATTCCACTTTTGATAGTCGCGAGAAATAATCAATTATCAGGTTTTCATTTTCTTTAACAAAGCTGATCTTCTCTTTGAAAGATTGTATAATAGTATTGACATCTTCCTCTGGCTTGTCATCATCTTTTAAATACTTAGCATCAATACATTCTAAATCATTATGTAGAGCCTGAGTAAACTCGGTTATCTCCTTAATTAGATTTGTAAATTATATTCGACCTTGTTTTGACACTGAGTTTCTCCATTCAATATTTTTTCTGCATACATATTGCATATTGTTATTCAGGTTTGCTACATTCTTCTATGATAAAAACTTTATCACATCATACTTTTGAACTTCAATCATCTGATCAATTACACTCATCCATTTTGTTTCATCCTTTTCCCATGAGGCATTCTGTAGCTTCAAATATTTGATAGTGGTCAAGGTTTCATCATATATATCCTTCAAATCATTAATGTATTTGGTACCTTTTTGGATTATACCATCCAACAAGTCATCAAACAACTTTGTTACCATCTTATTTATGTGTATTTGAGCAAGCATTTTTTGATTAATAAGAGATTGTGGATCAAAGGATAGGGGTAACTGAGAGATGGGCTGAGGAACTGGATTGTGAATGGCATCAATGTACTCAGCCATTGAACGCAGTGCATGTTTCAAATACTTTTTATCTTTTTCATCTTTCCACGTTTGACTATCTTTTTAGTGGATGCTTCAAGGTGGTGTACATTTACAGCTCATGATGCAATCCCAAGGTCTATCCTTTCAACTATAAAATCTTGGGCTGAGGGATTTTGAACTTCATCATCCGTTACTGGTTGAGCTATCTCTGCACTCCAATTTCTTACACTCCAATTTCTTGTATTGGGATCAACGTCTACCCTAGAAGTGATTTTTAGATTTTTAGAATTCAGAGTCTTTCCTAGACATTTGCTGACCATGTCTTCTAATGGTAAAGAAAATGGAACTATTTTCCTTTTATTACTGATTGAACTCTCCAACCATTGAGGAGTAGTGACTAGAATTTCTTTATCAGGAGTAGGCTGCTCAGAAGGTACATTTGGTAATATCATTAAATTGGTAGAATCCAAAGTGATCTCTACCTGTTGATCTGTATCAGTTACTTCTGCCATTGATGAATCAGGACCTTGATCACTCATTATTTCATCCAAATCTTCTTCGATATTCAGGTCTACTATTATTCTTTCTAAAAATTATTTCTTCTTCTTGCTCTTAGTCTTTGACCTAGTGGTGTGGGTAGGCAAACTATTCACAAGGGTTTTCTTAGACTTCTTGAAGGCAGAAACCTTTTTAACTTTTGACTTTGAAGTAAATGCATCACAAATATTAATAAGATGATTAGAAGAGCTTATAGGAGGTTGTGATTCATCAATAGATGTACTATGTTGAAGATCTTCAATTTGAACTTTTCCTAGCCTTTGTTCTCTTAACCATTTTTCAGTTCTTCTTATCATAGGGAGGGTCTTAACTTCAATCCAATCTTCCTCATCCATAATCCAATCAACTTCTGGAATAGGTAACTACTTCACCTATTCATAATGAGGATCAATCACATTTTCATCATCATCTGTTACATCAGTAATATTCATCTTCAGATTAAGAGTAACTATTTGCCCTAGAGAAAATCTGCACCAAAGCCTTTTTCAGACTTCAAATTCATCTAAGCAATCCTCCCAGTAGTCCTCTATTTGGGGAATGTGTGAAAGTCTTCCTCCAAAATCTAGATGATATTTAGCAAAACCCTTTCTATCAAATTTAGGCCTAGCCTTATAATACTATAAATTAAACTTTTCCAGACCCACCTCTAGATTTAAGGCATCAGAAATTGACTGACATGAGTAATGACCAAGTTCAATAGGAAAATATATACATGACTCCCTTTTCGTCAAGAATTTCTTGTCTATATGGGTCAACTACCTACATACTTCAATTAAAACAAAGAGGTCAAAGGCATATCTAGGCAATTTCATAGGTTCACCTTCAAAACCTCCAACTCTGATGTAAGTAAATTTGGGAAACTGAATGAAATAGCTACTATAAATGATAATTAATTGCATAGCCTCATCGAACATTCTTTTATTAACATTCCCTGTCAGTTCATAAACCATCCTACCAGTGAAAACATCATTAACCTTTTTATAATTTTCATAGCATTTCTGCATTTGTAAGTGAGAATAATAATCATAAATTTTGATATTTTCAATTAAAAGTACATGAGGTAACCCTCCCCATTCTCGTGTAAATGTAAAGTAGTAGAAAATATATGAAGACATGTAAAAGTTTTTATTTCCCAAGTAATTGCTCAAACCCTAATGTAAGCATTCTGCTATGATCTCAACCCTGTCTAGATATTCTTCTCCTTGAAGAATTACTTGAATAAAGAAATATATCCAATCCTCCCAATAGAATGCTTGAGAACTACCCTTTAATGTGTGTAACAGCACCATGATATCTTTTACTTCTGGTATCATCTGCTCCCTAGTTAATGATCTAGGCAACCTTGAACCTCCCTTTTGGAACTTTAGCAACCAATTTCTCACAATTACACTCTTGTAGTTTGCCTTCTTCAATGTAAAATAACTATAAGAGGAAGTAATGTAAAGATCTAAGTATGGCTCCTTGGGTGGGATTTTCATCACAACCATTATGGTTTCTCTATTAACAAGTAGCAATATATCTCCGTTCCTAGCTCTGATTCATCTACCCTGAGAGTCATATTTGCTCATGCATTCAAGAATTAACTCAGGGCATTGTACGACTATGGGGAAAGTTGTGGCTTCAATTAGGCCACTTTGCACTATCCTTTCCATCATGGGTGTAGATGTAGTATTTTTAGCTCTTTCCTTAAAATCCTCTAAATCATACTAAGCTAAAAATGTATCCCCATACTTGGGCAAAGAACAAACAAGGTTTGAACCATGTTCAAAACCAAGACAGGCAGCTTTCATGACTATAGTTAAATAGAACAGAAAATGTTTGAACTACTTAACAGTATCAGAAACTCAAAATGATTCTTCTTTTCTGACAAAAAAATAGTAATATCTATGAGAAAAGTCAAAACTCACCTTTAACCAGGTCTGAATTCTCTGTTAAATTGAGCAAGAAAATCTGTTACCTCCAGTGTTGTTCTCCTTTCGTACCACCCTGTGTGTTTTATTGCTAAGATTGGCCTATTCATTCTTTGATAAAGGGTATAAAATCTGGTCAAATAATTACTAAACTGATCAATTCGTGTTGAATTTACTTGACAAGACATAAATTTTGACACATGCATTAATTACAAGTGATACCCGCACATAGCCTTGATGTATAATCATTACTCTTGATCTTTATAAGTTAAAACTTTTCACTTCATAAAGTGCCCCGAATACATTCCATTCCGGTTGATTTTCTCCATTTTAATCTCCCACCTTTATACTTCCACACATAATGAACTATTGTACTTGAACCAAGAAAAGGTACAGAAATTCAAGTTCAATTCCCGCCAGCTCACTTTATTTTTTGTAAGTCTTGACTTAACAAAGATTTTAGGAAATAAACAAGACTCAATACATAGATATGCCAATGACAAAATATTCCATGACAAAACACTGAACCTTTGAACCTTTGAAACTTTGAACTCTGATATGAGGTTCAATCGGAAAGTTCAAAATTACAAATCATGTTGCAGAGAGACCAAAGGTAAACGACTTTCTAAGAGCATTGAATTGTGAACTTCGAACCTATGAACCATAAAATTTTTAAAAAAGGTTCAAGTTATGAGGTTCAAGATTACAAATTATTTTGTATATTAAGACAACAGGTGAATGATCTCTAATAATAAAGAGATGACTTGAGGAGTAAACATATTGACCAATAAAGGGAAATGGTATATCAATTGTTTGCTAGAGGAAAGATCACAAGAAAAAAATGAATAAGGGTAGATAGAAGGGTAACATTGGCTCTGACTGGAGACTACATTTTATGACAAAATGTAGAGAACTCAGAATCTCTGGTTACTAACAAACTGAAATACAGGGACGAAAAGAAAAGGACCAAGGCAAACCAAAACTGAAAAATAAAAGACAGCACAAAACAACAAAGAAACAACTATGTACAGAATAGGGGACACCTATTTTACAATTGATACAACTTAAGGTCCTGTCCATTATAGGATAGGGGTATAATAGATCCATCTGGATATTCTAATTTGAAATAATTAGGGTCCAGTACCTGATGAATTTTGAATAGTCCTTTCCAAAGTGAATCGAACTTGCCATGTGCTCCTTTAGGTTCTCTCCTCTTATCCCATAAAAGCACTTCATCTCCTTCCATGAATTTTCTGGGCTTGGTTTTTCAATCAAAAATCTTCTTAACCTTGGCTTGATGAGCAGTAATATGATCAACTAGTTCATTCCTTTCTTCCTCAATCTTTGTTAAATACATAACCCTCTTTTCCAAAGAATCTTGAAAGTATTGATCTTCAATGACCTTTTGCAATTTGGCTGTAGATAATTCAAGAGGTAATGATAACTGAGCTCCTATTCCATAAACTAGCTCAAAAGGTGCCATTCCTATTGCTCTTTTTGGGGTTATCCTAATAGCCCAGAGTGCTTTGTACAACCTTTTATGCCAATCTTTGGGATTATCACTCACCAATTTTCTCATGATGGCTATCAAATTTTTCTTAATGGACTCAGCTTGACCATTCCCTTGAGGGTAATAGTCTGATGCGTGAGAAAGAGAGATACTGTGATCATAACAAAATGAAGTGAGTTCAATTGAGGAAAAGCTGGTAGCATTGTCTGCCATGAGTTTTTGAGGGACACCAAAACACACCAGTATATTCTCTCTGAGAAAATTACACACCACTTCTAAGGTAGTTCTTTTCACAGGGATTGCCTCCACCCACTTTGTTAAATAGTCTGTAGCTATTAGAATGTGTGTATTTCTAGCACTCAAAGGAGGTGAAAGGGGCCCAATGAAGTCTAAACCCCATTGCTCGAAAGGTTCTTCAATAACAAATGGTCTCAAAGGTAATGTTGCAAGTTGTAGTCTTCCTGAAAGCATTTTGCATTTCTCACAATTAGCCACCCATTTGTATGCATCTTTGAACATGCCTAGCCAATAATAACAATTCCTAAGAATTTTAAAGGCTGTAACTGAAGAGGAGAAGTCTCCACCATAGGCTTCATTATGGAAAACCTCCAAAAACTTACGCTGTTGTTCTTTATCTACACATCTCAGAAAAGTTCCATCTAGTCCCTTTTCGTACAAGACATCACCTCAAATGACATATTTTGCTGCTTTCAATCTTAGGTTCTTTTTCTCCTTCGGGGATAAGTGACTAGGACAATCTCCATCAGTAAGATAATGTGCCACATCTACGAACCATGGATCTTGTAAACCCACCAATAGGACAATGGGAAGTTCTTCTTTTTCTTCCTTACTCTCAGCAATCAATCTACATAGACCTTGACCTCTAATTAATTTAGTTGGCTTGATCTCCAAGTCATACTCTTGAATCTTAGCAACCCATGTGTTGTGCCTTGCACACACACCCCATTTTGCCAAATGGAGACCCCCTCTTTTGCTTTGGCTTGGAGTCTCAACCTTTTTGCCTTATGATGATGAGAAAGTGAATTTGTGCTTAGAGTGCATGATTTGTTCAGATTTGAGTATTTTGCATGTTTGGGAGTCATTTGATGTTGTGCATGGTTGATTTGGAGGTGTCTTCGATGGTCTTGTGCTTAAAAGATAGACATTTGTTGCCTTTTGCACTAAAATTAGGTGTTACTGCACTTTTCTCTAAAATCTTGTCACTGGATATTGCCCTTGAAAGTGCTTCTACAAGATGTTTCATGTTGAAATTCCTAGTTTCTAGGTCTTAAAATTGCAAAATCATGTCAAATTTCACTAAGGGGTCCATATGCTTTCACCCTAATACATGGTCCTGAAGCCCTAATTTGGCTAAGTCTGAAATCCTGAAAATCCTAAAAAATGGCTAAGTCTGAAATCTGGTGGAACCTCAAAATTCTAGAATTTGCATATGAAATCCTATGGATTTGGAACCTATCTCAAACATCCTGAAAGTATATTTAAAAAAATTTGAAGTATAAGAAATTCCATATCTAAACTTATACTTCAATATATTTTTAAATATACTTTCACCCTGGCTGATTCAAAATATGGCGTTAAAAATGACCCAAACTGTAAAAAGTGCTAAAAACAGCCTCTATCGACCTTAGCGCTAAAAACAACCTCTATTGACCTTAGTGCTAAAAATAGCCTCTATCAACCTTAGCACTAAAAATAGCCTCTACCAACCTTAGCGCTACAAATAGACCCAACTGACCTACGCTAAAAATGGAACCGACTGACCTCATGAAGCATCATTTTAGTCGGTCGGACCCAAAATCCGCGCTAAGGTCAGTCGTACCCAAAATTTGCACTAAGGTAGGTCAGACCCAAAATCCACGCTAAGGACAGCTAGACCCAAAATCTGCACTAAGGTCGGTTGGACCCAAAATCCGCGCTAAGGTCGGACGAACCCAAAATCCGCGCTAACGTCGGACGGACCCAAATCCGCACTTTTTGGTATTTTGGCCTGAAATTGAGTTTTTCAAGGAGTAAATTGGATTTTCTTGATGGATTTGAATTACATATCTATTTGTCACATCATGATGAACATTCTATCAAGTTTGTGTGGATTTTTGGCACGTTTTACGATAATTAATGCCATTGCACATGAAAAGTCTGTGACCCCCAAAAATCTCGCTTTTTATAGAAAAGGCTAGAAAAACATGAAAATAAAAGTCCCCAAATGGATTCAAATGACCACAAAAACTTTCCTAATCATCATATTGGCCAAATGGGTGCTTGAAAATTGTAAAAAATATAAAAAATCATGTGAAAATCACTAGATTTAAGAGGTTGTTTATAAGTTGGCATTGACAGTGAGTTGTTATTGACTGATCCATGACTGCAAATGGACATGTTTTGATCCAAATTGATGGAAAATGACTTGATAATGATGCAATTGATGCTTTACATTGTGAATTGCAAGTCTTAGAGGGCATAGGAGCTTGCTGGAGCCATCTTGAAAGGATGCACACACAGATATGTAGTGCTGACCCAGAAATGCAGAATTGACATTTTATCAACCAAATTGCTTCTGCACCTGCAAGAGGATGTTAGTATGATGTCCGAGATGATGGAAATAATTCCTTAGAGGTTGAAGACACTAAAGATCATGCCTACATCACTGTTATTCCTATAGATCTAGTCCAATGTCCTAGTGATCCAGTTCGGGGGTCATAACTCCTAGCTATTTTATCAGAATTTAAACTTCTTGGACTCATTGGAAAGATAAACTAATTGTCTAGTTTGAACTGCCCGGCTGCTATGGCTTACCACCAACAACTTTCGAGCCCCCATTCCACTCCGAAGGCTTCCAAAAATGTAATTTACTATGATGTACAAAATACCAAAAATTATATATTCAATATTTTCACAAAAAATACCACTCAAATGACCTTGGATTGGATCACCAAGACATGGGTACATCTGTCCTAGCAGTCCAGTCATCAAGAATCAGTCCAACAAGCATCTATTTGCATATACCTTCACCAAAATACTCCTTTTTGATCCAGTCAACACTTGGAATCTCGTAAATCCACATCAACTCAAGTTTTCAAGTGTCATGTGACTCTATTTTGGCTTTATTAGGCCTTGAAAATTGACTTTTCATCATGTATAACCAAATGGGTATCCATTTTGTCCAGATTCAATGTATTTGCAAGTTGTATTTTGTCTTTTTCGTACAAGACAAAGGTAAATCCAAAAATGTAACAAACTGACGTATCTCATTAAATGCCATGTAATCTAGACCATTGGTGTTGAGTTAATATCCACAGTGCATTGAAAACTCGGTATGGTGCCTTGTCTATAAAAGGGCCATCCTTTTCTCCCATTTCTAAGGGAGATTTTATGCCAAATTATTGACTCTATGCCATTTGAAGTAATACAAAGCAAGTTTCTACAGTAATTCTGAGAATTTGTATCTTGTGTTGACTCATTTTGGTTTTCATGGTTCACTTCTTGCTCTCCCATAGTTAGATTAGTTGTGTTTTTGTAATGCTCATGGTTTGTTGAAGTATCTAATGAATACTCTAAGTCCATACTTTTAGTTATTTGTCGATGGTAAATAGCTATGTAAAGGTAGTCTAGGCTGATTATTTGTGTTCAAGTTCAATTGCATTTCATAAGTTAAGTTGTGCCGTTTGTTGGGTATTTAGCAAATGAATTGGATCTGAAAATCTTTTGACCTCCATTGAAGATAACACCATTTTCTGCAGCACTGTAACACCCATTTTAGTTTGGTAACTCAGGAAGCTGGTTTGAAGTTTTGGAGTATTTGTCTACTGAAGATAACCTCTGCATTATGAATGTCACTTAGGATCCTTCTAAAACCCTAACCTTTTGCATTTTCTTTGAAGACCATTGTTAGCTATTAAAGTAGGAATTTTAGCAGCACTTTATCTTGCTTATCAGTTGCCTCCAAACCTGAAGATTTGAAGATTGCATGTAAGACCCCTTGTAGGCACAGCTAGAACATACCAATTGAGAGATTCCAAGCAAGCTAAGACCTAGCTATATTATCCTTGGAGTAGTCTTACCTAGGGTAGGATACTTTTCAAGAGAGGTGTGAAACCAACAATCACACCTGCATTGTTGCATGCTAAAACCACCATCAATAGAATTGGCGCTAGAAGGAGGGCTGGACAAAGATTTTTACGTAGGCCATCAGTTTTGTTGGTGTTCATTGCACATGCTAAAATGAATTGACTATTCAAGAGAGTTAGTTCCAATGGGTATGCATAAGGGTTTCAGTCATGAAATCCCTTCATTCTTCAGAGGACCATCTCAGCAGTCATATCATGAAGAGAACTTCAATGTTGATATCCCACTTTTCAAAGAAGTGCTTGATAGGCAAATCAGGGCGAAGTACCCTCCATTCACATTGCTTGATTTTAGTTCACCATAGGTTTGCACTATACATCTTGGAGAGCTGCATGACAAAATTGACTGTTTGACTTTTCTCTAAAGAATGGATCTGCATTTGAAGGGATTGTTTCCTATTTTTGAAGTTTACAATCTTGAAGCAGGATATGGATATGACAAACATATACAAGGCAATGAATAGAGCAATGCACAAGATCATATTTATGCTACAAAGAATATGGACAAGGTAGATGATAAATCAGACTGGATGAATAATCATGTTGAAGATGCAGATCAGCAATCAAATGTTTCACAGACATCAAATCCTAAGACTGAATTTGTTTCTACAGAGGTACAAAACAACAGTCCCTTGCAGGTGGATGATAATTCTGAGTTGGAACAACAGTTACATCAGATCAGTTACATGCAAGGACAAGAAGTAATTAGTCCTCCAAATGAAGAACAGTCATGGACAGCAATGCAGAAAATTGTTCCAATTGACACGCTTGAGCCACAATCTGATTGTTGGATGAAAAATGATCAAGCTTCTGAGTATATCAGCACGGTGAACTACAAAAATCAATCATATCAGATCACTGTAGTTACTCCCAAAGAGTTTTCATCTGAGTCAAATGAAGAAGAAGAATATGATGATCACTTCAAGGCAGAACTAACATCATAAATCCAACTATGCAAGAAGAAAGAGACCTTGTTGTTGTTGCAAATAGTGAATTGCCAACCCAATGCCAGCCCTTAATTCAAATAGGAAAATTACTGATTGGTGCTAAGGAAGTTTTATCAGAGCATGTGACTGATTTTGATGAAGTAGATTCAAGTATAACACATATTCCCCATGTTGCTTCTATTTACACATGCAATGAAGAAGATCTCTACATGGTTGATGCTAATCCAATGATAAGAAAAGAAAGTATAAGTCTGCAATCTAAGAATAAAAATCAAATAGTCATGCAGAGTGATGGCTTGGAAGCTTTTTCATGTCAATCACTTGATCACATCATTGAGTTGATCTCAACAATGAGCAAGGATATGCTGCTGCATGGGAACTCACCGCACATGATAGACTTTGCTTTGGCCAATTCATGCATAATTCATCCAGATGATCCACATCCTAAGAAAGGTTGTCCAGATTTCCTATTTTCTTGGGGAGTTGCTATAGCATTCAGTAATCTAATGGTACCTGATGCACAAGATCTCACCCTCAACGAGTTGACTTCCCCTGATGATGAGGAGGTATTGGGTGCAATGCAAGAAGGTGTTGAACTCACATCTCCGATCAACAGTACTATAAATTAGGTTATATTTTCCCTTTCTCCGCTCAATTCTAATTATCAATTTGATTATTGTGATTTAGGTAAGGCAACTTGCATTTAGATTGATCATGGCCCTAATGAGCTCCCCCAATTGTTGATCCTGCATAATTAGTACTTTGAACATGAACCTAGCATGCTTCTACCTCACTTTTTAGATTACAAAGATGAATTTGCCAGACTTAGGACACTGACCTGCACCTTGTTACTTCTGCATGTCTTGAGAAATAAGTCATGGGGTAGTGTAAATACCTACTATCCAAGATCTTTGTACCTAGTCTTACTTGTTTCTAGTTAGGTTTTAGTTAGTTTCTTGTTGTTTAGTTTAGTTTCTGCTTTCTATTTTTCCTTAGTTGTTAGTTGTTAGTTGTTCTTTCTATTTTCTGTTTGCTTTGGTTATAGTAGTTTGCTTTTCTTTTCGCTTCTACACTTGCTTTGCTTGGGTTCTCTATTTGTTGAATGTGGTGGCAATTGTGTAAACCTCTAGATGCTTCCTTATTGGGCAAATAATTTGCAGTCTTTCTTTGAGAAGCCAAAGTTCTTCTTAGGCCTTACTATAGGGTTTCACTGTTACACTAGGAAATATAATGTTTTTTCATTGGAAAGGAGTCGTTAGTTGGTGCAGCTGAAGTATTTTCTAACCATATATCTCTCACACTTTAAATAATCCTGAAGTAGCTAAGTGAGTCTGGGTGATCTTGTGTAAGTGAAGAGTTTGGGTCCCCAATTTTACCACCAAGACCAATTCTGCAGATCCAGATGAGAGTGGCAGGTGGTACTAAGTACTACTAGCCTACTGGGTAAAAATAAAAGGTGTTTTTCAACACCAGACTCACTACAAAGTATCAATATAAAGATTATCATTTGAATACTCTCACATGAAGACTGCTATCTAAAGATTATTAGCATCAGAGATCATCAAATGCATTATCAAGAAAAGAATATCATTGTAGAAGAATTGTTACTGGAAGAATCATCATTCACTTCTATCAAGACTCATCACATCCAAACATTAGAAGCATTCTCTTGGTGGTAAAATAATCCCAACTTCATAGCTTAGGACGAAGGATCTTGGATGAACTTAGTTGCCAAGGGATGGGAATGAATACAATTGCAAACACTTAGGTTTTCAGGATATGGATGGTTGCACTGGTTAGTGGTCTTTGATTCTTTGATAGGGCATCATGCTTTCTCATCTAATGTGTGGGAAACATAGAGATCCTGGGTTCAAACTAAAGTTTATCTTAGAAATGCTCTGGAGCATTTCCTAGCAGAGTTGTAATTTGTTGTGCCTTGCACACACGCCCCATTTTGCCAAATGGAGACCCCTTCTTTTGCTTTGGCTTAGAGTCTCAACCTTTTTACCTTATGATGATGAGAAAGTGAATTTGTGCTTAGAGTGCAAGATTTGTTCTAGATTTGAGTATTTTACATGTTTGGGAGTCATTTGATGTTGTGTATGGTTGATTTGGAGGTGTCTTGGGTGGTCTTGTGCTTAAAAGATAGTCATTTGTTGCCTTTTGCGCTAAAATTGGGTGTTACTGCACTTTGCTCTAAAATCTTGTGTCACTAGATATTGCCCTTGAAAGTGCTTCTGTAAGATATTTCATGTTGAAATTCCTAGTTTCTAGGTCTTAAAGTTGCAAAATCATGTCAAATTTCACTAAGGGGTCCATATGCTTTCACCCTGATACATGGTCCTAAAGCCCTGATTTAGCTAAGTCTGAAATCCTGAAAATCTTTAAAAATGGCTAAGTCTGAAATCTAGTGGAACCTCAAAATTCTAGAATCTGCATATGAAATCCTATGGATTTGGAACCTATCTCAAACATCCTGAAAGTATATTTAAAAAAATTTAAAGTATAAGAAATTCCATATCTAAACTTATACTTGAATATATTTTTAATTATACTTTCACCTTGGTCGATTCAAAATCTGGCACTAAAAATGACCCAAACTGCAAAAAGTGCTAAAAACAACCTCTGTCGACCTTAGCACTAAAAATAGCCTCTACCGACCTTAGCGCTAAAAATAGACCCAACTGACCTGTGCTAAAAATGGAACCGATTGACCTCATGAAGAACCATTTTAGTCCATCGGACCCAAAATCTGTGCTAAGGTCGGTGGGACCCAAAATCTATTCTAAGGTCAGTCGGACCCAAAATCCCCACTAAAGTCGGATGGACCCAAAATATGCACTAAGGTCGGTCGGACCCAAAATTTGCGCTAAGGTTGGATGAACCCAAAATCCATGTTAAGGTCAGACGGACCCAAAATCCATGCTTTTTGGTATTTTGGCTTGAAATTAAGTTTTTTAAGGAGTAAATTAGATTTTCTTCATGGATTTGAATTGCATATCTATTTGTCACATCATGATGAACATTCTATCAAATATGTATTGATTTTTGGCACATTTTACAATAATTAATGTCACTCCACATGAAAAGTCTGTGACCCCCAAAAATCTCACTTTTTACAGAAAATGCTAGAAAAACATGAAATAAAAGTCCCCAAATGGATTCAAATGACCAAAAAAACTTTCATAATCATCATATTGGCCAAATGGGTTCTTGAAAATGGTAAAAAATATAGAAAATAATGTGAAAATCAATAGATTTAAGAGGTTGTTTATAAGAAGGTGGCATTGACAATAAGCTATTTTTGACTTGACTGATCCATGACTGCAAATGGACATGTTTTGATCCAAATTTATGGAAAATGACTAGTTTATGATGAAATTGATGCTTTGCATTGTGAATTGTAGGTCTTGGAGGGCATAGGAGCTTGTTGGAGCCATGTTGAAAGGATGCACACATAGATATGCAGTGCTGACCTAGAAATATAGAATTGACATTTTATCAACCAAATTACTTTTGAACCTACAAGAGGATGTTAGTATAATGTCCGAGATGATGGAAATAAGTCCCTGGAGGTTGAAGACACTGAAGATCATGCCTACATCACTGTTATTCCTGTAGATCTAGTCCAATGTCCTAGTGATCCAGTCCGGGGGTCATAACTCCTAGCTATTTTATTAGAATTCAAACTTCTTGGACTCGTTGGAAAGATAAACTGATTGTCTAGTTTGAGCTACCCAACAACTACAGCTTAACACCGACAAGTTTTGAGCCCCCATTCCACTCCGAAGGCCTCAAAAAATGCAATTTACTACGATGTACAAAATACTAAAAATTATATTTTTGATATTTTCCCAAAAATACCACTCAAATAACCTTGGATTGGATCACGAAGACATGCATACATCTTTCTCAGCAGTCCAGTCATCAAGAATCAGTCCAACAAGCATCTAGTTGCATATACCTTCATGAAAATACTCCTTTTTTATCCGGTCAACACTTGGAATCACGTGAATCCACATCAGCTCAAGTTTTCAAGTGTCATCTGACTCTATTTTGGCTTTATTAGGCCTTGAAAATTAACTTTTCATCATGTATAACCAAATGGGTATCTATTTTGTCCATATTCAATGTATTTGCAAGTTGTATTTTGTCTTTTTCCTACAAGAGAAAGGTAAATCCGAAAATGTAACAAACTAATGTATCTCATTAAATGCCATGTAATCTAGACCATTGGTGTTGAGTTAACCTCCACCGTTTATTAAAAACTTGGTATGGTGCCTTGTCTATAAAAGGGCCATCCTTTTCTCCCATTTCTAAGGTAGATTTGATGCCAAATTGTTGACTCTATGCCATTTGAAGTAATACAAAGCAAGTTTCTGCAGTAATTCTAAGAATTTGCATCTTGTGTTGACTCATTTTGGTTTTCGTGGTTTGCTTCTTGCTCTCCCATAGTTAGATTAGTTGTGCTTTTGTAATGTTCATGGTTTTGTTGAAGTATCTGATGAATACTCTAAGTCCATACTTTTAGTTATTTGCTAATGGTAAATAGCTATGTAAAGTTAGTCTGGGTTGATTATTTGTGCTGAAGTTCAATTGTATTTCATAAGTTAAGTTGCACCGTTTATTAGGTATTTAGCAAATGAATGTGATCTGAAAATCTTTTGACCTCCATTGAAGATAGCACCATTTTCTATAGCACTGTAACACCCTTTTCAGTTTGGTAACTCAGGAAGCTGGTTTGAAGTTTTAGAGTATTTATCTGTTGAAGATAACCTCTACATTATGAATGTCACTTAGGATCCTTCTAAAACCCTAACCTTTTGCATTTTCTTTGAAAACCATTGGTAGCTATTAAAGTAGGAATTCAAGCAACACTTTATCTTTCTTATCAGTTGAAAATCATAAAAGGGTTTATGTGTATTCATTGCCTCCAAACCTAAAGATTTGAAGATTACATGTAAGACCCCTTGTAGGCACAACTAGAACATACCAATTGAGATATTCCAAGCAAGTTAAGACCTAGATGTATTATCCTTGGAGTAGTCTTACCTAGGGTAGGATACTTTTCAAGAGAGGTGTGAAACCAGCAATCACACTTGCATTTTTGTGTGCTTAAACCACCATCAGCAGAATTGGTGCTAGAAGGAGGGTTGGACAAAGATTTTTACGTAGGCCATCAATTTTGTTGGTGTTCATTGCACATGCTAAAATGAATTGACTATTCAAGAGAGTCATTTCCAATGGGTATGCATAAGGGTTTCAGTCATGAAATCCCTTCATTCTTCAGAGGACCATCTCAGCAATCATATCATGAAGATAACTTCAAAGTTGATGTCCCACTTTTCAAAGAAGTGCTTGATAGGCAATTCAAGGTGAAGTACCCTCCATTCACATTGCTTGATTTTAGTTCACCACAGGTCTGCACTATACATCCTAGAGAGTTGCATGACAAAATTGACTGTTTGACTTTTCTCTAAAGAATGGATCTACATTTGAAGGGATTGTTTCCTATTTTTGAAGTTTACAATCCTAAAGCAGGATATGGATATGATAGACATATACAAGGCAGTGAACAGAGCAATGCACAAGATTAGATTTATGCTACAAAGAATGTGGACAAGGTAGATGATAACTCAGAATGGATGAACAGTCATGTTGAAGATACAGATCAGCAATCAAATGTTTCACAGACATCAAATCCTAAGACTAAATTTGTTGCTATAGAGGTACAAAATAGTAGTCCCTTGCAGGTGGATGATAATTCTGAGTTGGAACAACAGTTAGATCAAATCAGATATGTGCAAGAGCAAGAATCAATTAGTCCTCCAAATGAAGAATAGTCATGGATAGTAATGCAGAAAATTGTTCCAATTGACATGCTTGAGCCACAATCTGATTGTTGGATGAAAAATGATCAAGCTTCTGAGTATATCAGCATGGTGAACTACAAAGATCAGTCATATTAGATCACTATAGTTACTCCCAAAGAGTTTTTAGCTAAGTCAAATGAAGAAGAAGAATACAATGTATCACTTCATGGTAGTACTAACATTAGAAATCCAACTATGCAAGAAGAAGATACCTTGTTGCTGTAGACAGTGAATTGCCAACCCAATGCCAGCCCTTAATTCAAATAAGAAAATTATTGATTGGTGCAGAGGAAGTTTTATTAGAGCATGTGACTGATTTTGATGAAGTAGATTCAAGTATAAGACATGTTCCCCATGTTGCTCCTGTTTACACATGCAATGAAGATCTCTACATGGTTGATGCTAAACCAATGATAAGAAATGAAAGTATAAGTCTGCAATCTGAGAATAAAAATCAAACAATCATGCAGAGTGATGGCTTGGAAGCTTTTTCATGTCAGTCACTTGATCACATCATTGAGTTGATCTCAACAATGAGCAAGGATATGTTGCTACATGGGAACTCACCGCACATGACAGACTTTGCTTTGGCCAATTCATGTAGAATTCATCTTGAGAAAGGCTATCCAGATTTCCTATTTTCTTGGGGAGTTACTGTAGCATTCAGTAATCTAGTGGTTCCTGATGCACAAGATATGACCCTCAATAAGCTGACTTCCCCCAATGATGAGAAGGTATTGGGTGCGATGCAAGAAGGTGTTGAACTCGTATCTCCGATCAACAGTACTATAAATCAGGTTGTATCTTCCCTTTCTCTGCTTAGTTCTAATTATCAATTTCATTATGATGATTTAGGTAAGGTAACTTGCATTTGGATTAATCATGGCCCTAATGAGTTCCCCCAATTGTTGATCCTGCATAATTGGTACTTTGAACATGAACCTAGCATGCCTCTACCTCACTTTTCAGAGTACAAAGATGAATTTGCTAGACTTAGGACACTAACCTGCACCTTATTACTTCTGCATGTCCTGAGAAATAAGTCATGGGGTAGTGTAAATACCTGCTATCCAAGATCTTTGTACCTAGTCTTACTTGTTTCTATTTAGGTTTTAGTTAGTTTCTTGTTGTTTAGTTGAGTTTCTACTTTCTATTTTTCATTAGTTGTTACTTGTACTTTCTGTTTTCTGTTTGCTTTGGTTAGAGTAGTTTGCTTTGCTTTTTGCTTCTGTGCTTGTTTTTCTTGGGTTCTCCATTTCTCGAATGTGGTGGCAATTGTGCAAACCTACAAATACTTCCTTATTGGGAAAATAATCTGCAGTCTTTCTTTGAGAAGCCAAAGTTCCGCTTAGGCCTTGCTGTGGGTTTCACTGTTATACTAGGAAATATGATGTTTTTTCATTGGAAAGGAGTCGTTAGTTTGTGTAGATGAAGTATTTTCTAACCATATATCTCTCACACTTCAAATAATCTTGAAGTAGCTAAGTGAGTCTAGGTGATCTTGTGTAAGTGAAGAGTTTGGGTCCCCAATTTTACCACCAACACCAATTTTTCAGATCCAGATGAGAGTAGCAAGTGGTACTAAGTACTGCTAGCCTACTGGGTAAAAATAAAAGCTATTTTTCAACACCAGACCCACTACAAAGTATCAATATAAAGATTATCATTTGAATACTCTCACATGAAGACTGCTATCTAAAGATTATTAGCATTAGAGATCATCAAATGCATTATCAATAAAAGAATATCATTGCAGAAGAATTGTTAATGGAAGAATCATCATTTGCTTATATCAAGACTCATCACATCCCAACATCAAAAGAATTCTCTTGGTGGTAAAATAATCCCAACTTCATAGCTTAGGACGAAGGATCTTGGATGAACTTAGTTGCCAAGGGATGGGAATGAATACAATTGCACACACTCAGGTTTTTAGGATATGGATGGTTGCACTGGTTAGTGGTCTTTGATTCTTTGATAGGGTATCATGCTTTCTCGTCTAATGTATGGGAAACATAGAGATACTAGGTTTGAACTAATGTTTATTTTAGAAATGCTCTGGAGCATTTCCCAATAGAGTCGCCATTTGTTGTGCCTTGCACACACTCCCCATTTTGCCAAATGGAGACCCCCTCTTTTGCTTTGGCTTGGAGTCTCAACCTTTTTGCCTTATGATGATGAGAAAGTGAATTTGTGCTTAGAGTGTAGGATTTGTTCCAGATTTGAGTATTTTGCATGTTTGGGAGTCATTTGATGTTGTGCATGGTTGATTTGGAGGTGTTTTGGGTGGTCTTGTGCTTAAAAGATAGTCATTTGTTGCCTTTTGCGCTAAAATTAGGTGTTATGCACTTTGCTCTAAAATCTTGTGTCACTGGATATTGCCCTTAAAAGTGCTTCTGCAAGATGTTTCATGTTGAAATTCCTAGTTTCTAGGTCTTAAAGTTGCAAAATCATGTCAAATTTCACTAAGGGGTCCATATGCTTTCACCCTGATACATGGTCCTAAAGCCCTGATTTGCCTAAGTCTGAAATCTTGAAAATCTTAAAAATCCTGAAAAATGGCTAAGTCTGAAATCTGGTGGAACCTCAAAATTCTAGAATCTACATATGAAATCCTATGGATCTGGAACCTATCTCAAACATCTTGAAAGTATATTTAAAAAAATTTAAAGTATAAGAAATTCCATATCTAAACTTATACTTGAATATATTTTTAAATATACTTTCACCCTGGTTGATTCAAAATCTGGTGCTAAAAATGACCCAAACTATAAAAAGCGCTAAAAATAGCCTCTATTGACCTTAGTGCTAAAAATAGCCTCTATCGACCTTAGCGCTAAAAACAACCTCTATGGACCTTAGCACTAAAAATAGCCTCTACTGACCTTAGCGCTAAAAACAGACCCAACCGACCTACGCTAAAATTGGAACCGACTGACCTCATGAAGAATCATTTTAGTCAATTGAACCCAAAATATGTGCTAAGGTCAGTCGGACCCAAAATCCGCGCTAAGGTCGGACGGACCCAAAATCCACGCTAAGGTCAGACGGAACTAAAATCTGCGCTTTTTGGTATTTTGGCCCGAAATTAAGTTTTTCAAAAGAGTAAATTGGATTTTCTTGGTGGATTTGAATTGCATATCTATTTGTCACATCATGATGAACATTCTATCAAGTTTGTGTGGATTTTTTGGCATGTTTTAGGACAATTAATGCCACTACACATGAAAAGTCTATGACCCCCAAAAATCTTGCTTTTTAGGGAAAAGGCTAGAAAAACATAAAATAAAAGTCCCCAAATGGATTCAAATGACCACGAAAACTTTCCTAATCATCATATTGGCCAAATGGGTGCTTGAAAATGGTAAAAAATACAGAAAATCATGTGAAAATCACTAGATTTAAGAGGTTGTTTATAAGGTGGCATTGACAATGAGCTATTTTTGACTGATCCATGATTGCAAATGGACATGTTTTGATCAAAATTGATAGAAAATGACTTGTTTATGATGAAATTAATGCTTTACATTGTGAATTGTAGGTCTTGGAGGGCATAGGAGCTTGTTGGAGCCATCTTGAAAGGATGCACACATAGATATGCAATGCTGACCTGGAAATACAGAATTGACATTTTATCAACAAAATTGCTGCTGCACCTACAAGAGGATGTTAGTATGATGTCTGAGATGATGGAAATAAGTCCCCAGAGGTTGAAGACACTGAAGATCATGCATACATCATTGTTATTCTTGCAGATTCAGTTCAATGTCCTAGTGATCCAGTCCGGGTCATAACTCCTAGCTATTTTATCATAATTTAAACTTCTTGGACTCGTTGGAAAGATAAACTAATTGTCTAGTTTGAGTTGCCCGGCTGCTCTGGCTTAACGGCAACAATTTTTGAGCTCCCATTCCGCACTAAAGGCCTTCGAAAATGCAATTTACTACGATGTACAAAATACCAAAAATTATAGTTTTGATATTTTCCCAAAAATACCACTTAAATGACCTTGGATTGGATCACCAAGACATGCGTACATCTATCCCAACAATCCAGTCATCAAGAATCAGTCATGTAAGCATCTAGTTACATATACCTTCACGAAAATACTCCTTTTTGATCCGGTCAACACTTGGAATCTCATGAATCCACATCAGCTCAAGTTTTCAAGTGTCATGTGACTCTATTTTGGCTTTATTAGGCCTTGAAATTTGACTTTTCATCATGTATAACCAAATGGGTATCCATTTTGTCCATATTCAATGTATTTGCAAGTTGTATTTTGTCTTTTTCCTACAAGAGAAAGGTAAATCCGAAAATGTAACAAACTAATGTATCTCATTAAATGCCATGTAATCTAGACCATTGGTGTTGAGTTAACCTCCACCGTTTATTAAAAACTCGGTATGGTGCCTTGTCTATAAAAGGGCCATCCTTTTCTCCCATTTCTAAGGTAGATTTGATGCCAAATTGTTGACTCTATGCCATTTGAAGTAATACAAAGCAAGTTTCTGCAGTAATTCTAAGAATTTGCATCTTGTGTTGACTCATTTTAGTTTTCATGGTTCGCTTCTTGCTCTCCCATAGTTAGATTAGTTGTGCTTTTGTAATGTTCATGGTTTTGTTGAAGTATCTAATGAATACTCTAAGTCCATACTTTTAGTTATTTGCTGATGGTAAATAGCTATGTAAAGTTAGTTTGGGCTGATTATTTGTGCTGAAGTTCAATTGCATTTCATAAGTTAAGTTGCACCGTTTATTGGTTATTTAGCAAATGAATGTGATCTAAAAATCTTTTGACCTCCATTGAAGATAACATCATTTTCTACAACACTGTAACACCCATTTTAGTTTGGTAACTCAGGAAGCTGGTTTGAAGTTTTGGAGTATTTGTCTGCTGAAGATAACCTCTACATTATGAATGTCACTTAGGATCCTTCTAAAACCCTAACCTTTTGCATTTTCTTTGAAAACCATTGGTAGCTATTAAAGTAGGAATTTTAGTAACACTTTATCTTGCTTATCAGTTGAAAATCATAAAAGGGTTTATGTGTATTCGTTGCCTCCAAACTTGAAGATTTGAAGATTGTATGTAAGACCCCTTGTATGCACAGCTAGAACATACCAATTGAGAGATTCCAAGCAAGCTAAGACCTAGCTATATTATCCTTGGAGTAGTCTGACCTAGGGTAGGATACTTTTCAAGAGAGGTGTGAAACCAACAATCACACCTACGTTGTTGCGAGCTAAAAGCACCATCAACACCATGTTTATCTATTATTCATCTCAACATCCTGCTGAGTCAGAATACTCTTGACAGCTGAACTAGGAACAAATACAATTGAATGAGAATGAAGTATATAGTACCTATATTGTTTGATAGCCTTTACCTGTTGATGATGATTGTTAGTCATAACAACATGCATAAAAATTTGCACAACAAACCTTTATTATCTTGTAAAGTATGATCAACTTAGGATAAGTTGATGACTCCAAGTCTCCGTTGATCAGGTCATGATCATCTGACATTACTCAGAGGTTGATGTGACATGCTATTTTCTATTTCAAGGGGTCTTACATCTGTCTAGGTGATTAGTATTGCACTGCATCCTGTAAATTCACTCCACAGAGAGGTCAATTCTACTCTATTTTCAAAGATTGCTGAGATATTTGTAAGTTTGATCAATTCTTCTGATCATTGATCATTATGAACTTGCTATTTCTTCTACACTATAAATCTATTTAAGTGATGCATCTATAAGTGGATATTTATATGTATTTCATGGATATTTATCTGTATTTGCATGATATTTACCAATTTGACATGCTTTTACTCTAAATATGCTCTATATTTTCAATTGTCTATGAAATATCTGCATATTTCATGTTTTATTTGCTTTTGATTGTCTATTATTTGCAATTATGGAGATGATCTTTAATGAAATTGAAAGAAATTTAAAAGAATACTTCTATTTTTAGTGACTCTTTAGTTATTGAATCACATACATACAAGATACATTGATGGAGAGAAGAAATCAAACCATAGCTCACCAGGACATTCCATTGCTAGATATGGTTGATGCTAACTTCAAAAGAATTAGGAATGAAAACAATACATGTAGGTTGAAAAGCACTCCAAGGGATGCAACTAATCTGTACATATATCCAGATTTCAATCACAGATTACTCAAGATTTATGATGATTTGTAATTAAAAAAATGGCTTCTCTTTCATTAAGTATACATAACATGTACATTTACAACAACTTTGAAATGAGTCCAAAACTTTTCAGCAATCAGATTTCAATTAAGTTTTGAATGTTTAAAAGATTGCACCCCTGCACCTTTTATAGAGTAAGGTGAAGAGGTAGTTACAATTGACCAATGGTCAAGATTTACCAATTAAGATTAACGGTTGACAATTACCCTATGACTTAGTCAACTTTTCCTCGTGGCACAGGTTGCCCTCTGGCAACCATCTATATGACTCACTATTTATGAGTACGTTATGCATATGCTCACTTAGTGATGCATCTTCATTGGTTCCTTAGGTTCTTTTTCTTCATTTTCTTCTTCTGCATCATTTTCCTCATCTTCATGACTTTCAGCATCACTGTTACTTTGATATACATCCTCTTGTATGTGGACCTTTACTGCTATCCTGATGTGTTCATATGCCTATACTATTTTATCAACCTCTCCCCCGTCTTGGATTCTAGCCTTTGTTATGGCATGTTTATGAGACTGGAACTTAGCCTTGAGAGATTCCAAATTACCTTTCCTATTGTTCAATGTCTCATTGTAATTTTCTACTTTGACTTTTATCCTCATAATCTTATTCATTACTTCTTCTGTCAGGTGGGTGAGAGGGTCATCTGCTACTGACTTAAAATTATCATGCAAGGATTTAATAACAAAGTTTGCATCCTGATTCTCAATTTTTCCCTCTATTTTACCCTCCAAGGCCTCAAGGATTTCTGCTTCATATGCCATCATGCTATGCAACTTAACACTAATATCCATGAGCTTGCCGATGCAGTTCTTCAAGATATCACATTCAAACTTGATATCCTCATACCATATGTTTGTCAGTAGGGAAGTATTATTATCAAATACTTGATTACTTATCAAAACTTGTGGATCAATTCTCTTCATTTCACTTAGAGCAGTCAAGTCCTTTTCCAACTAGAATGACCTTTTTCCTATATCATTTTGCATTTTATCTACCTTTTTCTTTAGATTGCTTAAAGAATTCCATCTCTGTAGGGAGGTTCTTAATACATCTTCAGCCCCAGTGAGAGTTAATAGTATCCACTTTTCCATGACCATTGCCTCATGTTTCATTAGGTCTAACTTGGTGACCTCTTCCTGTGATATGACAGTCAATGGGACTACAAGATCAACTGGTATATTATCATGGTTAATTAACCCTTTTATGAAAGAATGTAGCTAAGCAATGTGCTCCTTATGCATTTTATTTTTCTCTTTCTCGTTCACCCTTTGGGTTAAAGAATCAATAATGTCCTTCCCTCCTTGACCTTCCTGGTCCTCATTGGCAAAACTCAAATCAACAGTTGTGATTTGGAAATCTTCTAGGCTGATTTTGCCCTTTTCTTTCTCAACTGTGGGAAGTGCTACATGTGCAGTTCTTCTACCTGTAGCAGGATCTCTCTTTATGGCTGATGTTAATCTAGCCTTCCTCCTTGGCTTCATTTTCTTGATGAATAGGGTAGAAATATCAAACTCTTTAATCTCTGACCCTTGTTCCATACCTATTTCCTTTTCTAGCCACTGAGGAACATCACCTCCAAATTCTTGGTGGCCTCTATCAATATCATGTCTGCCTTGTTCTCCAGTATCTGCTTCTATCCTTGGTGGAGAAGGCACCTTATTAATTTCTTCCTCATTTATTTCTTCATGAGGGGGATCTTGTTGAATTTTTTCCTGCTAAGGGGTCGCCTTCTACAAAGGAGGATCCTATGGAATTTCCACATTCTGATCCTGTGCTTGATCCTATACTCCATCCTTCAGATTTTCATCCTCTTTATTATTTTTCACACCTAGTGGCATATTGATATCTATGGATGTATGTGTATTTGGCCCCTGAGGATCACCCTGATCTAGGGTCATTTCTTGTTCTCCACCTGATGTACTGATGCCCTATGGCCTAGATTCCTCCTAACCTAGTTTATCCTCTATTCTTGGGACTTCTCCTAGATCTCCCTAAATCTAAGTAGTAGCAGCACCTGATATATCTTGATCATCCCCACTCTTCTATTGAACTTCTACTATTTTTGGTTCGGTAGGTGTCTCATGATGTTGCTAACCCATATCAGGAGCAGTGCTATATTTTTATACCTATTCTGCCACATCAACCTTCTCTGGTTCCTCAGGTGCACCTACTTTGTCCTTAGGGTTTACATCACCCCTATATGTTAAATCTACAACTACAGGGCTAGTCACCTACTCTACCAAATTGTCAAGCCCTATCTATTGGACTGCCCTCTCTAGGCTACCTTGTTTCATCTCTTCTATTTGCTTTACCTCCTCCAACACCACCATTTGTGCTAATGAAGTTCCATGAGGAGTCATGCGGGTGTTGGAAACTAGGGTCTCCATTTGCTGAGAAGCTACACTCTGAACTACCTCATCATTGGATAAGTCCACGGTATCCTCCAGAGAGAAAGGGACACCCTAAAATATTTAAACACTTCTCTCATTTGTTCCTCTGGCTTCTCAGTTTTGAATTTTATTATGGTGGGAAGAGGAACATCATGTTACTATTCCTTCCTAAATGGTTCACCACTGGCTCCTCTCAATATGATGGGGTCTACCCGAATATCCCCCCTCATTGTTGTTCTTTTTTCTTGGGTGGTGACATCAGCGGCATCGCCCTCCTCTTCTTGCTGACTACCTGCAAGTTACCACCTCCAGGTTCTTTATTTACCTGCTCTTCTTCTAGAGGGATACCTTCTTCCACCTCCTACTGTAGGGTCTAGCCTTCCACCTACACCTCTGTAGTTTCAACAGCTAGCCTCAAAATCCTTTTAGTTTTTGGTTTTTTGATCAGAGGCTATGCAGATGATGTAGATTCCTGAGCTAACATAGATGCACCTACAACTGACATGGCAATCATTTCTATTATCACCCTCTTTGGTTCATCTTCACTTTTCTTACCTTTACAGGGACCTTTCCTTTGTTTTTGTGTAGGCAGTCTTTCCCCATTGGATTTCCTCTTTTCATTGAGGAAATCATCATTTTCCTCATCAGATACTTCCTACCTCTTCTTCTTAGCATCAACTGTAAGGGCAACACACCTTTTCTTCAATTTGTTTATTTCCTCATCCACCCAGGCTTGGGTTACCTAGATCACCCCACTTGTTAGCTAATCCAAGGATATATCCTCCTACTGTGTAAGATCTAGGGATGATATGGTGTCATTATACACCTTTTTGTCTGCATATTCATTTCACATGATTTTCCCATCATCCTTATGTAGCTATAATGGCACTGGGATTCAGTCAGAGGTTTTAATTTGATTCAAGGTGAGCCTCTAGTATTTCCTTCTTCTCACCTCAGCTTCATCATCACAGTCGGTCCAGAAGTCTTCTAGATGCTTCTGATGTATCAGTTTTCCTAATATCTTCTGCATCCTACCATAAGGATCATATGATCTGGCTAGGGGAAATGGTTGTAAATACATCAATTTTAGCCCTCCCATGACATGCTTTATGCTCTCTAAATCTGAGCATATATAGCAGCCCGTAGATATTGGGAATAATACTGGAGGTATCTTCTTTTGTGCCTTGTAGGCTTCAACTATTGTAGATACCTGTAGACACCTAAAATTGGCTTGCTTCGCAAACTAGTTTTCCATATCTCTACACCCTCATTATTCCTCCTATTAATTAAATAAATTCATTTTATTTAATTAATTTATCCCTCATTGTCTACCTTGACCATTTACCCATTCCTTGTGATAAATTAATTCATTTAATTTATCACTTTTACCTTACAACATTATCCTCATTTGATTAAATAAATATTCACAATATTTATTTAGTTAAATTCTCCTTTTCCCTAATCCTCATCAATTAGATAAACCATGGTTATCTAATTGATCTAGCCTACTAATTGACCTACCCTAACCTACCCTAGCCTACCTATCCCCTAGACCTAGGTTAATTAAGCTAAACACTCAATTAACCTTGCTTATCCCCTTCTTCCATGCACCTTTTGAATAAAAATCAATCTTTTATTCAAAGGGTCAAATCCCCCTTAGCCCTCATTTATCACTCTCTTATACATGTAAGAGTACCATCTTCACATCTCCACATAAAAGTGAATTAAAAATTCACTTGTCATGTCCCCTCTTCCCAAAATGAATCTTTTATTCATTTTAATCCTCCACACCTTTCCCCATGTGAATTTAAAATTCACTTTTAATGAGAGCCCTCCAATCCCATTGACCAAGTTTCAACCCTTGATCTCCCTCATCCACTCTCCTTGTGACACTTGTCACAAGGCTATGAACCCAATCCTAACCCTAACTCTCATTGATTCCTAGCCCTTGATCTCACCTTCTAATCTTGACCCTCCATCCTCATTCCCAAAACTCTATAAATGAAACCCTCTCCAAGCCATTTGGGAGAGACTCCTTCATGCACCAAACCTCTGCCAAAATCACTCCACAATCTCCTTCATCCCACTATCATAATGTCAAAATCTTGCCTCAATCCCATCTAATCTATCCATCCATTGGTCTCTCATCTACATTTGTGTTGAAAAGCTTTGAGCAATCCACATTAGTCACACTGATCACGGGAACAATCTTGAGGAGCTCTTGGGTGCATCTCCTTCCTGCATGGATTCGTGAGGTCTCAAATGAAGGTATAATCATGTGTTGTTTGCATTAGATTAGTTTATTATCTTCATTTTAATCTCACTGATCACAATACCTGCTTGACAAATTCCATCAAGACAACCCCATCAGTAGGGTATCTTGGAAACATAAGAGGTTGTCCTTCAAATCCCTCTATCCTGATATATGAAAAAGTGGCAAACTAGATAAACCAAGCTCCTTGCCGATAAACAACTTCCTGAGTTTCCATGTTCAGCCTTTTAATCCTATCCTCCTCCATAGTTTTGACCAGATGCATGGAGAATGCATCATTTAACAGTCTGTAGTCTAGGAGGTAATCCTTCCTACATAATTCTGGATAATGATCCCATATGTGTGCATCATCAGCATCACCACCAGCCTTACCCATTGTCTTCAAAGTATCAAAGGTTCCTTTATATGCACATGAGTATACCATATATGAGGTCATATAAAATAAACATGTCTATCCTCATCGGTTCCTCATTCCCTCATCCAGTGCGTCACTGATGATCTTAGACTATAATGGCCTGTTGTCTGCATATAAGACCATCTGGATGATCCCAAACATCTAGTTCTTGAAATTTCTAGCATGAGGTTTACCAGTCATCCTGCTCAGTAGGGCAATCATATATTAGTACTCATCATCAAAATCAAACTTATACAGATGTACAGGCAACTTGGCTGAGGTGGCATATGTGCTACTCTTTGATCTCCACTAGTAGATCCTCTTCTTTGCATTCTTCTTATTATTATTGTACTTTGTTTCTAACTTGCGCGGGTCCACACTCACCACCTTCTTCCCAACTGGTAGATTGAAAGTGGTAGTAATGCCCTTGATTGAGAAGTCTGCATATATCCTTCCATGCTTCTCCACCCACCTGGTTTCAGGGTTATAATTCCTTGCACATTCCACTACCAACTCTAGGGTATCCATAGCCTACAGAAAACTAGCTGCATGCCACATACCTGAAACATACACACCATCCAGAATGGGATTGTTCTTATCATGATCCACTCTTGTTGACCATACTACCAAGTCCGTATATCCTTGGTGAATATCACCAATAACTCCGTATTTAAACTGCTCCCCCTCAGGCTGGACAAACATAGGCTTGAGGAACTTTGCGTTAGACCTATTCCTTCTCAGATCTGCCATGGGTTCCTGCAATAACATGATATGTTTTACCCTACAGTATCCACATGCATTTCTACAACATCATGTACTTATATATCATGTGTACTCTATATATTATTTCTCTACTTCATCATGATATGTATTATCATAAAGCCAAACCATAGGAAAGACAAATACTCTACCTGAAAACATGGAAAATGACAATAGGAGGGTTTACAATTACTTACTTGACAGTACTTTCCTCCTGGGTTAGATGACTGATTACGGAAAAGAGCTGTGAATGCTAAAGATCACACATTCCATTACGTTGAAGAATCCAATCTGTTAGTAGTTAGCTATATGAGGGTTTGACTTCAGAGCTCTATAATTTCTTAATTTTTTGCAAGGGAAATGAAAATAACCTTTAAATTTCACCTTTAAAGCATGTCAATAGGAAAAATTAGGGTAAAAGTGCATTGTCTTGATCAAATCTGTTGATCATCTGCAGGGAATCCATAGATGCTACCAAGTGTTCGATTTGTATTTGTAATCGGCAGGAATTTATCTACCCTATTTAATTGCATTTAATGTCGAGAAACAGGGGGTGATCTTTGAAAGATCAGGGGATATTCAAAATATGACCCCCTCTAGAAAAAATGACCCCCACCTTTGAGCAGCAAAACTAAATGCAAAGGATCGGGTGATGTGGTCAACGTTGACCATGTGTATATCAGGTCACGAAATTAAGGTCAGGGGCTTTTCAAAAATATGACCCCGCAAATAAAATGACCCCCCTCAAAAAAAGATCAGGATAACATCACTATGTTGGCGACATTGTTTAATTATTATGTTTTAATGACATAATCGTCATGTTAAGGAATATGATGAATATCGGATATATACCTCCCCGCGGATAGATGGAACAATGACGTCATCATCAGTGTGACTTCCTTCATTCATTGGACTTGGATGATGTCACCATCATATTGACATAGGGTGATATTTGCGAAGAGGGTAATATTCATAAGATGACTGATGTTAAGAATATGACCCCCCGCGAGATAACTGAAGTCATTTGATGGGTAGATATTAGCTCTTACTTAAAATTGATGTCCACACATCGCGGACCAAGCGATTATCAGGCGATAATCCAATATCAGGGTGATCTTATCTAATATGACTGATGTTTGAAATATGACTCCCCTACTCGGGATATCAAGTTTGACCAAACTTTGACTCAACATAACTCTCTTCCCTTAGACAATTTAGGGGTGATCTAAAAGGCAAACCTACTTGGAATTTTGCGTGCTTTCCATCCATGAGGTTAATAATGGGAAATACTAACTTTGGCAACTAACCTCATCATGGTGACATATCCACCCTCTTATAGGACTACATGCATGACTGATTTTACCAAAACTACCAAAAAGCAGAAAACAAACAGGCCAAAGCAGTAAGAAATGTTGGGTCCCTCCTTTGTCAAGGCAAAATGGGGAGTGTTGTGTAACCACACAACAACTTGCCACCAAAGAACATAACCAAATTCTAATGATTCAAGTGATGTGCTCACATTCTAACATAGTATTTTAACTTTTTCTAAGTATAAGTATTATAATCTTTCTGAATGATAAGGTTCTCATCATGGCAAAAATGCTAGCAAAGGATCAGGTGTGTGCAGATGATTAATTATCCTCATCTTGAAAGTAAGTTGAAAACATGAGTAACTGATGTTAAGATACATAGTTTGGGAGCATCCCTCATAGCCAACCTGGATAGAGCCTTGCTACCAATAGTTGTCTATAGCCCTAGCAAGGTTATCTATACAATCCCCCTAAGTAGAGCCCCACTGCCAGCAGGTGTCTATAGCCCTAGTAGAGTTACTTAGATGGCCTAATTTTATTCTTTTTGGATTTTCAATATTTATTCTTTCTGTTCATATGATGTCATCATGTAAGCTTAATGTGTAAAGCATGGTCACTTGCTGATTTAGGTTGGAGATTGCATTGGTAGGAAGGGAGTCCCTTTAGATTTTTTACTTAACACCTATACTTATGTGTTCCACAAACCCAAGGTTGTTAGGTGAGCCATTGTGAAAAATCACTTAGTTAAGAAAAAGCACCCTGATGAAAAGGATATCACAGACCTAATCACTGATACTCCTCAAAATGAATCATAACCTATATAGGAATTTGTTCTCATCACTTGAATCATAACAATTTGGTTATTTTCTTAGGGTGATGAGTTACATCCTCTTGACTAACCAAAACAAAACCCAACATGCAAACAAACAAACAAAACAAAACTATACAAACAACTATACAATATGGACATATGATACATTTGACCTACATGACACTATTTTAGGCTTGAAAATAATGCTTGAGGAACTGTCCATTAACTGGTAATGGGACATCCTCACCAGTTAAAGTCTTAAGCCCATAGGTACTATCTCCTAGAATCTTTGAAACTTGAAAGGGACCTATCCAAAGTTTATCAAATTTGCCATGATCTCCTTTCATTTGATGTGCTTTATCCCACATAAGGACTAAATCTAAAATTCTAAAAGCTTTAACTCTGGCTCTTTTGTCAAACCAACGCTTGGCAACAGCTTGATGTTTAGAAAATTGATCAATTGCTCTATTCCTTTTTTCTTCTAGATGCATTAACTGAAGTAACCTAACTTCTTGTTTGTTATCTATATCTAGATATTCTTGTTAAAACTGCAATGTGGGGATCTTTCGGTTAACAGGAAGGATGTGATCTACCCCATATACTAGGTGAAAAGGAGAATTTCCTAATGCAGCCTTCATCCTAGTTCTATCTACCCACAATGTATACTTTAATAGGGTGTTCCACCCCCTTGGGTTCTTTTCTATCAATTTCTTTATGATGATCAATAAATTCTTGTTTGTAGATTCTGCTAATCCATTCCCTTGAGGATAGTAATTTGAAGAGAACTTCAAAACAATTCCATGGTCAAAAGCCTAACTTGATAATCTTATTGATGTAAAGGCAGACCCATTGTCACACACTAAAACATAAGGGACTCCATACCTGGTTACTATGTTGCTTTCCAAGAATTTGATCACATCCTCAGCATTGCATGTCTTACTACTGACAGCTTTAGTCCACCTAGTACAATAATTAGTAGCAGTCAACACATACCTGTGGCTTGAAGATGATGGAGGGTTGATAGGTCCTATGAAATCCATCCCCCATTGAGCAAATGGCTGCATCTCCATCACTGGTTGCAAGGGATGAGAAGCATACCTTTCTCTATTTGTAGCAACCTGACACATATGACAACATTTGATGTGTTCAATAGTATCTTTAAAAATAGTGGGCCAGTAATACCCTACTTTGAGGATAGCATGCGTGGTAGCTAAGTATGATCCATGTGTGGTTCCAACTTGTCATTCAATTCTGTTAACACTTTGTCTGCTTCTTTCCTTTCTAGGCATCTGAGGTATATTCCCTCATAGTTCTTCTTGAAAAGGACTCCTTTTATCATGTATTTTTGGGATCTTATCTTCAAGTCTCTCCTTTATGAGGCCTGCAACCTTGAAGGGCATCTTCTAGTTATCAAGATATGCCTAATGTCTGAATACCATTCTCCAGTTTCCTTTTTATTTATGACATTGTTGGCTCATGATATTAGGATCAATTTTAGATATCATTTGACTCAATGATTGTCCTCTCACTAATTTCATGGGTTTTATGTCCATATCACACTCTTGGAGGATAGTTATCCATTTGGCTCTCTTTTCACCTGGTTCACTTTGCATTAAAAGCATCTTTACTGCTGGATCTGGTACTATAGTGATCACTTTACTTCTCAATATGTAATGCCTAAACTTCTTGACTGCTCAGACCAGATCAAGTGCTTGTCTTTCAACATCCATATATCTGAGTTCTACATCCCTGAAAGGACAACTCATGAAGGCTATAGGCTTTTCTTCTTTAGCCTCATTTCTTTGTGTTAATACTGTTATAGACGTATGCTCTGAAGCAAATGAGTATATGTAAAAATCTTTGGTATATCTGGACTAATTAGAATAGGAGCATTAGATATGGCTTTCTTGATATCTTCAAAAGCTACTCTAGCTTCAGGTGTCCACTCAATTTTAGCATCCTTCTTGAGCATTGCATTCAATGGTCTAACAATCTCTGCAAAACCAGTAATGAACTTTCTAACAAAATTGATCTTACCAAAATAGGATTTTTGTTCTTTCTTACTCCTAGGTAGTTGTATCTTCATGATTGATTCTACTCTTGTAGGGTCAATGATGATCCCATTCTTTGTTATTAGATGACCTAATAACTTCCCTATGGTTACCCCAAATATGCATTTCTTAGGATTTAGGGATATTCCATAATGTTCACATTTCTTTAGTACCTTCCCGAGGTCTTCTATATGATTCCCTCTCTCTTTAGAGAAAAATGTCAAGTCATCCATGTATATGACGATGCATTTACCAATTAATCCCTTGAAGGATATATCCATTACTCGCTGAAAGGTGGCTCCAGCATTTATCAATCCAAAGGGCATGTGTTTGTAGGCCAATATTCCCCACTTAGTGGTGAATGCAGTCTTCAATCTATCTATCTTGTCTACCATCACTTGGTTGTAACCTGAAAAACCATCCAAAAATGACATCATCTTTGCACCATTTACAATTTGCAAGACCTCATCCAGAGAAGGCAAAGGATAATTATCCTTTTCAGAAGCTCTATTTAAATTTCTGAAGTCTACACACAACCTAATGTCACCATTCTTCTTCCTTACTGGGACCAAGTTAGTCACCCATGTGGAATGTCTCATAGGAAATATGATCCTGGCATTAAGCAATTTCTTCACTTCTTAAAAAATGATGGGCTCTAGCAAAGCATTAATAGGTCTCTATTTCTATCTAAATGGCTTGACATCTAGCTTTAATGATATAGTATGAGTGATGATTGAAGTATCATAAGTTTTCAACTCATCATATGTCGAGGCAATAACATGAATATAATCTTTAAGTGCTTGGGTTATCCCTACCATTTCTTCCTCTGTACACACCTTTCCAATTAGGACATTCCTTTTCTCTACATCATGTCCTATGCTAACTAGTGAATATTCTCCTCCATCTTCTTTAGGGAGATCTTTTTGTTTCAGCATGTTATCTAAATCAAATGCTCTTTCCAACTCTATTATTCGTTTAGGAATCTTGTTACTGGGCAGCTCTATGACCTCTTCTTCTTCCCATATATGATCTTCCACATTTCTTTCATCTATGATCTGTGCATCAAACACATCTCTATTGGATATGAAGTCTAAAATGTGTTGGTCATCATCAAACACTTGAAGGTTAACTACATTGTCTGGTACAGAGGGTATTGACACTAATTCAACTAAAAATCTCTTCAAACCAGATATGGACAATGGTTCCAGAGTACTTGCGGCTTGGGCCAAGGTATCTGCCCTATGATTTTGTTCTCTAGGCACATGGGTGATGTTAAATGTATAAAAATCTTCTATCAGATCCCATACCCTATGTCTATAATTAGACTTCTTGTAATTACAAGAATATATGCCTCTTACTTGTCTTACTACCAACTCCGAGTCTCGATAGACATGCAGAATCTTTATTTTCTTTTTGAGTGCAAACAATATTCCATGAATCAGAGATTCATACTCTATCACATTATTTGTGCATGGGAATTGTAATCTATATGCTGCTAAGTAGGATTTACCAGCTGGATTGATAAGATCTATTCCTACTCCAACCCCTTGTTTTGATTTAGATCCATCAAACTTGAGGATCCATGGCTTATCTTCAGTTAGAGGCTTGTCTGGGCCTTCTCTTTTCTTTTTAGCTCTAGTAGCTATGCCACTTGATATCCATTTTAATTTTGGTGTTTCAATCTTCTCAAACTTCACCCTATCTGGCTGATGTGAAACTAATATTCCTTTTTCTTCTTTGTCATCAAAAGGAGGATCTTTTGAACAAGGCAACATCTACCTTTTCAGAATATGCAAACATAATGAGAAAGTATTCTTTGAATGTGATGCTTCATGTAACCTACACCATCTCTCAATTAGGACATCTTGTGGGGATCTTTGCTGTTGTATCATCTTCTAGATTTGTTTTGATAAAAATTCCTCAAACTTGGACAAATTACTGTCTCCATCTTCATTAGATATTTCATAATCTAACTCATACAAGGAATTAGTTCCTAGGGTGATATTCTTGTTACTTTTAGAATTACCCTCACTACACACCAATATCTCTTCTATCATCTGAATACGACTTTCATCATGACACGTGCTTTCTTTTGTTCCTGCAAATGATAGACAAAAATTAGTATCACTATCACTATCTATAAAACTTACCCCGGATGATGATGATGATGATGATGATGATGATGATGCCTCACTGCATGCCTGTTCCAGTTACATCATGTCTAAGAAAGCATCACAAGTCTTTTCAGAATGTACCTCATCATGTAACCTACACCATCCTTCAATTAGAACATCATCAACAGGCATCTTTAACAATTGGCAACATCGCACCTCTTTGGACAAGTGCAGTTCAAAGTTCTTGAAGTGATCTACTTCTATCTCATTTTTAGGGCTACAATTAGACTCTAAAATTATTCTATCATCCTGAAGATTATCATTATTGACATGACCATCATACATGAGGATCTCCTCTATCTTGAAGGGTTGGGGTCTGATGGAATAGACTCTAGGTTCAACATCTACATATATGATCTCATTGGTTTTATTGTATTCAATGATCATATGTTTCATGCGAGGTTCAACATCTATCCTTATTTGGTTAGGTATTCCTTTCCAACGTAACCACATGTGACTGAAATCAATGGACATGTATCCATTTAGTGTTTTTGACCAATCCCTGCTAAGCAAGATCCCATAGCTATCTGGTCTATCTACTACCTGAATATCAATGTAGTATTGGATTCTTGGATCTGATGCTAACTGCATATGGATGTGAGTTAGTTCTCCTACTACACTCACTTTTGTTTTATCTAACTATGTTAGTTTCTTTAGTGACTTGGTAGGATGCAACCCTAAAGTGTTACATATGGACAGAGGCATTACATTAGTAGATGCACCTAAATTTACTAAGCAATTATTCAAATTCTTACTAAACATCCTTATGGTAAGGAGAAAAGGAGGTGACTCAGTTTTCTCTCTGTAAAGAGTCATGTGTGAAGTTTCTACAGCTTGAACAGTGGCTGGAGATTTGTGTTTAACATTAATATCCTTAATGGCATGGCCTTTATTCCCAATCTAACCTGAGATATGATTATTCTCTTTTAGAGAAGGATCATCTAAGGATCTCATGAAGGATTTTTTAATAGTTGGGGTTTTGAGTAATTCTGACAATGACAGGCTGATCTTGATATTTTTCATTTCATCTGCTAAGTATGTGACCAATTTATCAGACTTTGGGGGTAGATTACCAGCTTTTGGTACTATATTTTGTGGTGCTAAGTACTGAGCATTAACTTTATGAAATCTAGGGTTATTGCTTGCCTTAGGATCAGGAGGAGTGTTGAAACTATTTGGAGGCAAAGATGTAGTCAAAGGACCAGCAGGTCAGTTGGAGTTATTCCTTAGGTTGTAATTATGTCTACCCTGATATTGCTATTGATAAGCATGTACTTCTTCATGTTCAACTGATGGCTCATTTTCATCTTCAAATGGAAAAGCATAATTGGTTTTGATATCCATAGCTGACTCTTCACATGCTAAGGTGTAATTCTCATGAGGTGACATTGTCTGTTGATGAGGATGATTGATGAAACTTTCTAATACAAGAGCATAATCATATCCACAGGGGACAATTTTATTTCCTTCAACACAAGGTGGATTACTTACAGTAATAGATACTTTAGTTTGGAGTATACTGGCGGCTATCCTAAACTAAGGATAATCAAGCTCTACATGAGCATTGGTATTATGTATCCTACACCAGTTTGTAAGAGCTGCCTCTGCCAGGTTCACTCTAGTGGTCTGCTTAGGTTCACTAGGAGGCTGATTATCTAGGGGTGACGGTAGAGAACCATTGTTTGGCCTAGTGTTCCACACTCTAGGTTGTCTAGGAGGATTATTGTTACCATTGTTGTTATAGTTGTTACTGTATCCCCTATTAGGATAACCAGATCTATCATTGGTATATCCTCTATTCTGATTTGGTCGAGAATAGAAATTTTGACTCCTAAAATGAGTGATCTCAGTGGTGAGTTTCCTCAATTGTGCTGATATCTCTTTAATTTCTTCTTTTTCTTCCTGAATTTTGGCTACTACATTCTCTGTTTGAGGTTTAAAGAAGGAAGAACCATTGTTATTGTTATTAGACTGTTCCATAACCTAAGGTACATGTGTATGTCCTAGATATTGTAGCATTTGACCATTTCAATTTGGAGGTGGCATGATACTAAGTGGAGGTATCTGTAAAGGACTTGGCATTACAACTGGAGGTATCATGGCTCCATTGGTCTGTTGTTGAGTAGGATATGTAGGATAAACAAGGAGTGTAGGAAACACAATATTAGGTGTTGGAGCAGGGATCAACTGTTGGCTAACTTTGATAGCTTCTTCAAAAGCTCCTGCCAAGGTTGTGACACTAGGATGTGTTACCTCAATAAACATAGAAGTCAGGGGATCTAAGGCTAAGTAGTATATACTCCTAGTAGCTTCATCTATTACAGTATAAGGAGCAACTAGCTTTGAGAGCATCTTTTGGAATCTTGCATTGAAATTGGCAATAGGTTCTCCCTCAAATCTCTTGACTGTGGCAAATAGATGATAATTCATTGAAGGATCTATAGGTACTTTGAATCTATCAATAAAGGATTTCTTCAAGGCAGCCCATGAACTGACTGAACCTTGACCAAGATTGATATACCAATTATATGCCTCTTCTCCTAAGGAAAATGGAAATAACTAGCATACCACATCTTGATGTTCAATTCTTACTCTATAATAGGCTTCCTTGAATGTTCTAGTGTGATCATCAACATCCTGATATGGATGATATTTAGGACAAATCTTATCAGGATTTTTAGGTAAAGGATGATATGCAGTGAAAGTCAGAGGTGACTCTACAGTAAAGAATGACACTGTGATTGGTGGAGGTTGGATTGGAGGCGTGATAGGTGGTCATGTAGGTATTTGTAACCTGATAGGAGTTATCAGAGTTTGTTCTGGTGAAGCTCTTGATGCACTAGAACCAGGAGAATGATGAATATCTACTGTTCTAGGTTTGAATCCCTGAATAGGCAATTCTTCAAAGAGTCCACTGGATCTGGACCTGGTATTTGGCCTAAGAGCCAGGATTTCTTGAATTTAAAGGAAATTAGGCTTATTTACTATAAAGATCAGCTAATGCAATTGAGCTAAGGATGTATTTATGATTAGAGTTTGAAACTGATTGGATATTTATGCAATATTTGTAGAAATGATGCAAATATGAGGTG
The DNA here is from genome assembly GCA_027924645.1 of Cunninghamia lanceolata. Lineage (NCBI taxonomy): Eukaryota > Viridiplantae > Streptophyta > Pinopsida > Cupressales > Cupressaceae > Cunninghamia > Cunninghamia lanceolata. The sequence continues at coordinate 1,056,017 of BSBN01001290.1, read as the reverse complement.
ATGTGAGACTTTTGGACATAAGCAATAGGATATCAGGTCTATTAAGAAAATTACTTCAAAGCTTTAGCCAAAAGGCTTGAAAGAGAGCTTATCTTTTGAATATCATAGTGATCAACTACAAAGCTTGAAATATTTCGCTCAATTTTGAAAACTTCGCAACAGATAAGCATAAATGGACTCAGAACAACAAATCTTTGCACATGACTTGAAGTACAAAGCTACGTGAGTATTACCTTTTCTTCTGTGCCATCAAATCAGACAAATCTACTGATGAAGGCCCTTCTTCTAGTGCTAATTTATGTTGATGATGATTGTTAGTCATAACAACATGCATAAAAATTTGCACAACAAACCTTTATTATCTTGTAAAGTACAATCAACTTAGGATAAGTTGATGACTCCAAGTCTCCATTTATCAGGTCATGATCATCTGACATTACTCAGAGGTTGATGTGACATGGTGTTTTCCATTTCAAGGGGTCTTACATCTATCTAGGTGATCAGTATTGCACTGCATTCGATAAATTCACTCCACAGAGAGGTCAATTCTACTCTATTTTCAAAGATTGCTGAGATATTTGTAAGTTTGATCAATTCTTCTAATCATTGATCATTATGAACTTGCTCTTTCTTCTACACTATAAATCTATTTAAATGATGTGTCTATAAGTGGATATTTATATGTATTTCATGGATGTTTATCTGTATTTGCATGATATTTACCAATTTGACATGCTTTTACTCTAAATATGATCTATATTTTCAATTATCTATGAGATATCTGCATATTTCATGTTTTATTTGCTTTTGATTGTCTATTATTTGCAATTATGGAGATGATCTATAATGAAATTGAAAGAAATTTAAAAGAATACTTCTATTTTTAGTAAATCTTTAGTTATTGAATCACATATAAACAAGATACATTCATAGAGAGAATAAATCAAACCATAGGTCACCAGGACGTTCCACAGCTAGATATGGTTGATGCTAACTTCAAAGGAATTAGGAATGAAAACAATACATGCAGGCTAAAAAGAACTCCAAGGGACGCAACTAATCAATGCACATATCAAGATTTCAATCACAGATTACTCAAGATTTATGATGATTTCTAATAAAAATATCTTCTCTTTCATTAAGTATGCATAACATGTACATTTACAATAACTTTGAAATGAGTCCTGAACTTTTCAGTAATCAGATTTCAATTAAGTTTCAAATGTTTAAAAGATTGTACCCCTGCACCTTTTATAGAGTAAGGTGAGGAGGTAGTTACAATTGACCAACGGTTAGGATTTACCAATTAAGATCAACAGTTGACAATTACCCTATGACTTAGTCAACTTTTCCTCATGGCATAGGTTGCCAGCTAGCAACCATCTGTATGACTCACTATTTATGAGTACGTTATACATATGCTCACTTAGTGATGCATCTTGATTCATTCCTCAAGTTCTTCTTCATTTTCTTCTTCTTCATCATTCTCCTCATCTTCATCACTTTCAACATCACTGTCACTTTGATATACATCCTCTTGTATGTGGACCTTTACTGTTGTCCTGATGTGTTCATATGCCTATACTATTTTATCAGCCTCTCCCCCATCTTGGATTCTAGCCTTTGTTATGGCATGTTTATGAGACTGGAACTTAGCCTTGAGAGCTTCTAGCTTACCTTTCCTACTATTCAATGCCTCATTGTAATTTTTTTCTTTGACTTTTATCTTCATAATCTTATTCATTACTTCTTCTATCAGGTGGGTGAGAGGGTCATCTGTTGCTAACTTAAAATTATCATGCAGGTCTTTAATAGCAAAGTCTGCATCCTGATTCTCAATTTTACCCTGTATTTTACCCTCCAAGGCCTCAAGGATTTATGCTTCATATGCCATCATGCTATGCAACTTAACACTAATATCCTTGAGCTTGCCACTGCACTTCTTCAATTTATCACATTCAAACCTAATATCCTCATACCATATGTTTGTCAGCAGGGGAGTATTATTATCCAATACTTGATTACTTATCAAAACTTGTGGATCAATTCTCTTCATTTCACTTAGAGCAGTCAAGTCCTTTTCTAACTAGAATGACCTTTTTCCTATATCATTTTGAATTTTATCTACCTTTCTCTTTAGACTACTTAAAGAATTCCATCTCTGTAGGGAGGTTCTTAATACATCTTCAGCCCTAGTGAGAGCTCAAAACATCCACTTTTCCATGACCATTGCCTCATGTTTCATTAGGTCTAACTTGGTGACCTCTTCCTGTGATATGACAGTCAATGGGACTATAGGATCAACTGGTGTATTATCAGGGTTAATTAACCCTTTTATGAAAGAATGTAGCTAAGCAATGTGCTCCTTATGCATTTTATTTTTCTCTTTCTCCTTCTTCACCCTTTGGGTTAAAGAATTAATAATGTCCTTCACTTCTTGACCTTCCTGGTCCTCATTGGCAAAACCCAAATAAATAGTTGTGATTTGGAATTCCTCTAGGTTGATTTTTCCCTTTTCTTTCTCAACTGTGGGAAGTGCTACCTATGCAATTCTTCTACCTATAGTAGGATCTCTCTTTATGGTTGATGTTAATCTAGACTTCTTCCTTGGCTTCATCATTTTCTTAGCGAATAGGGTAGAAACATCAAACTCTTGAATCTCTGACCCTTGTTCCATACCTATTTCCTTTTCTAGCCACTGAGGAACATCACCTCCAGATTCTTGGTGGCCTCTATCAATATCATGTCTACCTTGTGCTCTAGTATCTACTTCTATCCTTGGTGGAGAAGGCACCTTCTTAATTTCTTCCTCATGTATTTCTTCACGAGGGGGATCTTGTTGAATTTCTTCCTGCTGAGAGGTTGCCTTCTGCAAAGGAGAATCCTATGGAATTTCCACATTCTAATCTTGTGCTTGATCATGTACTCCCTCCTTCAGATTTTCATCCTCTTGTTCTCCACCTAATGTACTAATGTCCTATGGCCTAGGGTCCTCCTGACCTGATTTATTCTCTATTCTTGGGACTTCTCCTAGATCTCCCTAAATTTTAGCAGTAGCAACACCTAATATATCTTGATCACCCCCACTCTTCTGTTGAACTTCTACTATTTTTGGTTCGGTAGGTGTCTCATGCTATTGCTGACCCATATCAGGAGTAGTGCTATATTTTTCTACCTATTCTACCACATCAACCTTCTTTGGTTCCTTAGGTGCACCTGCTTTGTCCTTAGGGCTTACATCACCCCTATATGTTAAATCTACAACTACAGGGCTAGTCACCTACTCTACCAAATTGTCAAGCCCTATCTGTTGGGATGCCCTCTCTGGGCTACCTTGTTTCATCTCTTGTGTTTTCTTTACCTCCAACAACACCATGTGTGCTAATGGAGTTCCATGAGGAGTCATGCAGGTGTTGGAAACCAGGGTCTCCATTTGCTGAGAAGCTACACTCTGAACTACCTCTTCATTAGATAAGTCCATGGTATCCTCCAGAGAGAAAGGGACACCCTGGACTATTTTAAACACTTCTCTCGCTTGTTCCTCTACCTTCTCAGTTTTGAATTTTATTATGGTGGGAAGAGGAACATCATTTTCCAGTTCCTTCTTGAATGCTTCACCACTAGTTCCTCTCAATATGATGGGGTCTACCTAGGTATCCCCTCTCATTGTTGTTCTTTGTTTCTTGGGTGGTGACATCAGTGGTAACTCCCTCCTCTTTTTGCTGACTACCTGCAAGTCACCACCTCCAGGTTCTTTATTTACCCGCTCTGCTTCCAAAGGGATGCCTTCTTCCACCTCCTACTAGAGGGTCTGGTCTTCCACCTATACCTCTATAGTTTCAACAGCTAACCTCAAAATCCTTTTAGTTTTCAATTTTTTGTTCAGAGGCTGTGTAGATGATGTAGATGCCTAAGCTGACATAGATGCACCTGTAGCTGATGTGGCAATCCTTTCTATTATCACCCCCTTTGGTTCATCTTCACTTTTCTTAACTTTAGGCGGACCTTTACTTTGTTTTTGTGTAGGCAATCTTTCCCCATTGAATTTCCTCTTTTCATTGAGGAAATCATCTTATTCCTCATCAGATACTTCCTGCCTCTTCTTCTTGGCATCAACAGTAAGGGCAAAACCCCTTTTCTTCAATCTATTTATTTCCTCATCCACCTAGGCTTGGGTTAGCTGGATCACCCCACTTGTCAGCTGCTCCAAGGATATATCCTCCTGCTGTGTAAGATCCAGGGCTGATATGGTGTCATTATACACCTTTTTGTCATCATATTCATTGGACATGATTTTCCCATCATCCTTATGCAGCTGCACTGGCACCAGGATGCAGTTAAAGGTTTTAATTTTATTCAAGGTGAGCCTCTAGTATTTCCTTCTTCTCACCTCAGCTTCATCCTCACAGTCGATCCAGAAGTCTTCTAGATGCTTCTGATGTATCAGTTTTCCTAATATCTTCTGCATCCTACCATAAGGATCATATGATCTGGCTAGGGGAAATGGCTATAAATACATCAATTTTAGCCCTCCCATGACATGATTTATGCTCTCTGAATCTGAGCATATATACCAGCCCATAGATATTGGGAATAATACTGGAGGTATCTTTTTTTGTGCCTTGTAGGTTTCAACTATTGTAGATACCTGCCTGACAAATTCCATCAAGACAACCCCATCAGTAGGGTATCTTGGCAACATAAGAGGTTGTCCTTCAAATCCCTCTATCCTGATATATGAAAAAGTGGCAAACTAGATAAACTAGGCTCCATGCCGATAAACAACTTCCTGAGCTTCCATTCTAAGCCTTTTAGTCCTGTCCTCCTCCATAGTTATGACCAGATGCATGGAGAATGCATCATTTACTAGTTTGTAGTCTAGGAGGTAATCCTTCCTTCATAATTGGGGATAATGATCCCATATGTGTGCATCATCAGCATCACCACCAGCCTTACCCACTATCTTCAAAGCATCAAAGGTTCCTTTATATGCACATGAGTATACCACATATGAGGTGATATAAAATAAACATGTCTATCCTCCTAGGTTCCTCATTCCCTCATCCAGTACGTCACTGATGATCTTAGCCCATAATGGCCTGTTGTCTGCATATAAGACCATCTAGATGATCTGAAACATCCAGTTCTTTAAATTTCTAGCATGAGGTTTGCCAGTCATCATGCTCAGCAGGGCAATCATATATTGGTACTCATCATCAAAATCAAACTTATATAGATGTATGGGCAACTTAGCTGAGGTGGTGTATGTGCTGCTCTTTGATCTCCACTAGTAGATCCTCTTCCTTGCATTCTTCTTATTATTATTGTACTCTATTTCTAACTTGCACAGGTCCACGCTCACCAACTTCTTCCTAATTGGTAGATTAAAAGTGGCGGTAATGCCCTTGATTGAGAAGTCTACATATATCCTTCCATGCTTCTCCACCTGCCTGGTTTCATGGTTATAATTTCTTGCACATTCCACTACCAGCTCTGGGTATCCATAGCATACGAAAAACTAGCTACATGCCACATACCTAAAACATACACCCCAACCAGAATGGGATTGTCCATATCATGATCCACTCTTGTTGACCACACTACTAGGTCTGTATCTCCTTGGTGAGTATCACCAATAACTCCGTATTTAAACTGCACCCCCTCAGGCTGGACAAACTTAGGCTTGAGGAACTCTGCGTCAAACCTATTCCTTCTGAGATCTTCCATGGGTTCTTGCAATAAACATGATATGTTTTACCCTACAGCATCCACAGACATTCCTACAACATCATGTACTTATATATCATGTGTACTCTGTATATTATTTCTCTACTTCATCATGATATGTATTATCACAAAGCCAAACCATAGGAAAGACAAATACTCTACCTGAAAAAAATGGAAAATGACAACAGGAGGGTTTACAGTTACTTACCTGATAGTGTTTTCCTCCTAGGTTAGATGATTGATTACAGAAAAGGGCTGTGAATGCTGAAGATCACATGTTCCGTTACGTTAAAGGATCCAATCCGTTAGTAGATCACTGTATGAGGGTTTGACATCTGAACTCTGTAATTTCTTGATTTTTCTAAAGGTAAATGAAAATAACCTTCAAATTTCACATTTAAAGGATGTAAATAGGACAAATTAGGGTAAAAATGCATTGTCTTGATCAAATCCGTTGATCATCTACAAGGAATCCATCGATGCTGCCAAGTGTTTGATTTGTATTTGTAATTGGTGAGAATTCATCTACTGTATTTAATTGCAATTAATGTCAAGAAATAGGGGGTGATCTTCGAAAGATCAGGGGATATTCAAAATATGACCCCCTCTGGAAAAAATGACCCCTGCCTTTGAGCGGCAAAACTGAATGCAAAGGATCGGGTGATGTGGTCAACATTGACCATTTGTATATCAGGTCATGAAATTAAGATCAGGGGTTGTTAAAAAATATGACCCCACAGATAAAATGACCCCCCTTGGAAAAAGATCGAGATGACATCACTATGTCGGTGGCATTATTTAATTATTATGTTTTAATGACGTCATTGTCATGTTAAGGAATATGACGGACATCAGATATATACCTCCCCACATATAGATGGAACAATGACATCATCTTTAGTGTGACTTCCTTCATTCATTGGACTTGGATGATGTCACCATCATATTGACATAGGGTGATATTTGCAAAGAGGTTGATATTCATAAGATGACTGATGTTAAGAATATGACCCCCCACGAGATAACTGAAGTCATTTGACGGGTAGATATCGGCTCTTAGTTAAAACTGACATCCAGACATCGCAGACTGAGCGATTATCAGGTGATAATCCAATATCAGGGTGATCCTATCTAATATGACTGATGTTTGAAATATGACCCCCCCCCACTCGGGATATCAGGTTTGACCAAATTTTGACTCAACATAACTCTCTTCCCTTAGACAATTTAGGGGTGATCTAAAAGGCAAACCTTCTTGGAATTTTGCATGCTTTCCAACCATGAGGTTAATAATGAGAACTACTGACTTTGGCAACTGACCTCATCATGGTGACATATCCACTCTCTTACAGGACTACATGCATGACTGATTTTACTAAAACCACCCAAAAGCATAAAACAAATAGGCCAAAGTAGTAAGAAAAGTTGGGTCCCTCTTTTGTCAAGGCAAAATGGGGCGTGTTGTGTAACCACACAACATTACCATAGAAAAAGGTTGTTTCTCTGTTAAAGAATGTTTAAGTTCATGCTTTTTAAGAGGAACACTCATGAAGGCTATTGGAGCTTCTACATTCAATTCATTTTTCTATAATAAAATACCAGACATGGTATGCTCCAAAGAATAACAATAAACAATAAAATCCTTTTGGAAATCAGGGTTTATCAAAGTAGGTGCCTGCGCAATTACTTCTTTAACATTTTCAAAAGCTTTTTTAGCAATCTCATTCCACTTGAATGCTTGTTTTTCACTCATCAGTCCTATAATATGTTTGGTAATCTCAACAAAATTAGGAATGAACCTTCTAAGGAAGTTAACCTAACCGAAGAAAGATTTGACTCCAGTCCTATTTGAAGGGAGACTTAGTTGTTGTATTTCTTTAACCCTTTCTGGATCGATCTTGATTCGATCCTTTAAAACCAAATGCCCCAGTAACTTACCTTTTGTTACATAGAATATCAAATTTTTAGGATTACGGGATACTCCATGATTTTGGCGCCTTTGCAAAACAGTCTCAAGATCTTTCAAATGATTTTCTCTCTTTTTAGAGAAAATAGTTAAATCAACAAGATAAATACCAACTTTAATTTTTAGGTCTGTAAAAGATGAATTCATTGCTCATTGAAAAGTTGCACCAGTGTTGATCAAACCAAAGGGCATACAGCTATAAGAAAAAGTTCCCCATGGTGTAGTGAAAGCAGTCTTATGTTGATCTTCTGTAGCCACACTTATTTGATTATAACCTGAGAACCCGTCTAACATGGATATCATCTCTGATCCAGCAACTGTTTGTAAAATGTGATCCATCATGGGTAAAGCATAATTATCTTTCAAACTGGATTGGTTTAAATTCCTAAAATCAACACAAATTCTTATTTCTCCGTTTTTTTTGCATATTGGGACAATGTTCGCCACCCAAGTAGAGTGATGAATTGGGTAGATAATCCTAGCCTTTAGCATTTTATCAACCTCCTTATAAATGCCCTCAACAACTTTTGGGTTGTATTTTCTTAATTTCTACCTGAATGGAGTTGCATTTGTTTTTAAAGGAATATGATGCTGGAATTGACCACCTCTAAAATCCTTTAGGTTATCATAGCACCAAGCAAAGACATCCCTATATTTAGTTAACAAATTATTCAACTTATATTTCTCTTCTGGTGAGCAGCACCTACCAATAGAAACCCATTTAGGATTGGTTTTATTCCCAATGTTTACCTTTTCACAATCTCCCAATTTGTCACGAGCCTAAGCATATTTGCCTTTGATATATTCATCTTGTGGACTAAATAAATGTTCAAGAGAAACTAGACCTCTGGAAATTTTGTTTCCTTTCAACTGAATTACCTCATCATTTTAGTTGATCCCTAGATTAGGACTAAACTCTTTGCATTCTCTTTCAGACCCTTCAAAATAAGTCCCTAAAAACATCTTAGCACTTTCCAATAAATTTCTAATTTGTCGGTCATTCTCAAAAACTTGCCAATATTCAGCATTATTTGGGACATTAGGATGGTAGATCAACTCTATTCTATATGAATTTTTTTTGAAATCAGGGTGAGGAAGAAGAAGAGAAGCTAATACTGCTAGAGAATCTGCTCGTGTGTTCTGATCTCTTGGAATTGCCTCAATAGAGAAGGCATCAAAGTATTCTATTTCATCCCAAACTCTGTTCCTGTAATGTCTCAATCTTTCATTCTTAACAATAAAAATGCCCCTTACCTATTTAACAATCAGTTCTGCATCTCCTTTCACTCTGAGCATCTTTATACCTTTCCCTTTGGCTTCATTTAATCCAAGTAATAGAGCCTCATACACTTGTTATTAGTATTTTTAAATTCTAACTTAAAAGAGTAAGGAAATTTTTTACCTTCAGGAGAGATCAGAACTACTCCTGCTCCAGAGCCAATGGTGGCACAAGTACCATCAAATTCCATGGTCCATAGATCATCTGAATGAATCGATTTTGAAGTAGATTCCTCCTTCACATCCTTAGAGAAGAAACAATAATTACCAAATTCACATTCTTCAAATAGAATCTAAGACTTAGGGTCATCAGAAGGGAACATAGTAAACTTGCATTTAGTTTCAAGTTCTAGTCTTACTTTATGTTTTCCCACTAGAATTGTAGCCTCTGACCAATCCAATTTGATCTCCCCACCTAAATTTTTACAAAAAGTTCTACTCAACAGCATCCCATAACTGGCAGGAATGTCTGCCACCAAGATAGTCAACTTCACTCTTTTATCAGGGTAGGCTGCAAGAGCAACCTATGCATCTTTAATCTGCCCAAGTAAAGGAATCTATTTACCATCCATAGAATAACACCTACCAAATGTTTTTGTAAGGGATAGGCCCAGGGCTTTGGCTATAGAAGAGGGCATGATATTATCAGAAGCCCCTAAGTCTATAATACAATTACTGAGTTTATGACCGTTTATAAATAAGGAGACAAAAAATGGGTTGGATTTCATATCAACCATATAAGATGTATCATTGGATGAATTGATGGCCATTCTAGGTGTGTATGTAGGTGATTCAGGTGGAGAAGCAAATAATTGAGCAATTAAGGACTCAACAGTAATATTTTGTTAACTATCAGGTTTAATTTGCAGATGATCACCTTCAACATATTTCACAAATTTATCAAGTTCTTTGGGATTTAACTTAAGGTATTCAATAGGAGATATTTGAATCCTTGAAGACTTACAAAATTCTATAATATCAAAAGAAGTTTATGATCATTTCTTCATAACAATTGAACCTCTTGAACCTTCGAACTAATATCAAGGGTTCTAGTAAGAGGCTCCTTACCTTTGACAAGCAGTCCTTGGGAAGATTGAGCATTTGGAAATTTTAGATTCTTCTGACTTTTGGTAAGCACAACACATGAAGGATCCTCAAGAGTAACCAATATTTCACCACATCTTTCTAAGTTTGATTCATATTCTAGCAAGTGTAGTTTAGAGTCGCTAGGTTCCTCAAAGTTTCTTTCTTCCTCAGTAATTTCTCCCAACATATCCTTAGTAGCAGCCATTTGAACATATCTAATCATCTCTAGACAAGAATTTCTATCATGATCAGTAGTCAAATGAAAGGCACACATGTTCCCTCTTCCAGGAGGAGCTTCAATAGCTAACCTTGGTTGTGCTGGTGTAAGTTGTAATGCTTTACCAGTATTTGTCTATTGATTAAAATTTCTTCTGCTGACATCTTGATATGGTTGTTGAAATGGAGTACCAACCTTAGGTATTTGTCTTTTTAGAGTAATCATATCATTTACTAACCTTTGAACCACATGATCTATAGAGGACGAGGGTTGAGCATTAGGTATTTGAACTTCTTTCTTCCATTTTCCAACCATAATAAGATCATCTTCTAATCCAATTGCCATTGTTTATGCATTTGCTAAATCAGCTACTGCACCTCTTCTAAGATGAAAACTAATATCAGGAGGCATAGAGTTGATAAAGAAACATTTCTGATTCTCTGAAGTCGATCTTTTAGCATTTGGGATTTTGTGCACAATTTTATTGAATTTGGCTATAAACTCCCTCATAGGCTCATGTATTTCTTTCTTGAGCTAAGTTAATTGAGCAAGAAGAGAATGTTCATCTTCTATGCTTTTGAACCTGTTCTCAAATGTAGTTTTCATATCATTCCAGTTTGTAATTGAAGATCTAGATAGGTGATAAAACTATTCTATTATAGTATCGATTAGAGTTTGTACAAAAAATCTTATAGCCACATCTTGATGTTGTACACCTAACACACCACATACTATGGCAAAGGCATTCAGATGTTCATCTGGTTATTTTTTTCCATCTCCATTGAACTTAGGTAAGTTTTCTCTTACATTTTTAGGCAGACAATTCAGGTTGGCCCCTAAATTTAGAGGCCCTATAGCTAGTCCCCAAGGCTGGGCCATTGGTAAAAAGTTTATAGCAGAAGGGATGATAGTGCCAGAGAGAGTTAAGTCTTGACAAACAGAGCATGCCAAGGGTATAGGAGGGCTAGAAGGTCTACTTCTGGCTCTTCTAATAGGAATAGGATTATAAGGAAAGTTTAGGTTTTGTAGCACTTGAAAAGTAGAATCTTCATCTCCTTCTCTCCTCAAAGATTTTGTATATCTTCTAAACTCTAGCTTGTTAAATTGTAACTAGGTAACCAATTATTAATTTCTAGGTTGTTCTTGACCTCTTGGGACTTCAAGGGCCTAATTTCTAACTACATTTTTAGCTTGTCTCCTTCTTTGCCTCAACAACAACAATCTTAAATTATCACCCAATTCTTCTTCCCTTTCTAATACTTGACTTTCTCTTATATAATCATCAATATTTTAGTGAGTACGCCATGCAAGGGTATTTAATTGACCGATTATATCTTCATGTTTGTCTTGAAATCCAAGATTAGGTTGTAAAATAGGAATTATATTTTCATGAAGAACCATTTTGATTCATGTTAGGGTGACTAATCTTAAACAAACAACGCATTCATTCCCCAGTAGAGTCACCAAAAACTATTGGCTAATAGATTTGTCTTGATCTGATAATATTTTATTTTCACTGTATAACCCATTCTTTTTAGAAAAAATAAGTTAAACAACAATTGTGTAAATTACCATAAATAATTTCCCTCTAAATTAAGGTACAGCTCCCTTTTTTAAGATCTTTAATGAATTTGAACTATTCTAACATCTAGATATACTTTTAACCAAAAAACATTTAAAGGCAAACTAACATTCACACATCACTACGTTATGAATGCGGCATCTTTTCTTTCTTGTGAAATAGTTCAGTGATAGAACACACAGATTCTATCTTTAACAATGATCGAATATATATATATATATATATATATATATATATATATATATATATATATATATATATATATATATATATATATATATATATAGCTTGCAATTGTAACTATTCTTTAAACTTAGAGTTAAACAAAATCAGACCATTAGTGGGATTTAGTTTTTAAAACTGATTAAAAAGATAAAGCTTTCAAAACATAGTTTCCAACTAAGTAACTAAATAAAAAGATTATATTGTCGTGATCACAACTGGGACAACACATTGGAATCCCCTAATTTTCTCTGTTCTACTAAAGAGACATGTTGCATCTTCCATTCCTTGAATGCAACAACAAACTCCTAAATCACCGGGAAATTAGGGATACCGATATGCTTAACTCGTGCCTTCCAAACATCTTTTTCTTTTTGAATGTTAGCCACTTTTTCTGCATGTTCTGGAAGTGCATCAACACAAGGATGAAGTAGCCATTCCACTTTTGATACTCGGGATAAATCATCAATTAACAAATTTTCATTTTCTTTAACAAAGTTGATCTTCTCTTTGAAAGATTGTATAATAGTATCAAGATCCTCCTCTGGCTTGTCATCATCTTTTAAATACTTAACATCAATACATTCTAAATCATGATGCAGAGCCTGAGTAAACTTGGTTATCTCCTTAATTAGCTTTGTAAATTCTATTCGACCTTGTTTTGACACTGAGTTTCTCCATTCAATATTTTTTCTGCATACATATAGCATATTGTCATTCAGGTTTGCTACATTCTTCTCTGATAAAAACTTCATCACACCATACTTCTAAACTTCAATCATCTAATCAATTACACTCATCCATTTTGTTTCATCCTTTTCCCCTGAGGCATTCTATAGCTTCAAATCTTCGACAATGGTCAGGGTTTCATCATATATATCCTTCAAATCATTAGTGTATTTGGTACCTTTTTGGATTAACCATCCAGCCAGTCATCGAACACCTTTGTTACCATCTTATTTTTGTGTATTTGATCAAGCATTTTTTGATTAATAGGAGACTTTGGATCAAAGGATAGGGGTGACTAAGAGATGGGCTAAGGAACTAGATTGTGAATGGTGTCAATGTACTTAGCCATCGAACAAAATTCATGTTTCAATTCCTTTTTATCTTTTTCATTTTTCCACATTTGACTTACTATCTTTTTAGTGGATGCTTCAAGGTGGTGTACATCTACATCTCATGATGCAATCCCAAGGTCTATCCTTTCCACTATAAAATTTTGGGTTGAGGGATTTTGAACTTCATCATCCATTACTGGTCGAGCTATCTCTGTACTCCAATTTCTTGTATTGGGATCAACGTCTACCCTGGAAGTGATTTTTAGCTTTTTAGATTTCAGAGTCTTTCCCAAACATTTGTTGACCATGTCATCTAATGGTAAAGAAAATGGAGCTATTTTCCTTTTATTACTGATTGAACTCTCCAACCATTGAGGAGTAGTGACTAGAATTTCTTTATCAGGAGTAGGCTGCTCAGAAGGTGCATTTAGCAATATCATTAAATTGGTAGAATCCAAAGTGATCTGTACATGTTGATCTGTATCAGTTACTTCTGCCATTGATGAATCATGACCTTGATCACTCATTATTTCATCTGAATCTTCTTCAGTATTCAGGTCTACAATTATTCTTTCTAAAAATTCTTTCTTCTTTTTGCTCTTAGTCTTTGACCTGGTGGTGCGGGTAGGCAAACTATTCACAAGGGTTTTCTTAGACTTCTTAAAGGAAGAACTCTTTTTAACTTTTGACTTTGAAATATCTGCATCACAAATATTAATAAGTTGATTAGAAGAGCTTTAGGAGGTTGTGATTCATCGATAGATGTACTCTGTTGAAGATCTTCAATTTGAACTTTTCCGAGTCTTTGTTCTCTTAGCCATTTTTTAGTTCTTCTTATCACAGGGAGGGTCTTAACTTCAATCTGATATTCCTCATCCCTATTCCAATCAACTTCTAGAATAGGTAACTGCTTCACCTGTTCATAATGAGGATCAATCACATTTTCCCCATCATCTGTTACATCAGTAATATTCATCTTCAGATTAAGAGTAACTATTTTCCCTAGAGAAAATCTACACCAAAGCCTTTTTCTGACTTCAAATTTGTCTAAGCAATCCTCCCAGTAGTCCTCTATTTGGGGAATGTGTAAAAATCTTCCTCCAAAATCTAGATGATCTTTAGCAAAACCCTTGCTATCAAATTTAGGCCTAGCCTTATAATACTGTAAATTAAACTTTTCCAGACCCACCTCTAGATTTAAGGCATCAGAAACTGACTGACATGAGTAATGACCAAGTTTAACATGAAAAGATATACCTGACTCCCCTTTCATCTAGAATTTCTTGTCTATATGGGCCAACTGCCTACATACTTCAACTAACACAAAGCAGTCAAAGGCATATCTAGGCAATTTCATAGGTTCACCTTCAAAACCTCCATCTTTGATGTAAGTAAATTTTGGAAACTGAATGAAATAGCTACCATAAATGCTAATTAATTACATAGCCTCATTGTACATTCTTTTATTAACATTCCCTATCAGTTCATAAACCATCCTGCCAGTGAAAACATCATTAACCCTTTTATAATTTTCATAGCATTTCTACATTTGTAAGTGAGAATAATAATCATAAATTCTGATATTTTCAATTAAAGGTACATGAGGTAACCCTTCCCATTCTCGTGTAGATGCCAGGAAGTAGAAAAGGTATGAAGACATGCAAAAGTTTTTATTTCCCAGGTAATTGCTCAAACCCTGATGTAAGTATTCTGCTATGATCTCAGCCCATTCTAGATATTGTTCTCCTTGAAGAATTACTTGCATAAAGAAATACATCCAATCCTCCCAATAGAATGCTTGAGAACTACCCTTTAATCTATGTAACAACACCATGATATCTTTTACTTCTGGTATCATATGCTCCCTAGTTATTGATTTGGGCAACCTTTAACCTCCCTTTTGGAACTTTAGCAGCTAATTTCTCACAATTACACTCTTGTAGTTTGCCTTCTTCAATGAAAAATAACTATAAGAGGAAGTAATGTTAAGATCTAAGTATGGCTCCTTGGGAAGGATTTTCATCACAACCATTATGGTTTCTTTATTAACAGGTAGTAGTACATCTCCATTCATAGCTCTAATACATCTACCCTAAGAGTCATATTTGCTCATGCATTCAAGAATTAACTCAAGGCATTGTATAGTTGTGGGGAAAGTTACAGCTTCAATTAGGCCACTTTCCACTATCCTTTCCTTCATGGGTGTAGATGTAGGATTTTTATCTCTTTCCTTAAAATCCTCTAAATCATACTAAGCTAAAAATGTATCCCCATACTTGAGCAAAGAACAAACAAGGCTTGAACCATGTTCAGAACCAAGATAGGTAGCTTTCATGACTACAGTTTGAATAAACAGAATAGAAAATGTTTGTACCGCTTAATAGTATTAGAAACTCAAAATGATTCTTCTTTTCTAATAAAGAAATAGCGATAGCTATGAGAAATGTTGAAACTCACCTTTAACCAGGTCTGAATTCTCTATTAAATTGAGCAAGAAAATATGTTACGTCTAGTGTTGTTCTCCTTTCGTGTCACCCTGTGTGTTTTACTACTAAGATTGGCATGTTCATTCTTTGATAAAGGGCATAAAATATGGTCGAATAATTACTAAACTGATCAATTCATGGTGAATTTAATTGATAAGACGTAAATTCTAACACATGCATTAATTACAAGTGATACCCGCACATGACCTTGATCTGTAATCATTACTCTTGATCTTTATAAGTTAAAACTTTTCACTTCATAAAGTGCCCTAAATACATTCCATTCTAGTTGATTTTCTCCATTTTAATCTTCTGCCTTTATACTTCCACACATAATGAACTTTTGTACTTGAACCAAGAAAAGGTACAAAAATTCAAGTTTAATTCCCGTCGGCTCGCTTTATTTTTCACAAGTCTTGACTTAACAAAGATTTTAGGAAATAAACAAGACTCAATACATAGATATGCTTATGATAGAATATATCATGACAAAACACTAAACTTTGAACCTTTGAATTCTGATGAGGTTTAATCGGAAAGTTCAAAATTACAAATCATGTTGCGGAGAGACCAAAGGTAATTGGCTTTTCTAAGAGCATTGAACTGTGAACTTCAAACCTATGAACCATTGAATTTTTGGAAAAGGTTCAAGTTCTAAGGTCCAAGATTACAAATTATTTTGTACATTAAGACGATAGGCAAATGATCTCTAATAACAAAGGGATGACTTGAGGAGTAAGCATATTGACCAATAAAGGGAAATGGTATATCAATTGTTTGCTCAAGGAAAGATTACAAAAAAAAATGAATAAGGGTAGATAGAAGGGTAACACAATGTATAGATGCAATACCTAAGAAAGTTGGTACTATCACTAATGTGTTTGAAGATGTTGAACTGCTCCTAGCCATGGCTACCCATTATGATGAAGCTACTAAAGTAATTAGGGGTAAGAATGGGGGTGTTTTGGTGGAAATTAACAAAGTGACTATTGCGACAGTCTTTGGGCTAAATTTGGCTACTTCTACAGTAATTGATACAGACAAATTCAAGGTGCTTGTGCAAAGGATATGAGTAGTTACAGAACCAAATATTTACCTAGGTTTAGGGAGAAGGCACCAAATGGTAGGTCAGTGAGAATTCCTCAAAATGAGTAAGAGCCTTTCACGTTAGACACTTTTGAAAGATACTTTTCTAAAACCTATTATGCTCTCTATCAAGTTTTGGTGGAGAACCAGAATGAAAGAATTGTTGGCAAGAGACACTATATGGATTCATGATTGTTGTCATTGATGGCAACAAAGTTCATCCCACACATCCGCAGGACATGGTGTGTCTCTACCGGAAGTTAGAATGAAGATTGTTGAGGTCTGATAAATAAGAACAGAGCTTGTGGCAAGGTCTGACAGATAGGTCCGAATCTCTCAGAGGAAGTATCTTGGTGAAGTGTGGATTTGGGAAAGTCAAGAGGACTACCTTGAGTAATAGATTCCAAGGATTTAGCCTCTGGTGATGGACAAGGAAAAAGATATGAATAGTTGAGTACCAGATTCCTGAGTGACAGTGTGAACAGAGGAAGAACTGACTAACAGAACATCAGACTACTTTCTGGATGTGTTTCTGATGGTGATAAAGGTTATGAAGACATGAATTATGTTTGGCTAACATGATTAATGATTTCTACAAGTATATGCTTGATCCGCATTACTTGATGTGCAAGGATTCAGCCGACAGAATAGAGTTTGTGAGAAGATTGACTGTTCCGGGTGCCGACTAGAAAGATAATGAAATCACTTGTGCAGATATATATATATAGGATGGATTTAGTTGTGAGAAGTGTCATGGTGAAATGTGATATACGAATAAAAGCAGAGCAGAGTAGAAGTAGTAAGTAAGGTCCAGTATGTGAAAGGAAAGCAGCATAAGAGAAGAGGAAAGATGAAGTGCAGCAGATCAGTGTACTGAGCCTAACCAGAACTAAACTCCAGCATATGTGGATGCCTCCAATCAGTTCAAGTATTGTATAACACTCTTTTGTAGATAGTGTGTCTCTTGTAGGTAATGTGCCTCCTTGTGAGCAGTGTGCTCAGGCAGTGAGCCCTAATTGGCAAGTGCCATTTTTATATTTCCTTATTCTTCTAACAAAGAATAATCTTTGGGTTAATCACCCCGTGGTTTTCTCCCTTAATAGGGTTTCCATGTCAAAAATATTGTGTCATGTGTTTTTCCATTTCATGGTAATGTTTTTTTATTTGATTTAATGTTGCATTGATTAATAAGAAAGTTCAGAAAGAAGAAATAATTAGGATAACTGATTCACCCCCCCTCTCAGTTATCAACAATTGGTATCAGAGCTAAGTTCCTCCTAACAAAGTCTAACAACTTGAGGAAAATCTGGGAGTTCAAATGGATGCATATGGTTTAAGAGAGCAACTCAAGACTGCCCTTGATGATCTTGAACAGTCAAACTCTGAAGTCAATGAATTAAAGGAAAGACTCAAACAGGCTGATGATTTCATGAGAGAACTAAAAGATAAATTAAGTCTCTCTATGAAAAAGAGAAAGGAGTTGCTTCAGCAATTGGCAAGACAAGGTGAAGAAAATAATGCAAATGAAGAGCTGACTGAGAAAACCAAGTTATGTGAAAAGTTATCAAAAGAAATCATTATGGTAAGACATGAAATGGAATCAGGAGTTATAAAGTTTACCCAAGAAGTTGAAGAGAAAAGAAAAACTGAAGATAATCTAAGACAATCTCTCAAGGAGAAATTTGAAGATTGCCACCAAATGGATAGAATTATCAGACATCTTGAATCTGATCTTGAAGATGCTAAAGATAATGAAAAAAAACTTGAGGATCAAATTGTCTCTCTAAAAAGGGATCTTCAAACAGCAAATGAGTATAAAGAGAAATTCAAGATAAGTTCTGCTCAACTTGAAGTTCTTCTTGGAAGTCAAAAGAAGGTAGATGACAAGTGTGGTTTGGGATATGAGAAAGGAGAAAGCCCCGGATCCAGTCAGAAGAATTTTGGATCAGAAAATCCAAGGAACAGGCCTAGAAGACCTCCGGTAAGACAACCTAATGCTCAAAGATATCCATCCTTCAATGGATACTGCCACAGCTGTAATCACTTTGGTCACAAAGCTAATCAGTGCAGAAAGAAAATGAATCAGACTAATTCATCCTTCTCCAGACAGTGTTTTAACTGCAAAAGGTATGGTCACAAGTCTCATGAATGCAGAAATATGCAAATGAATAAATCATTCAATGGTAGATGCTTTGCATGCAATAGAGTAGGTCATATGGCTAATCAATGCAGATCAAGAGGATATTAGTCAAATATGCAAAGAAATGTTGTTTGCCAAATCTGTAATAGGTCTAGTCATAATATAAAAGTCTGTAGAAGCAAGAATCAAGACAAAAGAGGTCTGGTATATCATAATCAGAATCAAGATAAGGGTAAACAAAAGATGAATGTGGATGAAGTTAAAAATGAGATGAGCAAGATTTGGGTGAAGAAAAGTACTGAGAATGTAGAGGTTGGATCCACACCAGACTCTGGTGTTGATATTCCTTCTGAAAACTGAAAAGTGAGCTCTGGCTCAGGGGGAGACACAAAGAAAACCTTATTCCCCCAGCCAGTCAATTGGTGCCAGAATTGGCACAAGAAGAGTTGCAAATTGAAGGAGTATTAAGCGATATATTCAAACAAACTATGGTTAAGATTTGGAAGATCCACAAGATGTTTAAAGATCAGGGTTGATCCGATTCTTCAAATCACCCGAATAAGGCAAACCGGAATAGTGTAGGTCGAGCATTTATTGCAATCTGATATTAGGGCTTGCGGAGCAATATAAGGGTTTGTCATTAATCACTCGTTCATTCTGCACTCAAGAAGAAATGAAAAGCAGAGCTCTGTAATGAAATTCCTCAAGTTCATCGAAGATCACTTGCAGAAGTCATTACTTCTAAAGATCAATCCAACCAACTCCGTGAAACCGATAGGTGCAAAAGGTATTTTCTGTTTTCAAATATCTCACTGCAAATCTCTTGATAATGGATACTCTGAATATTGTAAAGATTTCTGATAGACCTTGCCCTACATTTAAGAAACATCCATACAAATCCTTGGAGGTAGACCCCATAGGTGCATTTTCTAGTGTTCCGCATGGTGTGTTGCACACCGAAGATATTAGGGTTTATATACATGCAAATGTTGAAGAATTTGGGGAATTCAAACTAAGAGATATCTATCACAAACAACTGTTAGATGATTTATTTGAGCTCAAACCCCAATACATAGGCCTTCGAAACAAGCACTTTGCACAATACATACATTTCCCCTATTTTACGGAGGATGAATGGGTTAGGTATATATTGAACAGAATACATGACAATTTCATGTGGTTAAATGGACCATTCAAGATCACTAAAGATGCCATCAGGGCAGTTACCAGATTACACTCATCCGGTGGGATTCCTGCTCTTAAATCTATAAAGAACCAAACTATGAGTGAGGCTACTAGATCTAAGTTTGACAAAAAAGCAATGATAGTAGATGACATCACTGATCCAGATGTCAAGTTCACTTCTATGATCATTGGATATAAGATATATCATTCTAGCAGAGAGAATTCTGTACCTGGAACTGCCATCTACATAGCTTATGAAATGTTAAGAAAGGATGCAGACTATGATCTTTGTTAGCTTCTCTTGAACCAACTCTTGGAGAATCTGCAGAAAATCAAGAAAGACAAAAAGAATTCATTCAAGTATGGAGGATTGATATTGTGCTTATTCTTCTACTTTATGAATGAGCTTCCTGAATCTAATGGCTGGGTATGGGAGAATGATAGACCGGTAGCTATCCAAATCAGAGATTATTTACATGGACTTGGTGACAACAAAGCACAAAATACAGCTCTGTGGGGGTATTTCAAGAACTTTCAGAACATGATGCAAGCAAGAGAAAGGATTCCCCAGTCTCTTGTTGAGAAATACAAAGACACAATCTACTTTATGGTAGAGACTGATCAGTGCCTAATGGAGGTAGTAGAACCAAGAACTATATGGATCATGCCCATGGTGTATGAGGTTGATGAACAAATTGTGGAGCTGCATGTTCAACACATGCTAAGTCAGCCTAAGGATCCAAAAGTAGAAAGGTTTGGAACCTTTGAGGAGCTGAGTATAAAAATTCATGTTGAACTCAGAGAACCAGAGATCAAGAGGAAGGTGAGAAAAGAAGTAGAAAATATTTCTCAAGGCCTTGGCATCTCAAAGGAGGCACTTGATGCCCACAAGAAAAGGATGGAAAGGGCTAAGGAAGAGAAGAAAGAGGTAGAAAAGCAAAGCAAGGAAAGTGTTCCAGTAGAAACTTCCACCCGAACCAGATCATCAAAGAGATCTGCACCTATCACAGCCAAAAGCTCAAGAACATCAAAACTGGAAGTCCAGGCATCTGGCAAAAGAGAGAAAAGATCAAAGACAAAAGCCACAAGGGCCTATGCAAGTCAAAGAGATGAAGAGGAAACTGAATTAGATGAGGGAGTAAAGGAAATAAAGAAGCAGAAGAAGAAAGGATCCGGTAAACCCTCCACAGGCCAAGACAAGGAAGAAATGGTAGACGAATTTGTTGAAATGCCCACCCTGTCTCTAAAAAGTGTAATCAAATTAGTCACTGTGGATGGAAACCTTCAACCAATGGCCGAATTCTATGATGATTACAATGAGGCTGACCAAAAGATCCTGCGGGAAGCTACAATCAGGTATCTGAACATATACAATAAGACTTTCATTGAAATTATATCTCTAATTCCTAAGAGCCTAGAAAAGGAGTTAGAAATAAGAAAGAACAATGCCATGGCAAAAGACATTGAGATCTGGGAATAGATAGCTATTCAGCTATATCCTGGAATTGATCCCAAAACAATGAATATGATATTCAAAGATTGCAAGGATGAATTCAGAAGCAAAGCAAGGATGAATCAGCTCATGCTTAGTGAAACCAACAAGGTGGCAAAAGAGACTGAAGAGATTCTCCGGAATACTCTTAAAAAGTTCAACATTCCTATCACAGAGGACTCCGGTAAAGACAAGAGCTCTGAATCCCCTATTCCGGAAGAAGTGGCTCATGGACAAACAAATATCTCTCCTCTGGTTTCCCCTACTACTTCTGAATCTAAATGAGAAGACACAATACAGGAGAAAGAAGCAAGAGTGAAGGAAAAAGAAGTTGATAGTACCAAGGCTACAGAGAAAGAAAAGACCCCAACAGAGAAAACCACAACTGATAGTGGTAAGAATGTAGAAGGAGAGAAGGCTCCAAGGGACAGCCCTAAGACTACAGAAGAAAAGAAAAATCTGTCTCCGGCAAGAGACACTGCACAAACTGTCCAAGAAGTTTTAAAGAAAGAAATAATGGAGATTGATGAACCAGAGCTTCTACAAGGTCCATTCAATTTTGATTCTCTTTCTCCGGTACAGACAATGAAGATAGCTTCATTTGCTAATGCTAAGGGTAACGAAAAACTCCTAAAGTCTCATATGGAAGACCATGAGTTAATAGAAGCTACTTCTAGAGTACTAGAAAAGATCATGCCATCTTTTTAGAAGGATCCTACAGCCTCCTCTTCCAGTAATCTCAAAACCTTGGTCAGCAATGTTAGTACACATTTTGATTCTCTAGAAAAATCAGCTGAAGAAAAGGTCTGGAAGGAGTTTTTGGATAAAAGATTCTCTGAGGTATATGGTTTGATTATTAATGATAGAAGAAACATGAATATTGGAATAAAGAGCCTAGAAAACACTCTTAAAGATGGAGGAGAAATGTATAAATTTTGTTTATCATGGTCCAAAGTAACACTGGACATTGAGAAGAAAATAAAAGAACAGGAGGATAAACTATCAAACCTATCAAAGAATTTTGATCCTCTCTCTTCCTCTATAACAAATCAAGAATGTTAGACTATCATAGTCTTGAGTTAAATCACAAAATTGGAGAAGGAAAGGAAAAATAGAATAAGCAGGTTGAGTGAGCTCAGGGGGTTAATTGTCCCTAAGCTAGAGGCCATGCATGAGGCCATAAAAAAAGCCCAAATTACAGCCCAGACCAATGATCCGACAGATCTAAAAAGGGTAGATGCCTTTGCATTCCTGTTGAGTGGGCATATCTCAATTTTGGACAGGATGAAGTAGAGTTGGGTGACAGAAGTTGTACAGTTGAAGAACACTTTTGTAGACATACTTAAGTATATGTAAGTACAACTTGTATATATATACTTATGCGGCTAAATATAGTTAAATTTTTGAAAATTTTGGTATGCGGACCCTACCCTTTTCCATTGATGTCAAAGGGGGAGTGAGGAGCAGTGAAAAATGAGGAATCCAACTAAGGGGGAGCTCCAGAAAATGTATATAAAGACAGACCATCAACCAAGGGGGAGCATAGTGTAAACACTTAGTCATTTTTCACTAAGTGTTGCCATCAATGCCAAAGGGGGAGATTGTTGGCAAGAGAAACTATATGGATTCATGATTGTTGTCACTGATGGCAACAAAGTTCATCCCACACATCCATAGGACATGGTGTGTCTCTACCGGAAGTCAGAATGAAGATTGTTGAGGTCCGGTAAACAAGAACAGAACTTATGGCAAGGTCCGACAGACAGGTCCGGATCTCTCAGAGGAAGTATCTTGGTGAAGTACAGATTTGGGAAAGTCAAGAGGACTACCTTGAGTAATAGATTCCAAGGATTTAGCCTCCGGTGATGGACAAGGAAAAAGATATGAATAGTTGAGTACCGGATTCCTGAGTGACAGTGTGAACAGAGGAAGAACTGACTGACAGAACATCAGACTACTTTCTGGATGTGTTTCTAGTGGTGGTATAGGTTATGAAGACATGAATTATGTTTGGCAAACATGATTAATGATTTCTACAAGTATATGCTTGATCTGCATTACTTGATGTGCAAGGATTCAGCCGACAGAATAGAGTTTGTGAGAAGATTGACTGTTCCGGGTGCCGACTAGAAAGATAATGAAATCACTTCTACGGATATATATATAGGATGGATTTAGTTGTGAGAAGTGTCGTGGTGAAATGTGATATGGGAATAAAAGTAGAGTAGAGTAGAAGCAGTAAGTAAGGTCCAGTATGTGAAAGGAAAGCAGCATAAGAGAAGAGGAAAGATGAAGTGCAGCAGATCAGTGTACTGAGCCTAACCGGAACTGAACTCCAGCATATGTGGATGCCTCCAATCAGTTCAAGTATTGTATAACACTCTTTTGTAGACAGTGTGTCTCTTGTAGGCAGTGTGCCTCCTTGTGAGCAATGTGCTCGGGTAGTGAGCCCTAATTGGCAAGTGCCATTTTTGTATTTCCTTATTCTTCTAACAGAGAATAATCTTTGGGTTAATCACCCCGTGGTTTTCTCCCTTAATAGGGTTTCCACATCAAAAATACTGTGTCATGTGTTTTTCCATTTCATGGTAATGTTTTCTTGTTTGAATTAATGCTGCATTGATTAATAAGAAAGTTTAGAAAGAAGAAATAATTAGGATAACTGATTCACCCCCCCTCTCAGTTATCAACAAGAATCCCCATTGATTATACCTATATGGCTGTTGATATTCAACACCCATCTCAAAGTGTTCAATTTCATTTTGCTTCTTATCTGACAAAACATATACATGATGGACTAGTAAATATCAAAGTGACAAGGAACCAATCAAATTTTGATGGTTTTCATTGTTGTGTTACATGTTCCCACATTAGGGAAAAATAAAGATAAATTAGAGCCCTAAGTTGATGATTAATCATGTTGACAGCATGGGGAATGTACTACCAGTGCAATGTTGGACTCATATATGGGACAAACATGATTCCAATTCCATTTATAGGTTCTTCAAAGACCATTTTGTGGTCACAGTATTGAAAAAGTTACAAACAGATATACCAAGAGTTCCAACCCCATTTTTGAATTTCCTTAGACCTACAATAAGGATGCCTGCTTTAGAGATTAAACATAATTGGGGAGACTTCTGCCTCCATGAGGAGTGCATAGTTTTGAGATTTTATGGTACCTCTGTTGGCCCTCATGTTCTGCCTAAGTATGTGCCACTAGGGGTTGGTTTCTTGGAGGTGATTTGACAATTGGTTGAATCCTAAAGGCTTCACCTTATAGGACAAAAAAGTGTTCTGTCTTCCCTTACCTACCAACTTTTTTCTGATTTCAGAATGAATAGGGAAGGATTTGCTAAGTTGAATGATAAATTACTTGTTTTTAAGATGAGGCAAGTGCAAGTCAGATTCTTTGATCCTGAGGGTTTCATAAATAACATCAGAAGGGGTATCAATAGGTCTTATGTTGCCCATCAGATGTTTTTCCCTAAAGATGTTATCAATAATTCTAATAATGATGAATAAGTTAAGGTGAAAAGAAAAAAATGGGCTATTTTCACAAAATACGATCAAGCAATGAGAAAGAAGAAGCCTTCTTACAAGGGAATTTTCCTAGACGTTGTTGACCCCATCCCTAGGATAATTTTTTTTTATCACATATCGATGAATTGGTTGACATAAAGGATAGCAAGTTTACCAAACCCATAGAAGAAGAAAGGTTGTCATGTCTGCCCCCTGATAGCAATTAGTTGAGGTATACTTTCAAGAGAAAGGTCAAAAGGGAGTAAGTCAAAGACCAAGCTCCACAAGCCCCTCCAAAAACTCAACTAACTTTGTCCCTTTTACTAGTTCCATAAGTATGTCCGCTTCCCATGCCAGTGATTAAATTGGATTCTCCTCATAGGGAGTCATCTCTAAAGAGGAGGAAAGTTAAACAGGGCCCCTTAGTTGGTTATCGAGATGATGAAGAAGATATGGAAATCACTGAGGAGGAAAACAACATGAGATGCCGTCTCCTAGCAAAAATGAGCTTGAGGAGTTGCCTTTGATTAGAATCACTGACATTGCTATTCAAGGCCA
This sequence comes from Cunninghamia lanceolata, assembly GCA_027924645.1. Lineage (NCBI taxonomy): Eukaryota > Viridiplantae > Streptophyta > Pinopsida > Cupressales > Cupressaceae > Cunninghamia > Cunninghamia lanceolata. The sequence goes on along the minus strand of BSBN01001290.1, from coordinate 1,030,409 downwards.
AGACATTTTAGATGACATTAGAGTTGTGGCTTGTAAAAATTTCATAAGTGATGATGACTTTGTTAACTCTAAATAAATTTATGAGTTCTTGTGGAAAAGTAGGAAGAGTGAGTATGAAAAGAGATTGGAGGAAGAAATGTCTAAATCTCCTCAAGAAACTCAAGAGCAAGTATCCATCAGGATACTTACACAGATGAAGGAGGTTAAGGATATCACTCTAGAACAAGGTAGAAAGATGATCAGAGATAGTGGAACCTTATTACTCCCTGAGTGGGATATAGCTTCTACTATTGTTTTGGATATTGTAAGAAGGAAAGATAAGGAGGTTTTCTCCACAAAGGAAGAGATCGAGGCTACATTATCAGGAGCTGGGTTCAACCCAAAATGGGAGACCTTGGCTATTTGGGGTTTGGCCACCAACACTGATAAGCGATTAGTGGAAAAACATAATAGAGATTTAAATGGTGGTCTAATAATCAAAAGAGTATCTAAAACCCTACTCCAGAGGAATCTAAGTTGGTAGTGGAAGTTGCAAAGTTTAGTAAGGCAGCCACTAATGCCTTTAGAAAAAGTATGATGAATTAGAAGTTGACCATATGCATTTACTACATGAGTATGATAATTTAAATGAGAGGGAAATCTAGTGGAAACGACAAGAACAACAAGCCTCAACATCAGCCTCACCACAAACAACTTTGGTAATAAATGATTTAGGTCTTCTATTTTCTGACCTTTCTTCCTCATCAAAATTTGTACTTAAAAAGGAAAATGAGGAATAAAGGTAACAAATCAATGCTTTTGAAGAATTTTTTGCAAATTCTATTAATAGTCAGCAGAAAGATAATTAGCTTTTTGTTTCAAGTATTTTGAGATTGTTGATGGATAAGGTTTCAGACAAGGCAGTTAATATCCACAAGTGCTACTTTGACTTGTCACAAGGCACTAAAAAATAGTTGAAGATAAAGGGCAAACAATGCCTTTGTACAATAAATGGATCCCAAGGATTGCTTCTTTACTGGGTATTTATAAAGGATCAAATCATGAACCTAATGCTCCCAAAGAAATTAGACAAATCTACATGGCAGAAAAAGAGGTATGGGAGTCACAGGTGTTTATAAATTGCCTCAAGGAAAAAGCATTGAAGTTGATTCAGGATTTTAATAGTGATGAAATTGGAGTGATCCTTGCAATTAAGATAGAAAATGGTGATATCAATCCTTGCCAATATTGGATCCTTTAGTTTAGTAATATCATTCCAGCCATTTATTTCTTTATCAGCCAAGATGACAAGGTTGACATGTTCCCCTATTTAGAAGAAGTATTAGCAAATTATGGGATTCCTTTCAACTTGCAGCAGGTTTCACAAGGGAAGTAGAATCAATTGAAGCCAAGTACAACAACAAATATGCATCTTGTGTGAATAATTTTACCACCTTTCAATAGCCAATAGAGGAGCAATACAAGGCATGGGATGAGAAATATAATAACTTGCCTAACATTTGAAGTTTTGAGTATTGTGAAAATTCATAAAGTTGAATATTGTTGTTTATTCCTTTCTCAAATTAAGAATATACTTCTACAAATCTTTTCTTTCTAGCAAAGGGACATTCTTATTTCCAAATTTTAAGTAGATTTATCCCATAGTGGTTTCCCTTTGTCTTCTTGTGAATCATCAAGTTTCTTAAAAGGGAAGGAATCAGAGTGCAGACAATGGACAAATGTCAGCAAAGTTTGTTACACCTCTTTCAATACACATTTCCCAAGAGCAACTTCTTCTATGGCTGCACATGTAACAACTTCTGCTCCTAATGAAAATCTGATCCCTGATCAGTTATCTTTGTTTCTAATTGTTGGAATCTTGTCAAATGTAAAAGTGACATCTATCTTAGGTCTAAACCTTGTTTTGCTCCTTTGTTTCTATAAAGGGAATCCAAGACCTATTGACAAGGATCTTGGAGAAATTTTTGTAACACGGTACATAGTCATAATAAAAAAATTTCTACTTCTAGGTGTTTTTTCAAGAATAGTTTCATTTGTACTTGCGACTATTTCTGTGAACTGTACTAGTTTGTCATTTTGAATATATTGTCAAAGATCAAAGTACATTATCTCCTACAGTTGTATCTTTTTCTATATTTCTTAATATAAATTGATCAAGTATCAATCTTATTCATCTTCACAGTCTTTCTTGTGTAAGGATATCATTTCTAAAGGGCTTTTTCTCAAAGAGTAAATTTAAAGTTTTTAAGATATCAAATATAGTAAATGTATGCAGGGATTAGCAAGTAGAATTAGTTCTAGACTGATTTCAAGGTGTAATGGTGTAATTCATCATTGCAGTATTCTTATATGAGTTGGGAAGGAATTATTACACATTAGTTTCATTTCTATTTGTTTTGACTCTGTGACCCTAGATTTAGGCACTGATCTCATAAGATTATTATTCTCAATCAATCTCCTTGATCATTTATAAAATCAAAGAACAGTTTCATTTCTACATTTCATATAAATGCTAGTCTATTTACATGTTCTTCTATAAAGAATTGTGTTAAAGATTAATAATCTAGCTCATTGCTTCACTCTATCAGTAATTCTTTGAGCAATCTAGAAACATATTTGTTTTAGAATAGTGTTTTGAGAAAGTATTTAGAAACCCCATATTCAAAAATACTATTAAGAAATACCCTCCTTGGTCTTGGAGAGCCTAACGTGCAGAGGAAAAGGATTGAAAACCCCTTTCCTATTCATTGGCTAATCCCTCGAGATAGATCAGTTATTAGAAATGGCTATTTTATAGATCTGTTTTCCTTGAGATCAGGTGGGGAATTTAAAACAACCAATAGATTAGAGACTCTACTGGGGACTTTGTCTATAAATTTCTAACATTAGTTTACTAGTTTGTCATGGGTTTTTTAGAGTTTGCATAAAATTTATTCTTATTATTATCTCGTGAAAAGGGTGACAACTCTGATAAGGTTTTCCTTACTCACAGTGATAAGGAAAATTACTCTTAAGAAAGAATTGTGTCTATATGTTATTCTAGAAATTATCATATAGTGTTATTTAGTCGAGAAGGATAGATCTATTATTTGACTAACAATCTTTCTTGGCTATATCATTTTTCTAACATGACTAGTAATTTTGTTGAGATTTCTAAACCTTTACAAAATAGAAATGTATGGAAGGTAATCATAGCAACAAGGGGCATCCTAATAAGCCCCTAAATTAGGAGCCTATGGCTCAAAGGTGGAGAACCAAGCAATCAGGTGAGTACACTTCCCCTTCCATTTGTGATCTCATGACCTTTGTTGAGCCTCTTTTAGGTGATAGCATTGATAATTTACAAACAAGGGAAGAAAGAAGATAGCATAGTATTATATATGCTGCTAGAAATGTTCTTGAAGGTTAGGTAGATTTTGATGGTGATGACATTTTCTTTGAAGAATCACCTCCTGTCTCACAGACTAAAAAGGTCAACCCATTGAAAGAATCCCAAGAAGACCCTATGCAAAAACATCATGAGCCTGTGATTTCCATGCTTTATGTAAGATTGCACTCTCCCAAACTAGGAAAGGCTAAGTCTATTAATGCTAATAATTACCCTAATGCTAGCATAGCTTCTAGTACAAATCATACAGATGAAGAATTAGATAAAGAGGTTAGGGAGTTGACCCTTAGGGTAGCCAGGATGGAACCATTAAAAAGGAAAGAGGAGCTACTTCTTAGATTATAAACTATGAATAAACCAAGTGTTGTTGACAATAGTGGTACCCTTGGTGCATCCATGGAAAGTAAGCCACAAGTAAATGGCCAAATACCTAATGTTCAACAAGATCCTTGTTGGTCATGATGTTATTCATAAACAAACATAGATAAATAAATGCAAATCAAACCTTTATCATCTTGAAAGATACGATGAATTTAGAGAATTCATGATCCCAAGTCTTCATGGATTAGTTCATAATCTATTGATGTTGCTTAGTGGTTTGATGTGCCCTGTTGTTTTCCATTCAGGGGCCTTACGTTTCTATTCCCAAGAGCTTCATGTCTGGATGAACTTAATCTTTCCTACTATCTATGAATTTCTCAACAAACAAGGTTGATCCTACTATATCTAACCTGGTGATGCGGATATTTTCTAAGTTTGATCAATTCTTTGTTCATCAACTTATACTGGTTAGATTTTACCTCTACACTATAAATTTGGTTAAATGATGTGCTCATAGGCAGATATTTACATGGTTTCTATCATTATTCATGTTCATTTGCATGATATTTGTTCAAATATGCTAATGATGTTCAATTACCTACGAGATATTGACATATTTTCTATATTTGCTTAAGATTGTCGGTGTATTTGTAATTGTGATGATGATCAAATGAAATTACACAAATTTGATTGCATGCTTGCTAAATTTTACTAAAATGAGTGAATCTTTAGCTATTGATCCATATACACTCTTGATACTATCATGAAGAGAAGGAAATCAAACCATATGTTCACCAAGATGTTCCACAACTAGATATGATTGATGCTAACTTCGATGGAAAGGAATGAAAACAACATGCACAAAATGAAATGAAATCCAAGGGATGTAGCAAATAAAAAAACATATCCAAAATCCATTCTCAGATTACTCAAAGTTTACAATTGTATGTAATTAGATCTTCTCCCTCATTAAGTATGCAAAAGACATGTACATTTACAATTAGCCTTGATAATTAGTCCTGATGCTTCAACAATCTAATGTCAATTAAGTTTCAAATGGTTACAAAGTGCACTCCATCTCCTTTTATAGGACAATGATAGGAGATAGTTACAAAAGATCTTGTGATCAGGGTTTGTGAATTAAGATCAACAGTATATATCATTCCTTCACCAAGTCAACGGGTAGACACGTGGCACAGGTTTCCAGTTGGCAACCATCTAGTAACATACATCTATCCTTCTTGACATATTATGCATATGACCCCATCATATTGCATCATGCTTGTTCTTTGTCTTCTTCATCAGTGAATGAGTCTTCTTCCTCTATATTCACACTGATGACTCCCTTGATGGGCTCATATGCCTACACTATTTGTTTAATTTCTCCCCCATCTTGGACCTTGGCCTTGGCTATTGCATGTTCTTGTGAATGGAACTACACTTGTAATGCTAACCATTTGTTCTTCCTTCTATTTAACATTTCATTATATATCTCTACTTTTGATTTCATCCTCATGGCCTTATTGATTATATCATTTGATAAATGATTGAGGGCGTCATCTATTGCAGGCTTGAAGTTGTCCTGAAAAGCTTTAACTGCAAAATCGACATCTTGATTTTCTATCTTTCCTTCCACCTTTTCCTCGAGGGACACTAGGATTTCTACTTCCTCGGACAAAAGTTTGTACAATCTAACACTAATATCCCTGAGCTTAGCATTGCACTTCTTCAGGATGTCACCTAAAAAATTTGGTATCCTCATACCATCTACTCAATAGCCATGATGTTTGGTTATTCAATATTTTGTTGTATATAAGGACATTCACATCTATGTGTTTCATCTGAGACAGGGTAGTTAGATTTTTCTCTACGTTGATTGACCTATGTCCAACCTCCTTCTGTAACTTGTCTACCTTGCCTTTCAGTGTACTGAGCAAATTCCAATTAGTGAGAGATTTTTATTACCTTTTCTGCCTTAGTAATGAATTGGATGAACCAATTATCCATCACATGTGCTTTGTGCTTCATAATATCCAATCCGGTCACCTCATCCTGGGATATAATGGTCAGTGGGGTGGATGTGCTGACTGGCATATTATTGGGATCTACTAGTCCCTTTATGAATGTGTGGAGCTCAGAAATGTGCTCTTTATGCACCTTATTTTTACTCTTATCTTTCTCTAGTCTAGTCAATAAAGAATCAATTATATCTTTGGCCTCTTGGACCTCTTGTTGTTCTATGGCAAAGCCTAAGTCAATAGTGGTTATTTGAAACTCACTGGCACTTGTCTCTCCCTTGGATTTCTCCACCATAGGTATAGCTACTTGAGTTGTTCTCTTACCTATTGCTGGATCTCTCTTTATGGAAGAGGTGGCCCTAGCCCTCCTCTTTGGTTTGGCTATATCATCCAAAAATAATGTAGATATTCCCAAATTGGAGGTGTAGGAAGATTTACGTCCTACTGTAGCCAATATGGCACCTCATCTACAAACCCTTGCTAGTTTGTGTGTTCAATGTGAACATCTTGTTATTCTACATTTTTTTCCACTCTTGGTGGTAGTTTTTATTTCTCTTGTTCATTATGTAACTCCTCATCATGGACCTCCTCATGTGCAAGGACTTCTTGTGTTACCTTTACATTATGGTCCTTCTCATCTTGTGGTGGTTTATCCATATGAGGGTTTGGATTACCTTGATTTGGCCTATCCTGATGATCCTCTTGACCGTCTTTGTTCACATTCTCCTCTTTTCTTTGATCATCACCTACCTAAGGGCCTTGTTCCCCACCTTTTGGCATTTCTATCTTTTTAAGAGCTTGGGGTTTAATTATCTCCACTTCCTCTATCCCCTTCTCAGGAATTTGTTCACTATCCTAACCATCATGCTGATCAGGTACTTTTGTATCCTCCTCTATAGCTACATTAACTTCTAATTTACTTCGATCTGGAGGTAAGTCCTCATCTTTACTTTTATATTCCTTACCCTGATAAGTCAAGTCTATCACTACTGGGCTAGTAACTTGATCTACTAATCCTGCTAGACCAATTTGTTGTGCTACAAATTTAGGATTACCTTCTTCTATTTCTTCTTCTTCTACCTCTTTTTGTACTATGGGAGTACCTTAATGAGTCATCTTTGTATTCTTTACCAGTGTCTCCATAGGGTAGGTGGACATTTCATTCATGACTTCATCATCTGAGAGTTCAATTATTTCATCTAATGGAAGGGGATGATCACATCCCTTATTCTTCTTTTCCTTTCTCTACTCTTCTGCCAGTTCAATTTTGAAATGCACTATGGTGGGAATGGGCACATCATGCTACAAATTTTTTCTGATCCCTTCACCTCCCTTTTCTTTCAACATGATGGTGGCATTCACATCCACTGAACCCCTCATTACAGGTGTTGAAGCCTTCTTCTGAGGCACCTCTAGAGTTTTATTTTTCTTTCTCTTTATGAGGAGATCATCCTCATCTATGCTTTCCTCCACATCCTCATAAGTGGCAGCAGGTTTTGTTGTAGGCCTTTGCTGCTTGGTAGGTACTTGAGATGTTGTGGTAGTGGAGGTTGAAGCTGAATCCTTCTTAGGTGGAGGATGATGAATGATTCTCACACCTACATTTTGGTTTCCCCTTTTAGATCCCCCTTGCTTCATTTCTCATTTGGATGCCCCCTTTTCCTTGAGGAAATCATCATATTCCTCCTCTGTTGGCTCTTGTCTCTTCCTTTTCTTGTTAATGGTGAGGACCATTCCTTTGTTTTTGAGCTTTGCAACCTCTCCATCCACCCATTCTTTGTTCACTTGTATGACCTTTTGTGTTATCCTATCCAATGATGTTTCTTCTGGTTGATTCCAATTAGGAGATGATATTGTCTCATTATATATTTTCTTGTTTTCATATTCTTCTGACATGACCATTCCATCATCCTCATGTAGTTGTACTGGAACTGGTATGTAGTCTAATATATGGATTTGTTTCAGAGTAAACCTTTGGTACCTCCTCTTTGTCACTTCCATTTCATCGTCACAATCAGCCCAATAGTCCTCAAGATGCACCTAATGCATCAATATCTTATACAGTGTCTGCATCCTATCATATGGGTCATATTGTCTAGATAGAGAGAAAGGATGTAAGGACATCAACTGTAACCATCTTGTTGCTTCTTTGCTACTTTCCTTATCATGACACATATACCACCCAATCATGAGTAGGAACAGGACATTGGGTATCTTATTCTTCTCAACAAAGGCTTCAAATGAAGGCAATATATGCCTGGCCATCTTTATTAGGATGACCTTATCAGTTGGGTATCTTGGCAACATGAGAGGTTGCCCAGTGAAACCTTCTATTCTTATATATGTGAAAGTGGGGAATTGGATGAACCAAGGCCCCATTATTATATATCACGGCTTGAACTTCTATGCTCAACCTTTTTGGTCTATCTTCTTCCGTGGTCTTGACTAAATGCATGGAAAATGAATCAATCACTCTCCGGTAGTGTTGGAGAGACTCTCTTTGTTTCAATTGTGGGTAATGATCCCATATGTTCATGTCTCCAAGGATGCTACCGACCCTACCTACTGTTTGCAGACCATTGAATGTCCCTCTAAATGCACATGCATAGACCACATATGAGGTCATATGAAACATGTTGGTCTTTCCTCCCAGATTTATCATGCCTTCATCCAAACTATCGCTGATAAGCTTTACCCACTAGGGCTTCTCAATAGTAGCCTCCACCATCTCATAAGACCATACATCCAATCCTCAAAATATCATGTATTTGGCCTTCCCCTCATTCGGCTGAGAATAACCATCATATACTAATATTCAGGAACGAAGTTGAACTTATATAAATGTATAGGAAGCTTTGCTGAAGCATTGTAAATGCTATCACTAGCCCTCCATGAGAACTTGATTTTTCTACAATCCTTATGGGTACTGTTGTATTTCTTTTCTAACTGCTCCAAGTCTATTGAGCATACATTGGGTCCTTTTGGCAGATTGAAAGCTGTGGTGATGCCCTCAATTGAGAAGTTTGCATACACTCGGCCATGTTTTTCCACCTTTTGGTTGAGAACATTATAGTTAGGAGCACACTAGACTACCAGCTCTGTAGCCTCTGCTGCATAGGGAAAACCTTCGGCATGCCACATGCCTGAATTGTATATGTTGATGAGCAAGGGTTTTCCATTGCCCTATTCTACTTGTGTCGTCCATACATCTAGATCAGTGTTCCCTCGATGTGTATCATTTATTTGACCATATTTGAATAGGTTGTATGCCCATGGGATTTAAGAATTTGATGTCTGACCTATTTTTATGAACTGCCATTGTATCCTACAATAAAAACATATGTTTGCCTTACCCTAACATGTCGTATGCTCATGCAGAATCAACGATTATATGAATATCATGATGTTTTGATTCTTATGTGATATCATTCACGCATCATCATATTAATTTACTGTGGTAAAAACAACATTTACCTGTCTGTTTTATCCATAAATGACAAAAGAGGGTTTCATCATTACATAACTGATATTTTCTACCTTTAAATTGTTTAATCTATAGCCAGATATGTGTGTTCACCTTGCAGTCACCTTCTTCCATTTGTTGTTTGAATGTGCACCCCATTCGATTACATTCATAGGTTGTTGTAATGTCGCCTTAATCGCATGGGAGCTCTGTAATTTCTTATCTCAAATGCATAATAAGATTATAATGAATTCAAATCCTTGTTTTTAATCAGAAGCACCTATGAATTAGGGTGTAATTAATGTTAATTATTCATATCCATTGATCGACACCTAAGATTTTGAGATGTAATAGGTGGTGCGATATTATTTGAAATTTTGAGTGTTCACCTACTGTCAGAATAGCATTTATTATGGGATTATCACATTCGCAAATGTCAAGGATATTAAAAAAATATGTATATTCTTTTGAATATGCCCATGGCGTAAGCATGATAATAGTCAACCTTTGACCAATAGTTGAAAGATCAAGTCACTTTACTTTTGCTTTATCATCATGATATTATGATATGCTAACATGGATCGGTCAATGTGCCACATGGCAACACCCTATTGATTTGCAGAAATCTATGTGTTATAGGTCCCAAAAGTGGATAAAGGGACATTTAAAAAAAAATGGATGTTCAGTTATGTAGAATATCCTTCCCCTTATGAAGATAAGGGTGACGTCATCAATTATACTAATGTTCCAAATTATGTGAGGAGGTGACATCATCATCATATGGGTGAAGATTAGGGATCTTATCTAATGTGACAGATATTAAGATTTGCCTTTGTATTGCATTGGGTTAGGATATTAGCAAATATATGGGATATTGAGAACAGGATGACTCTTTTGATGTCAAGGAATATGATGACGTCATTGTCACATTAGGTCTTCTTTAGAATGGAGCAAGATGACATCATCGTCATATTAACAAAGATCAGGGATCTTAGTTAATGTGATGGATATTGAGAAATATGCTGATGTTGGTTATTTTTGTTATATTTGAGGTGATCCCACACATTAGTAAATATCAGGCATATTAAGAAATGTGCACCCTCAGGTAATGTACGTCGGTATTTGATGGGTAGACATTTCTTGAGCTTAAATTTGATGCCTGCATATTAGCAAATATGTGGATATTAAGATTTTCTTTGTTAAAGTTATGTCCAGGATATTGACTAATATCAGGGTCCTTAGCGAAATGTGATGACCACCTCATATGATTGACTAGTTTGACTAAACTTTGACTGACTATAACTTCTTGTCCTTAAGGAATTTTGAGGAGATCCAAAAGGTAAACCTACTTAGAATTTTACACTCTTTCGCCTAATGAGGTTTGTGATGACAAAATATGGCTTTGACACTCAACCCTTTTTATGATGTCCATGCCTGTACAAGGTGATCTCCTATCATTGCATCTGACAATTAACTTTTACCATATCACCCAAAGCAAGAAAGAAAGGAACATGCCAAAAAAAAGTTAGGTACCTATTTTTCTAAGGCAAAATGGGGCATGTTGTGTAACCACACAACAACTTGCCACCAAAAAAAACAACAAAAATTCAAATGATTCAAGAGGTAAGGAGAAGTTAAAACATAATGTTCCAACTCTTGTTAAGCATAAGCATCCTAATCTTCTAGATGGTATCATGTTCATCAATGTAACAATGTATTGAAAAGGGATCAAGTGTGTGCATGTGATTCATATCCCTCATCTTGAAGATGAGTTGAAAACATTAGTGATGGTATTAAGCTACATTATTTGGCTTGTCCCTCATAGCCAACCTAGATAGAGCCTTGTTGCTAGCAGGCATCCATAGCCCCAACAAGGTTATCTTTCCAGTTCCCCTAAGTAGAGCCCCACTGCCAGTCAGTCGTCTATAGCCCCGGTAGAGTTACTTAGATGGCCTAATTTTCTCTTTTAGATATTCAATGTATTTCTTTTTTATATTCATAAGAGGTCATCATGTAAGCCCATTTTGCATGGTGCAGTCACTTGCTGATTTAGGTTGGGAATTGCAATGGTAGCAAGGGCAACCTTTTGATTTTTCACTTAACCCCACACTGGTGTGTTCAACAAACCCAAGGTTGTTAGGTGTGTCATGTGAAGATCTCCGTGAGCAATAAAATGCAGTATTGATGAAGAGGATATCATAGACCTAATCAAGGACACTTCTTAACATGGGTTACAACCTATGTATGGACTAATATTCAACTCTCAAAGTCTAAAAATTTCATTAGTGTTACAAAGTGAAACAGTATATCATCTTGCCTTACCAAAATAAGCACTCAATGGAAACAAGAAAAACAAACACACAAAGCAGACTATATAGAAAGATATACAAAATATACATTATGGTACATCACCACATGACTCTTTTAATCTTGAAAGTAATGTTTGAGGAATTGTCCATTGAATGGCAATGGAACATCCTCACCTATTAAGGTCTTGAGTCAATAGGTACCATCTCCTAGGATTTCTAAAATCTGAAAGGGACCTATCCATAGTTTATCAAATTTTCCATGATCACCTTTCTTTTCATGGGCTTTGTCCCATGCTAGGACTGAGTTTGATATCCTGAAGGCTTTTACTTTAGCCCTCTTGTCAAACCAATGCTTGATAGTAGCTTGATGCTTGGTGAATTGGTCAATTTCTTTGTCTCTCTTTTCTTCCAGGTGCATGAGTTGAAGCAACCTGACTCCTTGTTTGTTATCTATGCCCAAATATTCTTGTGCAAACTACAGTGTGGGGATCTTGAGGTTAACAGGGAGGATGGGATCCACCCCATAAACTAACTGATAAGGAGAATTCCCTAAAGCAATTTTCATTCTGGTTCGATCTACCCATAAGGCATATTTAAGTAGGGTATTCCACTCCCTGGGGTTCTTTTCTATCAATTTCTTTATGATGTTCAATAAATTATTATTTGTTGACTCTGCTAAGCTATTTACCTAAGGATAGTAGTTTGAAGAAAATTTCTAAATGATTCCATAATCAAAATCCCAACTAGATAATCTGAAAGATGCAAAAGTTGGTCCATTATCACACACAAGAGCATAAGGAACCCCATACCTAGTTATTATGTTGCTCTCTAGAAATCTAATTACATCCTCTGTAGTGCAAGTCTTGTTGTTGACTGCTTCAGTCTACCTGGTGCAATTATCAGTGACTGTCAAAATATACCTATGGCCTAAGGATGATGGAGGATTGATAGGACATATTAAATCCATGCCCCATTGAGAAAATGAGCATATCTCCATAACTGGCTGTAAGGGTTGAGCAATGTATCTTTCTCTATTGGCAGCAATTTGGCAAGTATGGCAACATTTGATATGATCCGTTGTATCTTTGAAAATTGTCAGCCAATAGTATCCTTCTCTCAGGATAGCATGTGTAGTGGCAATATGAGATCCATGTTCTATTCCAAATTTGTCATGTAACTCTGTAAGAACCTTATCAGCTTCTGGTTTGTCCAGACATCTAAGGTATATTCCTTCATAAGTTTTTTTGAAAAAGACCCCTCCTTTGATCATGTACTTTTGTGATCTAATCTTCAAAGCTCTCCTTTAAGAAGCCTGCATCTTTAGTGGGCATCTCCCAGTGATTAGGATAGGTTTGATATCTGAATACCATTCTTTATTTTCCTTGGTGTTAACCACATATTGTTGACGTACTATATTGGGGTCAATTTCAGCAATCATCTGGCTTAGGGCTTGACCTCTAACCAGCTTCATGGGGGTTATGTCCATGTCATATTCTTGGAGTACTATTATCCATTTGGCTCTTTTCTCTCTAAGTTCACTCTGCATTATGAGCATTTTAACTATTATAGGTACCACAATGATTATCTTGCTCCTCAAGATGTAATGTCTAAATTTCTTTATTGCTCTAACTAAAGCAAGAGCTTGTCTTTCAATGTCCATGTACCTAAGTTCTGCATCCCTGAATGGAGAACTCATGAAGGCTATGGGTTTTTCTTCCTTTTCTTTATTTCTCTGTGTCAGGACTGCTGCACATGTATGCTCTGAAGAAAATGAAGAGATATAAAACTCTCTTGTGTAATTTGGGCTGATCAAGATAGATGCATCTGATATGGCCTTCTTGATTTCCTCAAATGCGACCTTTACTTCGAGTGTCCATTCAATCTTGGCATCTTTTTTAAGCATTGCATTAATTGGCCTAACAATTTTTGTAAACCCTGTGATGAACTTTCTTACAAAGTTTATCTTGCCAAAATAAGACTTAAGTTCCTTCTTACTCCTAGGAAGTTGTAGCTTCATGATGGATTCTACCCTAGCAGGATCAATGGTAATTCCATTTTTTGATATTACATGATGAAGCACCTTACCTATGGTCGCCCCAAATATGCATTTCTTTGGGTTTAGTGAGATACCATATTGCTCACACTTCTTTAGCACCTTTCTAAGGTCTTCTATATGATCACCCCTCTTCTTTGAGAAGATGGTCAAGTCATCCATGTATATGGCTATGCATTTATCAACAAGCCTCTAAATGCCATGTCCATTGCATTATGGAATGTGGGTCCAACATTGATCAGGTGAAAAGGCATGTGTCTATAAGTGAATATTCCCCATTTGGTGGTGAATGTTGTCTTTAGTCTATCTATCTTGTCTACCATCACCTGGTTGTATCTTGAAAAACCATCCACAAAAGACATCATTTGGGCTACATTCACTATTTGCAAGACTTCATCCAATGAGGGTAAAGGATGGTTGTCCTTTTTCTGAAGCCCTGTTCAGGTTTCTAAAATCTACGCATAAGAATATGCCACCATTCTTCTTTCTTACTGGTACTAGATTAGCTACCCATGTTGAGTGCCTCAAAGGAATTATGATCCTAGCATTCAGTAGCTTCTTAACTTCTTCAAAGATTATAGGTTCTAGCAATGCATTGACTAGCCTCTTCTTTTGTCTAAATGTCTTGGCATCAGGCTTTAGTGGGATAGTATGAGTAATGATTGATGTATCATATGTCTTCAACTTATCATAGGTTGAAGCGATTACATGAATGTAATCCTTGAATTCTTGGGTTATCCCTGCCTTCCCTTTGGTTAAGTGAAAATTGGATTTGTTTAGTTTCACTCGTTACATTCAAGGACCTTTGGATTGACTGACATAGCACTATCAAGTCATTGGTCACTTACAAATATAGAGAAACTTGGATTAGGGTATTTGATTATCAATTTTCTTTCTCTTATGCTCAATTATCCATCAAAACCCTAATTATGCAAATACGGTAACAAACAGATGAATAATGGAAAATGCCTCTACACTATGCACCTATTTTTAGGGTTGAGGCAAAAAAGTTGGGGACAAAAGAGCGGGCACCCAAGTCCAGTGCCATGCCTTTTTTAGGATCTGCGGACAAGATCTACAACTTGTTCTAGCTGCATGAAACTTTGAGGACTGATGAGTAGGTGCCCAAGTCTAGGTAGTTGTTTCTTTTATTGGTCTGCAATTCTAACACTCCAACATGCCCTCCTGCAACTTCACTTTGTATGCATCATCAACCTATAACCTGTAATCATAAAACTTTGGGAGGAGGTTGTGGTATTTAGGAGCTTGCCTTAGTCAAGCTTCAAAAGGACACTTAAGTCTTCCAAACACCTTTGTTAGATAGAGAGTGCATGCCTAGGGAGGCAGAGGCAAAAACCAAATGAATAATGATCACAAACACAATATATTGTCACCTTGTAGTGAAGATCTCATGGGAGGAAGATGCTCTTCATTCCATGAGGAAATGGATGCTCAAATATGCAAACACAAACACATAGACCACACAAATTTGCTCTTGCAACACAATGAAATCCTTGAATCACCTTGAGAATGCATGAACATCACAATTGCCATCTAGTTTCTAAATGAATGCCTAAACATGCTTTTATATGAAACTACAAACACTCCCTCCAAGATTTTTGTAATTCAAACTTACCGTGTCAGCATAGGACCCAAATAATGGTCACAAGCTGACACCCAAAACTTGGGACTACCCCAAAATAGGGCAGGACTAGAGTGCAGGCACCCAAGTCCTTGCCCCTATTTTGGGTAGGGGTTATCTCAAGTAGTCCCCCTAGATTCTATTTGTCAAGACACTTAGGGGTTTTCTCATTGGGATGTTGAAATATGATGTAAAATATCCTAAATGCACACAAAAGACCTGGGAGCTAAACCTAAAGAGGGCAAAGCCCCCAAGGGGACATTTTTTGACATTACATTTAGCCCCTACTTTAATGTATGTATAAACTCGAGGCCAATACATGCATTAAAGTATGGTCCCAAACACAGCAAACACACCAAGCACGGAGAAGACATGCCAACCACATGGAAAATAGTAACATGCATGTAAAACATGGAGAAGATAGTTACAGTCACATAGAACATGGAGAAGACAATAGATGCATAGAAGACAAATTAATGCATAGGAGACAAGCATGATTCTTTCCTTTTCTTTTTTTTATATATATGAAATGCAGATGCAAGTACTGGAAAGTAAACAAACCTCCCATAATGCAGGAAGCACTCATCGAGGTAGTCTTTAGATTGCATATGGGGCAACACACACCCAAGACATGTAAAACCTCCCAAAATGTAGGAAGCACTCATCAAGCTAGTCTTTAAACTGCATATGGGGCAACAGACATGCCAAACAAAGCAAGCACACCAAATACACACACTTGAAGACATGGAGAAAACATGGCAAACAAACGATGGAGTGTTCCTATTTCTAGGTTCAACACCATCTCAGGCACATTATAGGTACACACTGACGATTGGGCTTTGCCACAACAATCACCAAAAACATGCTTAAGGGCTGAGTTAGTGACAAAATCACTCCTCACCTCCGCAGAGGACTTTTGAAAATGATATGATGATGTAATCTGCTCTGATAAATACACCATTCCCGCCTCTGTAGAGGGTTTAAAATAAAAAGGATAGACATGATATCGTACCTCCATAGAGGGCTTACATGATTGATTGATTGATTACAAACAAACTTAGGATGTAGGAAGCACTCATCGAGCTTGTCTTTAAACTACACCTGAGGACAAGCGCATAGCTAACATCTACAATAGACAGCTTACCGTATATATGCCCCCACCTTAAGGTGGTTGACATCAGGTATCAATATCAAGCACGTTAAGGTAGGAATAAAACACACAAGGGAACATAGACTTTCACAAAGCCCATGCCCCCCAGAGTTGACATGTACTTTATGATCGCCAAATCTTCCCACAAACACATACCTGTAAGAAACATGTTAGTGTCTACAAAATCATGATAAACAACGACATCAACACATATGATTAACCACACAAAGAGTCAGGTTAGACTAGGAATTCAGAGTTCAAGGATAACCATGGGGCTATATCACGAAGCTCTCCAAATTGAGTACCACCAAGGATAGATTCAAAGACAAACAAAGGTGCACAGAGCAGTAGTATTGTTAAGGTTTGTAAATGAGATAGGAACATCATCATATTCACTATGGGGTGCTGCCACAATAATGGGTTACACTTTCTAGGACATTCTAATTTTTGCTGAAATCACACATTTTTATAAAATATAATGATTTAAGCCTTGAAAGGTTCCATTTAAAGGATTGTAATTGAATAGGGTTTGATCAAACCCCTTTAGATCAAACCCCCTTGGATAGAACCCCACTAGTTTTAAACCATACCTGTCATGGAGTCTCCTCTACACCTATCAAAATGTTGATAAAAAACCACTTTTGATTTACCTTTTGGGGGATCAAATGAATTCATTTAAAATTTTATGTTTTGTAAGTATGTAGTCCTTATTATAAGCTTCCAAAAAAGTATAATTTTAAATATATTTAATTTGATTATTATATTCTTTTTTTATTTCTTATGAATGTAGGTTTTTTAATGAACATCAAGGTCTTTGTTTCATACACACAAAAAAATAGGAAAATATAGAAAACAAATTATAAAAAATACATGTCCTCTAGGTATTGATGTCCTTATTCCAACAAAAAAAAATTGAATTCTGATACATACAAAAAAAAGTTATGCTTTACACAATACACCTATGTCTAAATTGTAATTGGTTTGACTTCAAAAGTTAATTAAAAGAAAAATATTCAATAAAACATTATGAAACCAAATGCATCCTCTAGATATCGTAGTTAGAAATCTAAATTAAAAAAAAAAAAATTATCCTTCATAGAAAAAAAGTTAGGTTTTACATAGTACACGTCACTCTTTAAAAATGTTGTTTACTGTTAGAAACTACTTATTGATGGAGATGGAAAAGGAAATATAATTTGACTCCAAAAAATTTCAAAAAAATATATTTAGAATCTAAAGACAAAATGTGACAAATCATTAGTTTTCATCATCTTCAAATTCCTCACAGTTTAGCAACTATAGGTGTCTAAAAGTGAAGATTTTTTTTCAATATGTTCATTTCAATGTCAACTTTGGCCAAAAAGTGTAACCCACTATTGTGGGATCACCCTACGCAGAAAGCATGAGTGCTTCCACTAGCCAAGTGTCAGATAAAATATACAACCCCATCGTCATATTAGGAACTAAGTCCATTTTTTGATTGCTCTTGAAAGGGAAACTAGGTCTGCATTAGTATAAATGTTTGTCGTCATCCGCCCGCTAGATAGAAACACTAGAGGAAGGGAAACAATAAATTAGAGAGGAGAAATAAGTATCTTAGAGACAATCATGTAGGAGGGTGCCCCCAAATCACCAACCGCAACATTATGTCAGTAAGATACAACACACAATGATAAAATCAGAGAGAGAGGCAATATAAAAGAATGATGATACAAATAGAAGAAGGTCACAACAGAGGCCGTCTCCTCGTATCCCAGACCTTACAAGAGAATCAGGGGTCATCCTAGGAGGCCTAAACAACACATAACACATCACAGGGGAAGCACATCACGAGAGAGATAAAGGGTTAGAGCTACTTACTTGTAGGGCCCTGTCGGGCTAGTGGGTATCATCAAGCAAATCATCATCATCCTCCCACTACCTAATGTTAGAGGAAAGTGGGACATAAGGTACCATAGCCCAATTCATGTCTTGCTCATCATGTTCTTCATTGTTAGGATCATATTTGTTTGGTTCAATGTTAGGATCAATGTTTTCTTGTTGAGATGCAAGGTAAGCTTGTCGCCTTCTCTTCCTTATTTTTGCATGTTGACATTGTTTTGCTTTGTGACTTAGTTTTTGTAAGATAGGGCTTTGCTCTTTCATTGATCTTTGTGTTGTAGAGGAGGAATCATCAGGACAACATTATTTTTCTAGGTGGAATATTTTGTTGTCAGCCATTACCTCCCGATCTTGGATGACAGGGGAGGAGCCTCAGCATCATGATGGATTTGTTCTTTTATTGTAGGGAAAGTGTCATTAATTTCATCATTTTGTACCAACCTACCCTCATGGGAAGGATCATTTTTGGAAGAATGACTAGAGGACAATTTTATGTCATCATTAGATGGAGCATGTATTGAAGTACTATTGTCATTGCCATTTTCATTGCTACTCATGGAGAAGAACTCGGTTAAGCTTTCTAATATCGTAGGATGTTGACTCATGAGGGTTAAAAATTGGTCAAAATCAAGATCTTTGATAAATGCATGAAAATATACCATTGAAAAATGACATGAAGGTGCCATTTCAATGTAAGATCATATTTTTAGAAACTTTTCCGAAAGTATGCAAAAGACAAGTGCAAGACTATATGCTAAAATAGCCTAAAATGCTTGATTTTTTGTACTTTCTCAATGCAAATGAATGAAAGAAAAGGTGTTGTAAGGATTTTTATTATGGGAAGTGAATAATATGCCTGATATCAGTCCAATACAGCAATAAGATCCTTTACAGCACACTCTTGATGCAAATCTAAGATGACGATAAGTCAAAATATAGTGAAAATATGCAATTTTTTCACCAAATCTCGATGCAAAAGAGCATGAAAAAGGGTATTGTGAGGAAAATTATGATGGAAATAAAAATATATCAATGATAAAATCCACTTAATGTCAAAATATCTATCACAACACGCTTTTAGTGCCACTTAAGGTCAAACCCTAGTGAAAATATAGCAAAAATAGGCTATTTTTCACGGTTTTCAACTCCAAGACCTAGAAAAAGGGGCGTTGTAATGAATTTTAGGAGGTGAAGAAAGTAAAATCAATGATTTTAGTCACTTAAATCCATAAAAATTGTTACAACACGCTTGAAGTGCAAACTAGTCCAAACCCTAGGGCAAAAAAAGCAAAAATGTGTAGTTTTTCACCAAATTTTCAATACAAGAGCCCGATAAAAGGGTGTTGTGAAGATTTTTAGGAGGGGAATAAAATAATTACCCTGATAATAGAAAATTAATGTAAAAATACCCTTCAAAACATACCTATGGTGCAAATTAGAGAGTCGATAAGGCCAAATCTAGTGAAAATCGATGTTTTTCAAGCCCTAGGTTTGAGATCTTGACACAAAATGCTATATGAATGTTTTGAAGTCTAATTTATAATGAAAATGAAGTGTACTCAGATCTTAAAAATGAATTCCAAGCTCTAAGATGCAAAATGCAAGTGCAAATTTAATGAAAATGCATGAAAATTGCTAGTTTTTTGTTGAAATTTTCTATGCAAAAATGCAAAAATTTGAAATCTAAATGCAAATTTATAGTAAAATGCAAGACTACAGACAAATACAAGTTTGAATAAGTCTCTAAAATTAGTAGAAAAATCTGAAAGAAGATTTTGCCTACTAACCCTAGATTTTGGAATTACTAGGTTATATGAAAATTTTCAAAATTTCTACAAAACCCTAGCAATTATATGATGAAAATATAACTCAAATTATTGAATTTTTGTAATTTTATGTAGTTTATATCAGATCTGATGAAAAAATCATAAATTAGGAAAAATTAGAGTGAATTGATGCAAATTAGTAACCTATATGAAAATGCTAGGGTTTCCAAAATTTTCCAAAATTTTTAATTTTTTTTGTAATTTTCTCAATGCAATAAGATGAATGACTATGAATGAATGAAATCAACCCAAATATGAAGAAAAACACTCATAATGTTGCAATTAAGTCCAAAAACATGAGATCACCAAAATGTTTAAGTGAAAATTGGATTTGTTTAGTTTAGTGTTTAAATCCTCCTTACACCTATTACATTTAAGGACCTTCGGATTGAGTGAGAAAGCACTATCAGGTCCTTGGTCACTTACAAATGTAGGGAAACTTGGATTAGGGTATTTGATTATCAATTTTATTTCTCTTATGCTTAATTATCCATCAAAACCTTAATTATGGAAATACGGTAACAAATGGATGAATAACAGAAAATGCCTCTATAGAAAGCTATAAAATTACAAATGACTATGCACCTATTTTTAGGGTTCTAAGGTGAAAAAGTCGTTGACAAAAGAGTAGATGCCCACGTCTAGTACCCTACTTTTTTTGGGGATCTACAGACAAGATCTGTAACTTGTTCCTGCTGCACTGAAGGTTTTTCCGTCACGAAACTTCGAGGACTTATGAGTGGGCACCCAAGTCCAGGTAGCTGTTTCTTTTACTGGTCTACAATTCAAACACTCAAACATGCCCTCCTGCAACTTCAATTTGTCTACATCATCAACAAGTAACCTACAATCTTAAAACTTTGGGAGGGGGTTGTGGTATTTAGGAGCTTGCCTCAGTCAAGCCCTGGAAGGACACTTAAGTCTTCCAAACACCATTGTTAGATAGAGAGTGTGTACCTAGGGAGGTAGAGGCAAAAAACAAATGAATAATGATAACAAACACAATATAATGTCATCTTGTAGTGAAGATTTCATAGTAGGAAGATTCTCTTTGATGGAACTATGAAAATTTTCCATAGTTTTATCCCTAGCTTTGCAAAATTTTGGTTACAAGATTTCCATGATTAGGGTTCTTCTGCTATAGTATGTTCTGAGTAATCTAACTCTACCAAAAACCCTAAACCCCTATAGTATCAAGTCAATTGTTGCACTTAGTCTAATTCTTCAATGACTGCTTGTTCCCATTACTATCCTTTTAAGTTCCCTTTTCTTGTCATCCGTCAATGTTGCTTACCGGCCCCTTGCCAAACAAGTACTGTCTATAGCCCATGACAAGGAAAAGATTAATATTTAAAATAAATTTTTTCCCAATTGGTCATCCTTCATCTAGTTGGAAAAAGGTTATAGGCATGTCTAAGACTGGTCCTACTAATCAAGTTTTGTGCAAGTAGTGCATGCGGATTCATTTCTGTCATTCTGTCCATAATGAATTGCAAAAGGAACAGGCCTCGGCGGAAACACAGAAAGGTGACAGTTGGTGAAGGATGATCTTGGTTGGCATGAAGGTGTGTCCCAGGCACTACATATCAGTTTATATCTTGATTCTTCCATTCCTCTATACTTCATCAAAAGGTTTTCTGAGTGACTGCAGAATCACGAAATTGAGACACGTAGCTTCCTCAAGGTGATGGGACTCTTATATTAAATACATGTATCAGACATGGCATCAAGTGGGACCATTTCAAAGGTTGTTATGCCCAAGGTATAGTGATCTGATAGCTAGCTACCATTTTGCCAAGATCATATCTCTGATCACATCCTTCATACGTGAAATAGTGGGTGCTGTCTTAACTGCACTACAGAGGGAACTTCTCCTCAGGAGTGCAAATAGAAAAGGAAAACCTAGGTGGCATGATACTATTGAATGAAATAAGTAGTATGGTCTAACTTGGAAAAGGGTTGAATCAACACTATCAATATGCGCTAGCAAGAATCAAGATCAACGGCCTAAATTCAAAAATCATGCTAGAAGGATTCATTGGCGCTGAACCTGACTGAATTGTATATCAAAGCATTAACTACTCAGGCATGTACAAGGTCTTCATCACTGCCACTTCTAAAGAATTTAGTAACATAATGATTTGGCTTATGAAAGCTCGACCCTTGGGAATCTGTGCCAATACCAGGAATGACATTTCATCTATTGTGTGATGAAATTACGTATGATGACATGACTCAATTGGGAGAACCAAGACACCTTATCTGGAAAAATTTAATACAAGAAGTGATGTTTTCAAGTTATACGGAATTATGAAGCTTTATCTTTCTATTCAATTATGGTAAACTTTGATAGATTTCCATTTATGATAGAAATATACTGAAATGACTGGAAATTAATACACCACAGATGGGTGGATGTATGCTTACACCCTGAATTCCTATAAATAGACAAGTGTTGTTGTTATAGTTCATACCATCTAAAGATATTATGACAGTATGGCTTTCCCCTACTCCTGAGTGTTCTGTCTGCTCCCCTGTTCTTTAGTATTTTCTTCCTTGTTCTCATGGCTCTCGATCTATCCCTACAGAATTAGAAAGACTTGGAATTATCTCTTTTGGAATAGGTGGTGCAGGGAAAAATAGAGATTAGCAGCAGCGTCCATTGTAACGTTGTGATTTCTTCTCCCTTTTCTTGTTTCATTTGACAATGGGTTCTGAGTGGTATTCTTCCTTCTCAAGTAGTTCCTTATTTCTATGAGTTGGCAGATTCCCTTCTAAACTAGAGAAGCTTCTCAGCTTCCTCTACCCCTCCCTTGCATCTAATTTTCCTAACAGAGCATTAGCTCTTGGTGTAAGGAGATTGTCTACCATGAAGAAACAAATAAGGGAATGGAGGAGAATTGTGGTTGTTGTTGCTATTATCTTGGCTTGGCTCCCGTTAATTTTGAGGCAAGCCAAGTGTGGACTCCCCAAGTTTTTGCTTGGTTGAAGTTGCATGAAACTTCAAGACTTGGAGGGCAAAATCTCACTTGTTCAATGGAATCTAGAAATAGTAGAGATTCTTATTGTGATGCTCACAACATGCCCCATTTTACTCCTTAGCAAAATGAGGACCCTTGCTGTGGCTGTGGCTTTTGCTTTTGTGTGTGGGTCTGTTGGGTGGTAAAAGGGCAAAGGAAGTGAAAGTTACAAACCTTGTTGAAAATAAAGAAAAATAACATTAAGTACCAAAGCAAAATATGGGTGAATTCCTTGTCAAAAATGAGTGAGGTTTGCTTTTTGAACCATTTTAAAATTCCCAGTATTTTGCAAGATATTTGTGTTTTTGGTAAAATGTACAATAGGAGGGTTTGTATGTTGCATATACAAAGTTGTTTGTATACAAGGTTGCTCGTATACAAAGTTGTTTGTATATCGGGTCATTATATGAGTCACATGAGGGAGCAGTCAGGTTTATTAAATCATTATACTTGTATGCATTTCGATAACATTTTATTCTTACATACAAGTCAGGTCCGACAGAGTCAAAGTTTAAATGAATAACCGATTAAGTCTAGTGTATGCATGTTAGGTTTGTATGTTTGGCAAAGCAAAACATACAAAATGGATATACAAAGCTATATACATAGCGCAGAACCATAAAGATTATGAAATGAGGTGTAATTGTTGTATGTTTCGAGCCTTGTATGTATGTTTCAGGATATACATTTCAATATACATACAATGCAGAATTCAGGAAAGATTAAAATTTGGTTAAGGCGATGCATCATGACTTAAAGTATATTGAAAGATGCATGGCACTTTTTATACATGTTGCGGAGCCGAAAATGAGTAAACTATGGTTTATAAAAGTTGAAGTCTGAAAGGACATACAAAGGATTTTGTATGCATCTATGCTTGTATATAAGGGTTTTGATACAAGTATTGTTGTATTGCAAAGATACAAGGGGAAAGTAATGTGGGCTCCACCGCTTGTACGTCAGGTTTGTATAATAACAATGTATATCTTCGATATACAAGATGATATGCAAAGCAAAAAATACAAGTTAGAGATACAAATCGGATGCGAAAAGAAAGTTAAATACTGAAAAGTCTTTGTATGTTTAAATGCTTATATGTTTATGATATACATAATCCGAGATACAAAGAAATTAGAAGCATTAAAAGAGATAAAGGGTAATGAAAAGAGGTTTGCATAGGGTTGTTTGTATATGCAATCATACAAGAAAATATACAAGAGCGATATACAAAACGAAAGGTACAAGTACGAACAAAAGGGAAAGAATGTTAGTTGTGGTTGTTTGCATATATTTTTGTATGTTAAAACATACAAAGGGAACATACAAAAGGAACATACAAAGAAAACAGGATGTATGTCAAAATTAAACTAACGGTAAAAAGTTTAAAATGCAAATACTGAAGTAGAAGGCTGAACTTTTGATGCATTAATTGCTGTAATTAATGTTGATCTAACATTCAGAAGAGGTATTAATTTGATGAAAGTGACATGAATTTTAAAATCCATTTTTATGTCTGTTGGCAGGTATGCAGGTATATGGAAGGTGGAGCTTAAATGGTGATGACCTCACAAAGGGCAAAATGGATCACAAAAGAAGTGAAAGGAGTAAAGGATTTTGATGAGAGGAAATATACAGATGGAAAGAAGCGACAAAGATATTTTGAGGTTATTAGG
The DNA here is from genome assembly GCA_027924645.1 of Cunninghamia lanceolata. Taxonomy (NCBI): domain Eukaryota; kingdom Viridiplantae; phylum Streptophyta; class Pinopsida; order Cupressales; family Cupressaceae; genus Cunninghamia; species Cunninghamia lanceolata. The sequence continues at coordinate 1,005,665 of BSBN01001290.1, read as the reverse complement.
GTTTCCAAAGGGCATCCTTATGCTCAATATGGAATATGCTTCTCAGATATTTTTGGCGGGATTTGTTTTCCACTGTGGATGTTGCACTTGAGGTATAGACTGTTGATTGACTAGGTTTTGTAACCGTATTGGGGATAATCAAATCTATATATTGAGCCCCTTTACTCTGTAATGACTTACATAGGGATTTATAGAACAGAGCTGGAAATTGTAATTTGTCTTAGCATTTTGAATAGAAGAACATTTTAGTTTAGAATAGAAGGAGGTCACCTATGTTTGCAATAAGGAATGCGTGGAACATCTAGCTTCCTTACTGTATCTGTAAGACATTTTGTAAGTTTTTTGTAAGTTGATTAATGAAGCAAGGAGTCATTCATACATTGTAAATCATATATGACTATTTATTTTGAATACAAATATCTCTAGAATTTTGTGTCTACTTTAAGAGTGTTTTCTGGCTCTTATTTGTGTTTGAAATATTATCTCTTCAAAAGCTTGCAATCTTGAATGTATGTTCGTGAAAATACTCAGGGCTTACATTTAATGGTTTAGTCTATGGATTTAATCAAGTTTATTGTACTTCTTACAACATGAATAGCAGAGCATTTAGATCCTATAGCAAAATTAAGTTTAGTTTAGATTTCTCTAACTTTTCCCAAACATTTGTAATACTTAGCTTAAACACAGAGATTTAAAGGAGATTATCTAATATTTGAAGGAAACATGAACAACTAAGTTGATATTTGGCAATTTTCATAATATTTGAAAAGAAAATCTTGTGTTAATATAAATCATATAAAGCTTTGTGATACAGTAACAAATTTATGCAAAGGAATGAAGAAAATGTTGATATTTCTGATATTTTGCATAATTCGAGTCCAGTGAGTCATAAAACACCTTAAATCAAGTAAGGCCCTTTGCATATTACAACTTCACATTAACCTACTAAATTATCCACAGGGTCAAGACCTGACCATACAGAAACTTGGGATTAAGTAATCTTAATTGATTTCTTCATATCTCTCAAGACAGTTAGGTTCATTTTGTGAATTTTAACTTTTGTTATGAATGTGTAAAAACAATCATCAATAGTTTTTGGTGCTAGAAGGAGGGCCTAATTAGAGCTAAGGTCTGTTCTAAGTAAAGCTAGCTCATAACAGTAACAGGGTGACCAGGTCTAGATCTAGTTCAGAAGATATATTTTTGCAATTACTCGATAAAAGGAAAAGTAAGGGTCCTTAGATTTGGAATCCTAGAATATCACACATAGGAGATTCATCTAGAACACCTCCTGGATCACCTTTTAACATCCCTAACATTGTGAATCCTGACAGTTCTTCATTTAGATCTCTGAATCTTGGTTCAGATCCTCCCAAAGGTCCCAATCCTCCCAGAAATCCTAGTCCTCCTAGAGGTCCCAGTCCTCCCAGAAATCCTAGTCCACCTACAAATCTAGGTATTCCCCAAGGTCTAGGTCAAGCACAAGTACCTGTAATGGCCTACTTTAATGTTAATTCTCCCATAATATTCCCTGATTATCATGAGATGCCAAAGAATCCTGAAAAGATTTGTCCTAAATACTAGTTGCATCAGGATCCAGAAGATCTCATTAGGATATTTAAGGAGGCATGCCTTAGGGCCAGGTTAGAATATGAGGATGTTGTGTGTAAGTTGTTTCCTTACACCTTCAATGAGCAGGCTTCTAACTGGTATGTTAACTTGCCTAACGGTTACATTTCTTCTTGGGCACTTATGGAAGAAACATATTTGTCTAGATATAGAGGACCAATAGATCCTTCCACCTTATATCATAAGTTAGCTACAATTAAAAGAGGTGAAGGAGAACTGATTCACAATTTTAATGACAGGTTTCAAAAGGCCTATTCTAGATTAGTATCTCCTTACACAGTAACTACAGATACATTATTAGTCGTGTATTATGTTGCCTTAGATCCACTGACTGCTATGTTTGTCAAAAGAAAAGTTGACATAGATACAATATCCAAGGCTTATAAGGAGACAACCTCAATAAACTAGGAGATGAGACAAACAACTTATAATCCATTTCTTAATGGAGGAAATCTTGGGATACAAAATCAAACACAACCTTGGAATGGAGTCCCTACACATAACACTCCATTATTGAATCTAGTTCCTACATACACACCTATGTATAATCCTACCCCAATCCAGGCAATAGTCCCTTATATTGGTAACACTGCCAATAATAATTAGAGTAATGGTCAATCTTTCTTCCAACCTCCTCAGGATACATTTGTGGAAAAGGCACAAGAGGAAAGAGAAGAAATCAAATAAATTACTGCACACTTGAGAAGATTGACTACTGAAATGACACAACTGAGAAATGAAAATTTCTATGGTAGAAATAACCAAGGATACAGTCAAAACTATAACCAAAGCTATAGTCAAAACTACAACCCAAACTATAACCAGAATCATAATCAGAATTATAACCAGGGTCAAAGTTCAAGTCAAAACCAGAATTACAATCAGAATCAAAATCATAATCTAGGACAACCGATGCAAAATAGAGGACCTGTGGTAGATAACAGGGCTTGGGGTAGCGACAATAGAAATCAAAATCAGCCAAGGCCACCTAAGACATGGAACACAAGGCCAAATAATGGCACTCTAGCTTCTCTATTTGAGAATTTAGATAATCAAGATACAAAACAAATAGCTAGAATTCAAATGGCTAATATAGCATTGAAGAATTGGTGCAGAATTCATAATACCAGTGCCCATGCTAAACTAGATTGTCCTCAGTTCTATTTATCAGCCAATATTTTCAATGTAGATCTATAGGCTCCCACTTCTGAGTTTCTCATTCCCAAAGGTAATGAAGTAGTGCCCTTAGGATATGAGACTGCTTTAGTCTTAGAGACTTTTGCCTTTACAACTGGAGAGGAAGAGGATCAATTGTTAGAGGATGAACTTTATTTTTGTGAGAACCTATATCCTGAATCAACCTTAGTACTAAATGTATTTCAGTTTCCTTTTGAAACTGAAAATGAAGTGTTATATGAAACATAAGAGGTACAAGCTTTTTAGCAGTCAAACAAAAATCACACCTACAATCTGAGAAATAACACTAGGCCAGGAGTTCCTTTCACTACTTCCACTCCTCCTAACAATTTAAATACTCCCCTAGATCAGAACACTAGTTATAATCTTTCTATACTGAAGGCTAATCATCATGCAAATAATGAAACAGTAGCACAAAAAGTCCAAACATGTAAAATAGAGAGTAGAAACAATGAGGTTGATGAGTTACTTGTTAGAAGAGATAAAGAAAATCAAGGTTAGTATGCCTTTATGTGAATTATTGAAAAGTCCAGGAGTTAGAAATACTTTCATAAAATCCTTGGATACATCTGTGACAAGTGAGGTTTCTGCTAATGTGAATGTTCCTAATAGAGATCCACAGCCCAAAGAAAAGAGTAGGAAAACTAAACAGCCTTCCAACATGAATGTGGTAATGTATGTAGATAAGAAGGAGGCCCCTCCTTTCTTGTTAACCATTAGGTTGTGTGGAAAGAACATACATAATTGCATGGTAGATTCTAGTGCATCAACTAATGTAATGCCTTTAGGAATATGCAAAACGTTAGGGCTGACTCCTACCAAATCTGCTAAGGTTGTTACACAATTGGATAAAACTAAGGTTAATGTGATAGGAGAACTAATGCATATTCAAATGCAATTAGCCTCAGATCCTAGGGCAAGTTAGTTTATTGACATTCAAATAGTGGATACACCTATGAATTATGGGATGTTGTTGAGTAGAGACTGGTCTAAAACATTGAATGGATATATGGCCACCGATTTTTCACATATGTGGTTACCTTGGAGAGGTGTTTCAAATTAGATCAAGATAGAAGCAGAACCCAAGATGAAACACATGATTACAGAATACAATAGGACTAATGAGATATTGTATGCTTTTATTGAACCTAGTGTTTATAGAGTTACTAACAAAGGGGTACAAGTTGAAGAAACACTGATGTTAAATTTTAGAGAAAAACATGTCAGTAAGGAAACAGTGTTGTTCATTGAGTTTGATGGAAATTCTTTTGATGAAGAAAGCAATGCAATAAAGAGTTTCAGTCAGGTCATTAGATAGGAAATGGAAAGGTGCATTGAACAAAATCTGCTAGTTCAATGGAAGTTATGTAAAAGAATGTGTAGAGTCCATAATAAGCCACATTCTGAAGAGAATTGTGGAATGTGTAGAGATATTATAGAGTATCAATACATAAAATGCACAAAGGGAGTAGGACTACAAGAAGGAAAGGTTAATCCTAATCAACCAAAGAAATACTTTTAGAATAACATAGATGTGTTGGTCCCAGATTTAAAAGAAGAAACAAAGGACAAGAGTATTTGTCATTCTGATTTACAAACTGAAAGTATAAATATGCAAGTAGGTCAAAATTAATTGCCTATGAATGAACAAGATAGCACCTCACATGTGATAGAAAAAGCAAAACATGCCAAAGTAAAGGGTCAAAAGAACAAAGATGGCATGTGGACACTGAAATGTGACAGATCTAAATCTAAACAGGGTGTAGGTGTAGGTGTGGAGCTTATAGATCCTCATGGTAAGTCATATTTAGCAGCATATAGGTTACAATTTTCTTGTACTAACAACATTGCAAAATATGAAGCTTTGATTTATGGACTTGTTATGGCTATTAAGAAAAGGTAAAAATGATCAGGGTATTTTTAGATTCTGAGTTAGTGGTTAGGCAAGTAAGGAAATTGTATGCATGCAACTACAAAAAGATGGTTTGTTATAGGCATAGGGTGTGGGGTTTGATAGATTCATTTGATGCTTTCAACATAGAACATATCCCTCGAGAATTGAACCATAGAACAGATGCATTAGCAGTTGCTACTAGCACATTGGAACCCTTAACATTGTCAGGTTTAAAATGATTTGTTGTTGAATTAGTAAATTTTCCTAGTATACCAAATAATGTTACTCATTTCTAGGTATTTGGAGGGCATCAACAAATTGTGGATTTTCTAACTTGTAATGAGGTCTTTGAAGCTCAAATTATTGATGAACAGGAAAGGCCTGATGTGTCTTGGGATGAATGATGCAAAAACATGGTAAATTAGGTGTCAACCCCTCACCCACATACATTTTCGTTGTCTGTTTGCCCATCAGTTGGATATCACACTATCACATACCTTATACCGATGTATGCACTTTGCATCGGTTGCCTATCGACAACACATGAGCTATCGGCCTCCCCAATTTGAGTCAACCCAACACATTTAGTTTTGTAGATCAGACTTGCTGAACTGTCTTTGTGGTTGAACCTTTGAACCACATGAAACCTCCAAGTTCAGTGAACCCGTGAACCCATCAAACCAAATGAACCTTGGTATCTCGTTGAACCCACTGAACTCTTTGACCTATTGAACCCGATGCTCCTTTGTTGAACCAGCGAACCGAATGAACCATTGAACCATTGAACCGGTTCACCCATCGGTTCACCGGTCGGCGATACTTGCTACGATGAACTGGTGAACCACATGAACTTGCTGTAGCCATTGAACCATTGAACCTATGAATTGGTTTAATCACCTGCGACCATCTACTATCAGTTTCCCCAATATGCTTCAACCTGATACATAGATGCAGGATACACATGAAATGTATATTCGCATACAAACATGATATACACATGAAATGTACTCAGGCACAATAGTGATATACACACTACTCATATGTTCAGCGAACAACACTAACTTAACCTGAATGGACTCTTACACATACATTTCTTCACAGAATATACACAGGATGATACTTGCATACAAATGCAATATACTCACAAACTATTCCCGTTATGAAATTGACATATATACATAATTGTGTATCTGAATCACACCCCGATAACCTCCTCTATATCAAATCTCACAATTTCTAATCTGCCATGACCTCGAACAAAAGGAAAACAAAATAGAAAACTATTTTACAAGGCCATTCCACTGATTTCACAGAAATCCACTAGTGGAATGACTTTAATCATACATCTTGACCACAGAAAGACTAAATTAAATACAAAACAATTCTATACAGATAATGTACACAGGACAATTTAATACTTAGGGAATTTACACAGAATCCATAATTTGTAAAACACAACTAACAGAATTTCTATTTCTTCATTCTTAGAGAGATTCATACATTTGATAATTCCAGAGGATGGAAAAACCAACAACCTCCTCCTCTCTCACACCTCTGCTTGGTTTTTTTTTGTGTATAACTCCCCTATTCTAATTTTGTTTAAACCAAGATTATAATCAAAAACCCTAACTAATCACTCGACACCTATTTGGCTTAAGACAACAAAACACCTAATCATACAACACATTGATTTAATCCTCCACATACCCCAAATGTCTAATGATGTCCAAATTGGCTTATTGGGATGCCAAATTTGGGACTTCGGTTCTCATGGTGGGGTTGGTTCTTACAAACATGAAATTTCATCACAAATACTACATGATAACATAAAATGTATAAAACATATTAAACCTTAGTCTTCTCCCTCAAATGTATATTTAGCTTGTTGAAGGGGTGCTCCTACACCATACTCCCCGGGAGAAGAGATCTCAAGCCCACTTGAGATTAGAGTTTGAAGGTATGCACCATATTTTGTAATCTGATCTTTAGTCATCCAAACTACCTCTGAATCAGGTTTCCCATGCCAACCCACCAAGTACTCTATGTACTCTTTGTTCCTTGTCTTCTTTGTCACTCTTGAGTCTAATATCTTCAATTTTGGTGGATCATGCTTAGGAATATCATCATCTGCTGCATCCTATAATGGTTCTTGTTCTACATCTGCATTCGGTTTGTATGGAGTCAAGTCACATACATTGAAAATGGGTGACAATCCAAGATTAGGAGGAAGTTGGATCTCATAAGCATTCTGCCCACACTTCTTCAAAATTTGACATGGTCCAATCTTCCTTTGCATTAGCTTGGTATATTTACCTTTTGGGAGTCTATCCTTCTTTAGATTAACCCACACCAAATCTCCAACATCAAATTGTACATCTCTCTTTTTCTTGTCAGCATATGCTTTGTACTTCAATGTAGTCTGTTGGATTTGGGTCCTGACTTGATCATGCACCTCCTTGATGGCTGATGCAAAAGCTTCTCCATCTGTACTAATAGACTCTCCTATTGGCAGATCTCTCAGCTCCAAAATACCTCTTGGATGAATACCATATACTACCTAAAAAGGTGACTTTCCTGTACTCCTATTAATGGTGTCATTATAGGAAAATTTTTCTTGTGATAGAATGTTATCCCACTTCTCTCCATGCTGCCTTGTCAAACACCTTAACAGATTTCCCAGTGAACGGTTAACAACTTCAGTCTACCCATCTATTTGAGGATGGAAGGCTGATGAGAAAGATAAATTTGTTCCAAGCTTCTTCCAAAGAGTCCTCCAAAAGTGGCTAATAAATTTCACATCTCTATTGGACACTATTCTCAATGGCAAACCATGTATCCTTACTATTTATTTAAAAAATAGATCAGCAACATATGAAGCATCACAAGTGGTTTTGCATGGCAAGAAGTGTGCCATTTTACTAAATTTGTCTACTACAACAAAAACACTATCATATCCCTTCCTTGTCCTAGGCAAACCCAATACAAAGTCCATGCTTATGCTCTCCCATAGTCTAGAAGGAATGGGTAGTTGTTGATACAAACCTACATTAGTGGATCTCCCTATTGTCTTCTGACATATCACACATGCCTCCACAAGTTTCCTCACATCAGACTATAATTTGGGCCAATAGTAATGCCTCTTCACAAGATCAAGAGTCTTATCTAGACCAAAATTTCCTGCCATGGCCCCACAATGTTTCTCCCTAATGATATTCAGCCTCATAGAACATCATGGAATGCACAACTGTCCACCCTTGAAAAGTAATCCATCTTGGATCATAAATTTAGAGAATTCAGCATGATATTTGTCCCCAAAGGAAGTACATACCTTATATATCTTCCCAAAGTCTTCATCAGCATCATACATGGTCTTCAAAGAGTCAATGCCAACACTCTCCAACTGGATCTGATTTATGGTTAGAACTCTTCTGCTCAAAGCATATGCTACTTTGTTCTTGACCCCTTTCTTGTGCTTGAGTGTGAAGGTGAAAGCTTACAAAGTATCCACCCACTTCATGTGCCTATGGTTCAGCTTCTCTTGGCTATTTATGAAACTAAGGGCTTGATTATCTGTGAACACTATGAATTCTTTTGGCATCAAGTAATGCCTCCACTTTTTGAGTGACTATACTAGAGCGTACATCTCCAAATCATATGATGAGTATCTCTTCTTTGCATCATTTAGTTTCTCACTAAAAAATGCAATAGGTCTATGTTCTTGACTAATTACTACTCTACTTGCCATGTGACTTGCATCACATTCTACTCGAAAAATCTTGTTGAAGTCAGGAAGTACAAGGACTGGCTGCTCTACCACCTTCTTCTTCAATGTTTCGAATGAATCATCTACCTCCTTTGTCCAAGTGAATCTGCACTTCTGTCCTCCCTTTATGGTGTCAAGCATGGGTGCACAAACACGACTAAACCCCTTTATAAACTTCTTATAAAAGGTTGCTAAGCCATGGAAACTTCTAACATCACTTAAGGTTTTAGGAGTTGGCCAAGACAATATGGCACTTACCTTCTCTTGATCCATTTTCAGTTTGTTATGTGAGATCACAAATCCCAAGTAGATGATCTCTTCCTACATGAATAAACACTTTCCTAAGTTGATCATTAGCTGCTCTTCATGTAACCTTTTGAGGACCAAGTCTATATGGTTGAGGTGCTCTTCCCTTATATTACTAAAATTAGGATGTCATCTAGATATACTATGACAAATTTTCCCATGAATTCCCTCAAGACCTCATTCATCAACCTCATAAAGGTACCAGGGGCATTGGACAAACCAAAAGGCATGACCTTCCACTCATATGACCCCTCATTGGTCTTAAATACAATTTTCCATTCATCTCCTGGCATAATCCTAATCTGATGATAGCCACTCTTTAAATCTATTTTTGTGAAGTATTTAGCACCCCCAAGCAATCGAGCAAATCTTCTATCCTAGGAATTGGGAACCTATACCTAATTGTTATCTTGTTGATAGCTCTTGAATTAGTACAAAGTCTCCAAGTGCCTTCCTTCTTTGGTGCTAGTACAGCTAGTACCGCACATAGGCTTAAACTATTGCCAATTAGGCCTGTCTCCAACAACTCCTCAATCTACCTTGCTACCTCTACATTCTGTTCTGGGGTAAGCTTGTATGCTGTTTTGTTTGAAAGTGTAGATCCCAGGATCAGATCCATGCAATGACTGATGCCCCTCATAGGTGGTAGGGACCTTAGCATTCTATCAGAGATGATGCCTTTGTATTTGTCCAATAGCTCTTGGACAGCTGGATCTATGACCCTTTGCCTCTTCTCTCTCTTGACTTCTTGCTGCTACTTCTTGTTCACCTTTAGGCATAGAATTAGAGCATATGCAACTGCTCCTTCTTCTACTATCTCTTTCATGAATTATTTGCCTTCTACCATCATCCCCTTGACTTCTTTCCCTTTTGATTCCACCTCATTCAAAATCAATGGTAGCAACTTTATCACCTTACCATCCTTAGTGATTGAATAGGTGTTTCTAGCTCCATCATGGTGTGCTTTCAAGTCATACTACCATGGTCTTCCAAATAGGAGATGGTAAGCATCCATCTTGGCAATATCAAACAATAACCTATCCTTGTATGGTCCAATTTGAAACTCCACCCAAGCCTGTTCTTCCACAACTGTTTGCTATCCTTGGGTGAGCCATGAGATCTTGTATGGGCAAGGATGTGGTAGTCTTCTAAGCTTAAGCTTTTCTACCATTTCAAATGACACAAATTTTTTAGTGGATCAGAAATCAATCAGAACTTTACATACATTTCCTCCTGCCTTGCAAGTAGTTCTAAAGAGAGACTTCCTCTGTGGGGGTTCTTTGTCAGGCACCTTCATGGTGGTCATTGCTCTCCAAATCATCAAAGATTCTCCTTTTCAGGATATCCATAATTGTCAGGAGCATTCACACTTTGAAAAGTGCTAGAGCTTGTCACACATTAACAATCAGGTTCTTGGATCAGATTTATCCTCCATTCTCCCATTGAAGTTGTTGCCTTTCCTAGACATCTGCTAGCTATATGGCCTTCTTGATTGCAATTGTAACATCAAATAGGTCCTTTGCCCTGAGATCTCCCTCTAAACGGTGGTCTTCTACCCCTAAAGTTTCCTCTTTGATTGTAACTTCCCCCTTGGGTTTGACTGTTGTCTCCTTTGCTGCTCTCTTGGTTTGATTCACCTTGGTAACCAAATCCATTTCCTCTGCCTCTGAAAGGACTTCTTCCTCCCCTTTGCTACTTTCCTCTTCCTCTACTATTATTCTCTTGTTTTCTCTTGAATTTCTTTTCCACTTTGAGTGCCAATTGGTAGCACTTTTGGACTATCTTTGGGTTATGCAAATTTATGTCTTCTTGGATGGCAAACCTCAATCCATTGAGGTATCTTGCCACTTTCTCTTCTACATTCTCCTTTACCTTTGTCTTGACACATAGTTTCATGAACTCTTCTATGTATGAGCTAACATCTAACTCCTTCTACTTCAAGTTTTGTTTCCTCTTATGTAATTGGATGTTGTAATCCAATGGAACATAGGCCTCCTTCACTAAAGCCATCATCCTGTTCCAAGTAGCAACTCTGTTATTTCCTTCTTTCACCCTATCATCTTGGATGATATTCCACCAATTTAGTGTAGCCCCTTTCATTTTGTATTGAGCTATGTTCACCCTTTGGTGGTCTGGGATTTCCTCAGTCTCGAAGAAATTATTCAAAGAGTCTATCCACTCTATCACTGAATCAGGTTCCATTTTTCCTGCAAACACTAGCAGGTCTACTTTCATATCCATGGTCCTTCTCTCCATGGATTTGAGGGTGTTAAGTAAGGGTCTCTGGTTTGTAGGAACCTCTATCTCTTCTTTTTTAGGGATCTCCTCTTCATCCCTGTCTTCTCACTTACCAAAATCTTCTTCTCCCTTCTCTACTCTATCCCTCAACGTCTCTACTTCTTCTTTCAAAGCCTGAATCTGAGCCCGAGCTACTCTGCTCTCTGCCATTTGCTTTCGCACTAAGGCTTCCAGCTCAGCATTGGTCATCTTTGCTAGGTACTCTTGTGACCCCTCTTCATCTGACATCTTGTCTTCTTCTTCTTCTCCCCAAAGGATACTCCTTTGCTCTAATACCAATTGACACAAAAATGTGGTAAATTGGGTGTCAGCCCCTCACCCACATACATTTGTCATTGTCTGTTTACCCATCGGTCAGATTTCATACTATTGCATACCTTATACAAGTGTATGCTCTTTGCATCGGTTGCCTATCGACAACACATGAGCTATCAGCCTCCCCAATCTGAGTCAACTTGACACATTTAGTTTTGTAGATTAGACTTGCTGAACTGTCTCTGTGGTTGAACCTTTGAAGCACATGAAACCTCCAAGTTTAGTGAACCCATGAACCCATCAAACCCAATAAACCTCAATATCTCGTTGAACCCACCGAACTCTTTGAACCATTGAACCCGATGCTCCTTTGTTGAACCAGTGAACCGAATGAACCATTGAACAATTGAACCGGTTCACCCTTCGGTTCACCTGTCGGTAACACTTGCTACGATGAACCGGTGAACCACATGAACCTGTTGTAACCATTGAACCATTGAACCTATGAATTGGTTCAATCACCTTCGACCATCTACTATCAGTTTCCCCGATATGCTTCAACCTGATACACAGATGCAGGATACACATGAAATGTATATTCACATACAAATGTGATATACACATGAAATGTACTTAGGTACATTAGCGATATACACACTACTCATATGTTTAGCGAACAACACTAACTTAACCCGAGTGGAATCTTATACATTTCTTCACAGAACATACACAGGATGATACTTGCATACAAATGCGTTATACTCACAAACTATTCTTGGTATGAAATTGACATATATACATAATTGTGTATCTAAATCACACGCTGATAACCTCCTCTGTAATAAATCTCGCAATTTCTAATCTGCCATGACCACGAACAAAAGGAAAACAAAATAGAAAACTATTTTACAAGTCCATTCCACTGATTTCATAGAAATCCACCATTGAAATGGCTTTAATCATACATCTCAACCACAAAAATACTAAATTAAATACAAAACAATTCTATACAGATAATGTACACATGACAATTTAATACACAGGGAATTTACACGGAATCCAGAATTTGTAAAACACAACTGATAGAATTTCTATTTCTTCATTCTTACAGAGATTCATACATTTGATAATTCTAGAGGATGGAAAAACCAACAACCTCCTCCTCTCTCACACCTCTGCCTAGTTTTTTTCTATGTATAACTCCCCTATTCTGATTTCGCTGAAACCAAGATTATAATAAAAAACCCTAACTAATCACTTGACACATGTTTGGCTTAAGACAGTAAAACACCTAATCATGCGACACATTGATTTAATCCTCCACATACCCCAAATGTCTAATGATGTCCAAATTAGCTTATTGGGATGCCAAATTTAGGACTTTAGTTCTCATGGTGGGGTTGGTTCTTACAAACATGAAATGTCATCACAAATACTACATGATAACATAAAATGCACAAAACATATTAAACCTTAGTCTTCTCCCTCAAATGAATATTTATCTTGTTGAAGGGGTGCTCCTGCACCAATGAAGAACACATAATCAACCTAAAAAGAAATTTCTTACCTAAGGGGGTAATTGAGTTAGAATAGATTTTTGACTTTGATGGGGTAGTAAGATAGAAAGATTTGCCCAAAACTAAGGGAGGTAAGTGTGATCCATATAGCCTAGGAACATAGCAGAGTCCACAAAATGTACTTATTGGAAAGGCTTGCTCTGAAGAATTGAGAAAATAAATTGTGGATGTTTTGAATGAGTACAAACATGTCATGGCATGGACATATGAAGATTTGAAGACATATGATACGTCCATCATAACTCATGTGATACTTTTGAAACCAGATGTTAAACTATTTAGGCAGAAACAAAGGCTTGTGAATGCCATTTTAGAGCCTTTAATCTTTGAAGACGTGAAAAAATTGTTGTCTGCCAGAATAATTTTCCTAGTCAAACATTCAACCTAGGTAGCTAATTTAGTACCTATGAGAAAGAAAAGTAGAGACATTAGGTTATGTGTTGACTTTAGAAATTTGAACAAAACCTCTGAAAAAGATAATTATCCTTTGCCTCCAATAGATGAAGTGTTTCAAGCAGTGAATGGGGCTAAAATGATGTATTTCTTAGATGGATTCTCAGGATATAACCAGGTCTTAGTGGATAAAGAGGATAGATTGAAGACCACTTTTACTTGTAAATGGGGAAATTATGCATACAGAAGAATGCCTTTTGGTCTAATTAATGCAAGTGCCACTTTTCAGCGAGCCATGGACATTGCATTCCATGGACTGTCAGGAAAGTGCATTGTTATTTATATGGATGATTTAACTGTTTACTCTAAAGATGCATCCACTCATGCTGAAGATCTGAGAAGAGTACTTAAAAGATGTGAAAGGTACAGGATTTCCCTTAACCCAAAGAAATGTTCATTTGGCGTAACTGAAGGAAAATTATTAGGACATGTCATTTCTAAAAATGGGATATCTATTGATCCTGATAGAATAGAAGGAATAAAGAAATTGCAATTACCAAATAGTAAGAAAGAACTAAAGTCACTTTTTGGTAAGATTAACTTTGTCAGGAAGTTTATTATAGGGTTTGCAGAGATTGTACAACCATTGAACACCATGTTGAAGAAGGATGTGAAGATAGAATGGACACCGGTAGCTAAAGCTACATTTGAAGATATTAAGGAGGCCATTTCTGATGCCCCTGTGTTGACAAGTTTAGATTATACAAAGCCATTTTACATCTATTCTTTTGCATCTTCACATTCAGTTGTAGCTACTTTGACACAAAAGGGAGAAAATAATGAAGAAAAACCCATAGCCTTCATGAGTGCACCTCTGAAGGATGCACATCTAAAATATCTTGATACAGAAAGATAGGCATTTGCACTAGTAAGAGCAGTGAAAAAGTTTAGACATTATATTTACAAAGTCAAGTTAAGGCCATAGTACCAGATGCAGTTGTTAAGATGTTGCTGATGCAAACTGAGCCTGGAGAGAAAAGAGCCAAATGGATTACAACATTGCAAGAGTTTGATATGGAAATTATCCCAATGAAGTTGGTCAGAGGACAAGCATTAGTACAGACCATAGCAAACATAGATTCAAATTTGGTGAAACAGCAGTATGTGTTGAATTCTAATGATGCATCAGGGTGGTATGATGACTTGAATACCTTTATGATATCAGGGAAATATCCAAATAAGATGAAATCCTCTCAGAGGAGAGATTTAAAGATTAAAGCATAGAGTACATGGTATAAGGAGGTCTTCTATTCAAGAAGAACCATGAAGGAATATATTTAAGATGGTTAAACAGAGCTGAAGCATATAAGATATTGTCAGAGTTACATGATAAGAATGGAACTACTCATGGTTCCCATTTAGCTACTATGCATAAGATATTGAGGGCGGGATACTATTGGCCTACAATGTTTAAAGATATAGATAGTCATATTCAAAGTTGTCACACCTATCAAACTACAACAGATAAAGGAAGGAATCAGGCTCATCCATTATAGCCAGTGACTGAGTCTAGGCCATTTGCACAATGGAACTTAGATTTCATTGGGGTCATAAATTCTCCATCATCTGTAGGACATAAGTTTATACTGACAGTAACTAACTACTATATAAGGTGGACTGAAGCCACATGTTGCAAGTTCTCTACTACTGAGGTAGTTATCAAATTCCTTGAAGAAAATGTCATAACAAGGTTTGGAGCTCCATATTCGTTGGTATGTGATAATGGCCCTACATTTTCTTCTCTAAAATTTTCTAAATGGGCATTTGAATATGGGATAGTTTTAAAATTTTCTTCCAACTATTATCCTCAGGGAATGGGTTAGCAGAGTCTACAAATAAGATTTTATTGGATATAATCAAGAAGCTAATTGAAAAGAATCTTAGAGAATGGAATACATTGCTAAAGTATGCATTATGGGTAGATATGACTAAGGTTAAGTCAACCTTAGGAAATGCACCTTATCACCTAGTTTATGGGACTAATCCCATACTTCTAGTAAATCTAAGAATACCAGATTGGAAATTTGCTAATGAATATTTAGGGTTTGATGATCACAGAGAAGCCAGGATGGTACAAATGTTGCAACTGGATGAGAAAAGAGATCAAGCCATTGAGAAATTTGCCAAACATCAAGCAGTAGTCAAAAGATGGTTTGATAAAAGAGCAAGAGTCAAAATGTTTAGAATATCAGACTTAGTGCTATGCTGGGATAAAGCACATGAAAAGAAAGGAAATCATGGAAAATTTGACAAATTATGGTTAGGTCCATTATAGGTCATAGATATAATTGGAGACAATACATTTAGGCTCAAGACCTTGACTGGGGAAGACGTGCCATTACCAGTTAATGGCCAACATTTGAAACATTACTTTTAGGCTTGAGGTGAGGGCAGTTAGTTTCTATGTATCATAATGTAAATAATGTATAGTTTTGGGTTGTTTTTGTTTTGTTTTTTGTTTGGTGTTGTTTTTGTTTTGTTTTGTCATGTTTTTTTATGTGTTGTGTTGTCTTAGCAGGGATGTATGTTTTGTTTCGAAGTATGCATGAGCAGAATGACAACCACTGAAAATAATAGAAAATTTAGAACATTTAGGTTAATTATTTGAAATTTATGCATAACTTGTTGTGACTGTCATGAATGTAGAAAGTTGTTTGACTTGTGAAATTTTGTATTCAATAACTGTGGGTTGAGTATTCAAGGGAAGTTTCTCACAATGACATGCCTAAAATCCTTGGGTTTGTTGAACCTACCAGTGTAGATATTAGGAGAAAAATCAGAGGTCACCCTTGCTACCATTACAATTCTCAGCTTAATTTTAGCAAGTGATCATTCCTTCCATCATGAAGTTACAACTATAATATCTTATGAAATCTCTATCAAATACAAAATATAAAATAAATAAATAAAATGGATTTTACTGAAAATCCAAATTAAGCCATCTAAGTAACTCTACCGGGGCTATAGATGCTTGCTGGCAATGGGGCTCTACTTAGGAGAATTGTAATGATAACCTTGTCGGGGCTATGGACGCCTGCTGGTAGCAAGGCTCTATCTAGTTAGCTATGAGGGAATGACATCAACTATGTAGGCTAATATCAGTCACTGGTTTCTTCAACTAATTTTTAAGATGAGGATTATTAATCACGTGCACCCACTTAAACTAAAAGGAAGATTCATGCACCTTATTGAATACATTAGGTTTCAAGTTAGATAATGATTTGCATAAAAGATAGTTGGAAGTTATGAATTAATTTCATTTAGTTTTCTTTAATGGTTTTGATTTGATTGTTTTGTTTGGTTGCTAGTTGTTGTGATGCTCATAACACACCCCATTTTACTCCTTAGCAAAATGAGGACCCTTGTTGTGGTTGTGGCTTTTGCTTTTGTGTGTGGGTTTGTTGGGTGGTAAAAGGGAAAAGGAAGTGAAAGTTACAAACCTTGTTGAAAATAAAGAACAATAACATGAAGTACCAGAGCAGAATATGGGTGAATTCCTTATCAAAAATGAGTGAGGGTTGCTTTTTGAACCATTTTAAAATTCCCAGTATTTTGCAAGATATATGTGTTTTTGGTAAAATGTACAATAGGAGAGTTTGTATGTTGCATATACAAAGTCGTTTGTATACGAGGTCACTCGTATACAAAGTCATTTGTATATCAGGTCGTTATATGAGTCGCATGAGGGAGTAGTCAGGTTTATCAAATCATTATACTTGTATGCATTTCAATAACATTTTATTCTTACATACAAGTCAGGTCCGACAGAGTCAAAGTTTAAATAAATAATTGGTTAAGTTTGGCAGATGCATGTTAGGTTTGTATGTTTGGCAAAGTGAAACATACAAAGTGGATATACAAAGCTATATACATAGCCCAGAATCAAAAAGATTATGAAATCAAGTGTAATTGTTGTATGTTTCACACCTTGTATCTATGTTTTGGGATATACATTTCAATATACATACAATGCGGAATTCAGGAAAGATTAAAATTTGGTTAAGGTGATGCATCATGACTTAAAGTATATTGAAAGATGCATGGCACTTTTTATACATGTCCCGGAGCTGAAAATGAGTAAACTATGGTTTATAAAAGTTGAAGTCCGAAAGGACTGTTGGCAAGAGACACTATATGGATTCATGGTTGTTGTCATTGATGGCAACAAAGGTCATCCCACATATCCGCAAGTCATGATGTGTCTCTACCGGAAGTCAGAATAAAGATTGTTGTGGTCCGGTGAACAAGAACAGAGCATGTGGCAAGGTCCGACAGATTGATCCGGATCTCTCAGAGGAAGTGTCTTGGTGCAGTGTGGATTTGGGGAAGTCAAGAGGACTACCTTGAGTGGTATATTCCAAGGATTTAGCCTCCGGTGATGGACAAGGAAAAAGATATGAATAGTTGAGTACCGGATTCCTGAGAGACAGTGAAAACAGAGGAAGAACTGACTGACAGAGTATCAGACTACTTTCCGGATGTGTTACTGTTGATGATAAAGGTTGTGAAGGCATGAATCATGTTTGGCCGACATGATTAATGATATCTACAAGTATATGCTTGATCCGCATTGCTTGGTGAGCAAGGATTCAGCCGACAGAACAAAGTTTGTAAGAAACTAGACTGTTCCAGATGCCGACTAGAAAGGTGATGAAATTACTTGTGCGGATATATATAGAGGATGGATTTAGTTGTGAAGTGTGTGAATGATTTAATATATATGTGAATAAGTCCAGAACAGAGCAGAAGTAGCAAGAAAGATCCGGTATGTGAAAGGATAGCAGAATAAAGAACAAAGGAAAGATGAAGTGCAGCAGATCAGTGTACTGAGCCTAACCGGAACTGAACTCCAGCATATGCAGATGCTTCCAATCAGTTCAAGACTGTGATTCTTATCACTTTGTAGACAGTGTGTCTTCTTGTAGGCAGTGGGCCTCTTGTGAGCAGTGTGCTCGGGCAGTGAGCCCTAATTGGCAAGTGCCATTTTGTAATTTCCTATTCTTCTAACAGAGAATAATTTTTGGGTTAATCACCCCGTGGTTTTCTCCCTTAACAGGGTTTCCACGTCAAAAATACTGTGTCATGTGTTTCTTATTTCATGGTAATGTTTTTGTGTTTGATTCAATGCTGCATTAATTAATAAGAAAGTTCAGAAAGAGAAATAATTAGGATAACTGATTCACCCCCCCCTCTCAGTTATCAACAATTGGTATCAGAGCTAAGTTCCTCCTAATAGAGCCTAACAGCTTGAGGAAGATCTGGGAGTTCAAATGGATGCATATGGTTTAAGGGAGCAACTCAAGACTGCCCTTGAGGATCTTGAACAGTCAAATTCTGAAGTCAATGAATTAAAAGAAAGACTCAAACAGGCTGATGAATTCATGAGAGAATTAAAAGACAAATTAAGTCTCTCTATGAAAAAGAGAAAGGAGCTGCTCCAACAGTTGGCAAGACAAAGTGAAGAAAGCAATACAAATGAAGAATTGACTGAGCAAACCAAGTTATGTGAAAAGTTATTAAAAGAAGTCATTATGTTAAGACATGAAATGGAATCAGGAACTATAAAGTTTACTCAAGAGATTGAAGAAAAAAGAAAGGCTGAAGACAATCTAAAACAATCTCTTAAAGAAAAATCAGAAGAATGCCACCAGATGGACAGGATTATCAGACATCTTGAATCTGATCTTGAAGATGCCAAAGATAATGAAGAAAAACTTGAGGATCAAATTGCCTCTCTCAAAAGAGACCTTCAAACAGCAAATGAATATAAAGAGAAATTCAAGATAAGTTCTGCTCAACTTGAAGTTCTTCTTGGAAGTCAAAAAGGGACAGATGACAAGTATGGTTTGGGATATGAGAAAGGAGAAAGCTCCGGATCCGGTCAAAAGAATTTTGCATCAGAAAATTCCAAGGAGCAGGCCTAGAAGACCTCCGGTAAGACAGCCAAATGCTCAAAGATATCCATCTTTCAATGGATACTGCCACAGCTGCAACCACTTTGGTCACAAAGCTAATCAGTGCAGAAAGAGAATGAATCAGATTAATTCATCCTTCTCCGGACAGTGCTTCAACTGCAAAAGGTATGGACACAAATCCCATGAATGCAGAAATTGCAAGTAAACAAATCATTCAAAGGTAGATGCTTTACATGCAATAGAGTAGGTCATATGGCTAATCAATGCAGATCAAGAGGATATCAGTCAAATATGCAAAGAAATGTTATTTGCCAAATCTGCAATAGGTCCGGTCATAATGCTAAAGTCTGCAGAAGCAAGAATCAGGACAAAAGAGGTCCGGTGTATAATCAGAATCAAGACAAGGGTAAACAAAAGATGAATGCGGATGAAGTTAGGAATCAGATGAGCAAGATTTGGGTGAAGAAAAGTTCAGAGAATGTAGAGGTTGGATCCGCACCAGACTCTGGTGCTGATATTTCTTCCAGAAATTAAAAAGTGAGCTCTGGCTCAGGGGGAGACTCAAAGAAAATCCTATTCCCCCAGCTAATCAAGTGGTGCCGGATGTGGCACAAGATGCGGAGTAAAGGGTTTAAATATATAAGTCTTGAGATGATCCAGATAAGATTTCAGAGGTCCGCATGGAGTTATGAAGAAGCTGTGATCGATCAAGTAAGACCTGTTCCGGGAGATGCTCCGGAATGACAGAGGATTACTAAAAGGTCCGGAGAGATCCGGAAGTGCACTATCTTATTCTGCGGATTGGACAGAGTGTTTGGGATGTTCTTGTTATGTGTCATCTCGATTTATTCATGATTGAAAGATCCGCATGATGTTCATAGATCAGGACTGATCTGGGATACTCCAGGCTATCCAGACAAGGCAAACCGGAATAATATAGGTGAAGCATTTATTGCAAACAGATATTAGGGTTTGCGAAGCAATATAAGGGATTTCTCAAAAGTCATTTGCTCATTCTACACTCAAGAAGAAGCGAAAAGTGGAGCTCTGCAACAAGATTCATCAAGCACACCAAGGATCTCCTGCCGAAGTCATTGCATAAAGAAATCAATCCAACCACTCCGTGCAAACCGAAGGCGCATAAGGTATTCTTCGTTTTTCATTATCTCACTGCAAATCTTTGAAGAATGGCTACTCCAAATATAGTTAAGATCTCTAATAGACCTCGCCCCACATTCAAGAAACATCCTTACAAATCATTGGAGGTAGATCCACTAGGAGCCTTCTCTAGTGTTCCTCATGGTGTATTGCATACGGAAGATATTAGGGTTTACATCCATGCGAATCTTGAAGACTTTGGAGAATCAAAACTGATGGATATCTATCACAAACAATTGATAGATGACTCCTTTGAGATCAAACCTCAGTATAAAGCCATCCAGGACAAACACTTTGCACAGTGCATTCATTTCCCCTGTTTTGAAGAAGATGAATGGGTCTGGTATGTACTAAGTAGAGTACATGACAACTTCCTATGGTTGAACAAGCCCTTCAAGATCACCAAGGATGCAATTAGGGCTGTAACCGGTCTGCACTCATCCGGTGGATTACCTGTTCTCAAATCTGTCAAAAATCAGACAGTCAGTGATGCAACCGGATCCAAGTTTGACAAGAGAGCTATGACAGTTGATGACATCACTGAACCGGATGTCAAATTTGCAGCTATGATAATTGGTTACAAAATCTATCACTCCAGTAGGGAAAATTCAGTACCGGAAACTGCAATCTACACAGCTTATCAAATGTTAAAGGAGAATGCAGACTATGACTTGTGTGAGCTTCTTGTGAACCAACTCTTTGAAAATCTGCAGAAGATCAAGAAGGACAAGAAAAACTCCTTCAAGTATGGCAATCTGATCCTTTGTCTATTCTTTTACTACATGAATGAGCTTCCCGGATCCAATGGATGGATATGGCAGAATGACAGACCGGTTGCCATCCAAATCAGAGACTATTTGCATGGACTTGGGGATGCAAAAGCAAGAAATACAGCTCTATGGGGATACTTCAAGAACTTCCAAAGCATGATGCATGCAAAAGAAAGAATACCCCAATCCCTTGTTGAAAAGTACAAAGACACAGTATGCTTCATGGTAGAAACAGATCAGTGTCTGATGGAGGCAGTGGAGCCAATGACTGTCTGGATCATGCCCATGGGGTATGAAGTGGATGAACAGATAGTAGAGCTGCATGTTCAACACATGCTAAGCCAGCCCAAAGATCCTAAGGCAGAAAGGTTTGGAACCTTTGAGGAACTGAGTGTAAAGATACATGTAGAACTCAGGGAACCGGAGATAAAGAGGAAGGTAAGAAAAGAAGTTGAGCATATTGCTCAAGGCCTAGGCATCTAAAAAGAGGCACTTGATGCCAGCTGGGAAAAGAGGAGGAAGGCTGAGGAAGAAGAGAAAAGTAAAGAAAGTGTTCCGGTTGAAACTCCCACCCGGACCAGATCATCAAAAAGATCCGCTCCTCCCACAACCAAAAGTTCAAAACTGGAAGTCCAGGCATCCGGTAAAAGATCCAAGACAAAAGCCACAAGGGCTTATGAAAGCCAAAAGGATGAAGAGGAAACAGAGTCAGATGAGGGAGTAAAAGAAATAAAGAAGCAGAAGAAGAAAGGATCCGGTAAACCCTCCACAGGCCAAGACAAGGATGAAATGGCAGAGGTATCTGTTGAAAAGCCCACTCTGTCTCTAGAGAGTGTAATCAAGTCAGTTACGGTAGATGGAAACCTTCAACCAATGACTGAATTTTATGATGACTACAATGAGGCTGACCAAAAGATTCTGCAGGAAGCCACAGTCAAATATCTGAACATATACAATAGGGCTTTCATTGAGATCATATCTCTTATTCCTAAAAGCCTAGAAAAGGAATTAGAAATAAGAAAGAATAATGCTCATGCAAAAGATCTTGAGATCCGGGAGCAGATAGCTATTCAGCTATATCCTCAAATTGATCCCAAGACAATGAACATTATCTTCAAAGACTGCAAAGATGAGTTCAGAAGTAAAGCCAGGATGAATCAACTCATGCTTGGTGAGACTGACAAAGTGGCCCAAGAGACAGAAGAGATCCTCCGGAAGGCCTTCAAAAGGTTCAATCTTCCTGTTGTAGAGGACTTAGGTGCAGAAACAGCTGCGGATTTGGAATCATCTGTTCCGAAAGAAGTGGGCCCTAAACAGACAAACATCTCTCCTCCAGTTTCCCCTACAGTCTCCGGATCCAAAGAAGAAGAGAAATTACAGGAGAAGGAAGCAGGGGTGAAAGATAAAGAGGTTGACAGTTCCAAGACTGCAGAAGAAAAGAAACATCTGTCTCCGGCAAGAGACACTACACAAACTGTTCAACAATTTTTGAGCAAAGCCACTGTAGAAATTGATGAACCGGACCTGCTAAAAGGACCATTAGATTTTGACTCTTTGTCACCAGTGCAAACAATGAAAATAGCCTCATTTGCAAATGAGAAAGTCAAAGAGAAGCTGCTGAAATCTCACATGGAAGACTGTGAGCTTATGGAGGTAGCATCTGGAGTGCTAGAAAAGATCATGCCATCCTTTCAAAAGGATCCCATAGCCTCCTCTTCTGGTAATCTCAAAACCTTAGTCAGCAGTGTTAGTACACATTTTGAATCTCTAGAAAAATCTGCTGAAGAAAAGGTCCGGAAGGAATTTTTGGATAAAAGATTTTCAGAAGTATTAGAATTAATCTCTAAAGATAGGAAGATTGTGAGTATTGGAATAAAGAGCTTAGAGAATGCTCTTAAGGATGGCGGTGACATTTACAAATTTTGTATATCCTGGTCAAAGGCAACAACAGCAATTGATAAGAAAATAAAAGAGGAACATGACAAGCTACAAATCTTATCTCAAAGTTTTGATCCTCTCTCTTCCTCCATAATAAATCAAGAATGTCAGACTATTGCAGTCTTGAATGAAATAAAGAATCTTGAGAAGGAAAGGAAGAATATCACTAACCAGATGGGAGAACTTAGAATGATTATAATCCCTAAGTTGGAAACTATGCATGAGGCCATCAGTGATGCTCAGACCACCGCCCAAACAAATGATCCGACAGATCTCAAGCGGGCAGAAGCTTTTGCATTTTTGTTGAGTGGTCACATTTCAATTTTGGATAGAATGAAGCAAAGTTGGGCTACATAAATGATCCAATTGCAGACATCCTTTGCAGACATTCTTCAGTATATGTGAGTATGTAAATATGCGGCTATGTATAGAAAATTTTTGAAAATTTTGGTGTGCGGACCCTACCCTTTGCCATTGATGTCAAAGGGGGAGTGAGGAGCAGTGAAAAATGAGGAATCCAACTAAGGGGGAGTTCTGGAAATTGTATATAAAGACAGAGCATCAGCAAAGGGGGAGCATAGTGTAAACACTTAGTCATTTTTCACTAAGTGTTGCCATCAATGCCAAAGGGGGAGATTGTTGGCAAGAGACACTATATGGATTCATGGTTGTTGTCATTGATGGCAACAAAGGTCATCCCACATATCCGCAAGTCATGATGTGTCTCTACCGGAAGTCAGAATAAAGATTGTTGTGGTCTTTTGAACAAGAACAGAGCATGTGGCAAGGTCTGACAGATTGATCCGGATCTCTCAGAAGAAGTGTCTTGGTGCAGTGCGGATTTGGGGAAGTCAAGAGGACTACCTTGAGTGGTATATTCCAAGGATTTAACCTCCGGTGATGGACAAGGAAAAAGATATGAATAGTTGAGTACCGGATTCCTGAGAGACAGTGAAAACAGAGGAAGAACTGACTGACAGAGTATCAGACTACTTTCCGGATGTGTTACTGTTGATGATAAAGGTTGTGAAGGCATGAATCATGTTTGGCCAACATGATTAATGATATCTACAAGTATATGCTTGATCCGCATTGCTTGGTAAGCAAGGATTCAGCCGACAGAACAAAGTTTGTAAGAAACTAGACTGTTCCGGATGCCGACTAGAAAGGTGATGAAATTACTTGTGTGGATATATATAGAGGATGGATTTAGTTGTGAAGTGTGTGAATGATTTAATATATATGTGAATAAGTCCAGAACAGAGCAGAAGTAGCAAGAAAGATCCGGTATGTGAAAGGATAGCAGAATAAAGAACAGAGGAAAGATGAAGTGCAGCAGATCAGTGTACTGAGCCTAACCGGAACTGAACTCCAGCATATGCAGATGCTTCCAATCAGTTCAAGACTGTGATTCTTATCACTTTGTAGACAGTGTGTCTTCTTGTAGGCAGTGGGCCTCTTGTGAGCAGTGTGCTCGGGCAGTGAGCCCTAATTGGCAAGTGCCATTTTATAATTTCCTATTCTTCTAACAGAGAATAATTTTTGGGTTAATCACCCCGTGGTTTTCTCCCTTAACAGGGTTTCCATGTCAAAAATACTGTGTCATGTGTTTCTTATTTCATGGTAATGTTTTTGTGTTTGATTCAATGCTGCATTAATTAATAAGAAAGTTCAGAAAGAGAAATAATTAGGATAACTGATTCACCCCCCCCCCCTCTCAGTTATCAACAAGGACATACAAACGATTTTGTATGTATCTATGCTTGTATATAAGGGTTTTGATACAAGTATTGTTGTATCGCGGAGATACAAGGGGAAAGTAATGTGGTCTCCACCACTTGTGTGTTGGGTTTGTATAATAACAATGTATATCTTCAATATACAAGCCGATATGCAAAGCGAAAGATACAAGTTAGAGATACAAACCAGATGCGAAAAGAAAGTTAAATACTTAAAAGTCTTTGTATGTTTAAATGCTTGTATATTTATGATATACATAATCTAAGATACAAAGAAATTAGAAGCATCGAAAGAGATAAAGGGTAATGAAAGGAGGTTTGCATAGGGTTGTTTGTATATGCGCTCATACAAGAAAATATACAAGAGTGATATACAAAATGAAAGGTACAAGTATGGACAAAAGGGAAAGAACGCTAGTCGTGGTTGTTTGTATAAATGTTTGTATGTTAAAACATACAAAGGGAACATACAAAAGGAACATACAAAGAAAATGAGATGTATATCGAAATTAAACTAACAATAAAAAGTTTAAAATGCAAATATTGAAGTAGAAGGCCAAACTTTTGGCGCATTAATTGCTGTAATTAATGTTGTTCTAACATTCAGAAGAGGTATTAAATTGATGAAAGTGACGTGAATTTTAAAATCCATTTTTATGTCTGTTGGCAGGTATGCAGGTATATGGAAGGTGGAGCTTAAATGGTGATGACATCACAAAGGATGGAATGGATCACAAAAGAAGTGAAAGGAGTAAAGGAATAAGAGAAAATATGCAGATGGAAAGAAGCGATAGAAGATATTTTGAGGTTATTAGGGTTTACAAAGGGCATCCTTACGCTCAATATGGAATATGCTTCTCAGAGATTTTTTGCGGGATTTGTTTTCCACCGTGGATGTTGCACTTGAGGTATAGACCATTGATTGACTAGGTTTTGTAACCGTATTGGGAATAATCAAATCTATATATTGAGCCCCTTTACTCTATAATGACTTACACAGAGATTTATAGAACAGAGCTGGAAATTGTAATTTGTTTTAGCATTTTGAATAGAAGAACATTTTAGTTTAGAATAGAAGGAGGTCACCTGTGTCTACAATAAGGAATGTGTGGAACATCTAGCTTCCTTACTGTATCTATAAGATGTTTTGTAAGTTTTCTGTAAGTTGATTAATGAAGCAAGGAGTCATTCATACATTGTAAATCATATATGACTATTTATTTTGAATACAAATATCTCTGGAATTTTGCATCTACTTTAAGAGTGTTTTCTGGCTCTTATTTGTGTTTGAAATGTTAACTCTTCAAAAGCTTGCAATCTTGAATGAATGTTCATGAAAATAGTCAGGGCTTACATTTAAAGGTTTAGTCTGTGGATTTAATCAAGTTTGTTGTACTTCTTACAACATGAATAACAGAGCATTTAAATCCTATAGCAGAATGAAGTTTAGTTTAAATTTCTCTATCTTTTCCCAAACATTTGAAATACTTATCTTAAACGCAGAGATTTAAAGGATATTGTCTGATATTTGAAGTAAACATGAACAACTGAGTTGATATTTGGTAATTTTCATAACATTTGAAAAGAAAATCTTGTATTAATATAAATCATATAAAGCTTTGTGATACAGTAACAAATGTATGTAAAGGAATGAAGAAAATGTTGATATTTGTGATACTTTGCATAATTCGAGTCCAGTGAGTCATAAAACACCTTAAATCAAGTAAGGCCCCTTGCATATTACAACTTCACATTAACCTACTAAATTATCCACAAGGTCAAGACTTGATCATACAGAAACTTGGGATTAAGTAATCTTAATTGATTTCTTCATATCTTTCAAGATAGTTAGGTGCATTTTGTGCATTTTAACTTTTGTTATGAATGTGTAAAAATAATCATCAACAATTCTGTCATCCCAGGTCTCCTTTCAATGTTGTTCCTTGCATGTTTTCTCATCTTTTGATATGCAGTTTGGAAGGGCAGAACATTAAGTGCTCTTATTAAAAACATTGGTGGTATTTGAGGAGTGTCTAGCTCTAATGGCCTCCAGTAATACATCCATCATCAAAAGCCTTACCCCTTTCTCTACCAAAAGTGGCAGAGCATATAGTTGTGGAGCGGTTGCACCAGCCTTTTCACTGCATCTGTTGGTTACAAAATAGTTGTAACTTCTTTTGTCTTAAGGCCTGAAGCTTGTTGCCCCCTTATTTTTATAAAAGGGGATTGAAGGATTAAGAAAAATCATTAGTTTGAGGTCATATTTCTAGACTGAGTCTAAAATAGAGATCAATCTAGTCAAGGAGGAGTTGTAAAAAAGTTTTTGGAGGTTTCCAATTTGAGTCTCTTCTAGTTTCTTGATTGAATATTTGACATCTATAATGCAAGTTACTGAATAGTTTATTTTATAGATTTTGTTGAGTTTTAAAATACATTGTTTCCTACTTCATGTATACAGTTTCATATTATGAATATATATTTGGTTGAAGAATCATCTTTATTCATTGACACAGTCTTTCCTATGTTGGCATATTTCTGTTATGGCCTTTACTCAAGGAGTAATATAAAAATTGCTATTAGAAAATATCAGATATGATTTGGGTATACAAGGATAATTAAGTATGCTTGATTTCAAAGCTAGTAAAAGTATTTCTAATGTATTACATTGTTGTACATTTATAGTAAACTAAGTTTCTTACATCATTATCTATTTAAGTTTCATCATTTTGACCTTTTTGACTCCTTGGCCCAATGGATAGGCACTAGTCTATTTCATGGACACTATATTGAACTTATGCCCCTCTGGTTATCCTCAAAGTATTTTCAATCCAAACATTTTCCTTTCCTACAATTGGCTTTTAGGATATTTATATTAAGTTATGTATTGCGTGTTGCTCTACAAAGAATAAGATAGAAACTTAAAGAATCTAGCCATTCCTAACTTTATTATACATTCTTTCAAGCAGCCTACAAGGAACATATTTGTGATATGAACAAAGCTGACAATCTAATATATCTAGAAAACTCCATCCCTTTTGAGTAGAACACTGTTATCCCCAAGAGAAGAAGGCATTAGCTAAAGAGAGACAACCAGAGAATTAGAAATAAGTCCATCTACATAGGAACACCCTCCTTGGTTTCACAGAGCCTAAAGTGTAGAGGTAGAAAAGGGGGATTGAGAAAGTCTTCTCTCCCTTGGTCTCCTATTCGTTGGCCAACCCCTCAAAGCAGATTGATCATTAACAAGTGGCTATTTTATAGATTTGCTACTAGAATCAGGTTGGGAATTTAAAACAACCAACAGATTGGCGACTCTACTAGGGACAAAATAAGAACCATGTCTTATCCTAGAGAGTATGAATCCCTTGCAAAATAGGGGGGTTCCTGCCCATTCAAAATCTTCCTCATGCCTTTTGAATATATAAAGTTATATTAGAAGAATAGATATCTGTTTAATTGTATTCCTTTCTAAGAAAAGGATGGTGACTCTACCATAAAATTTCACATTCATAGTTGTGATAAATATAGGATTGTTGCATAAAGTTTTATATGTCAGAATATTCTATGTAACCCTACTGTGAAATAGGATTCAAAAGTTGATCCTGAAAAAAGAGATAATATATCCCTCTACAAGAAACAGAGGTGGTGACTCTATGAGAAAGGATCTGGTTATGTAGTCTAGTATTATTGATTTTGTATAACAAAATTTGCACCAAAGGCAAAGGGCTCTTTTCAGGTATTTTACCAAAGCTTTAGAATACATTCCTAGAAGTTTAGAAATGTCTAAGCAACAATCACATTTATTTGTCAGAATGAGTTTGTCATGGAAAGATATGGGGCAATTAATTTCAATGGTATTTGGGGGTTCCCAAACCCTATACCCATGGAAGTTAGGAATTAGATAACTCAGTTCAACAATGACAGATCCAAAACAGCTAGTAAGAATTTACAAGATTTTTTGTGACTTGATGGGAGATTATGAAATAGATTATGAAGATGTAGTCATAAAATTGTTTGTTCAAACTTTTAAAGGAGAAGTTATAGATTGGTTTGCATATCTACCTAGTCAATCTATCTTTTGTTGGTAGGATTTAAAATTTGCTTTCATGGAACAATTTGGCGAAAGAATGGATGTAGGTATATTGATCAAAGAATTCATACAGATTGAGAAGGAACATGAGGAATTAGTTCCATCTTTCAATTTGAGATTTACTTGAATAGTGAGGGAAATTCCTGAAAATATAAAACCCAATGAGGCTATGTGTTTGATCATGTATTTAGGTGCATTCAATAAAAAGATAGTTATAGACTGAGAGATAAGAACCCTACTTCCATAAGGAAAGCATATTCCTTTCCCATAAGTATAGAAAATAATTTGAAGAACACAAGGATAAAGGGTTGTGAGTCTATGAGAAATGGGTGTTAAAGGGATAATGAATCTGTTTATCCTCCCATTTATCAAAGAAAAAATGAAATGGACTATTCTTATAAACCCATGCTAAAAGGGTCAAATCACATAGCTCAATATAATCGAGTGGATAAGGACTATGTTCAGACAAGAGGAATCCTAAGTGCCTATACTCCTGCTACCCTTTTCTCCTCTCAGTATAAAAATAAAAGGAAATCCCCAGAGCCTTACAAAATAGCTTATGAAATAATGGATACCATGGTATACAAGGATATATCAGTCATGGAAGTCCCTATGACTTATGAACAAATTGAAGACACTTCCCTAGACTGTGAGGAGATATATTTTACATCAAAATCTCCTAAAGAACTAGCCTGCTTTGAGTCTAAAACTCAGGAAGGATTGATCTTTGTCGATCATGTAGAGAGTGATGAGCAATTATTGTCATCTCAAAAAGAGGGGAGTCCTGAATCAGATAATGATACATGCTATCAAGACAGTGACAATGAAGATTGTACAAATGAAATGCATATCAAGGATAATCCATTATATGATAAGCCTATATATTTGTCAATAAAAGAAGATTGGAGCCTTATGAGTACATAGAAAATACACTCTTTGAAGTAACTCCTAAGGGAACTAATGGGGCAAGATTAGTTCTGCATCCAAATGTATGTGGGGAAACAAACATTGTATTAAATAATCAGGCCCTAAATCTCCAGCCTAATAGTGTCTCCCAATCCTGCACTCAACATCAGAATGAAGTACCTAATCAGAAGGAAGAAAATAAAAACAAAAAGCTAGATTTCAAAAGGGAAATAGAGTATGATTGTTTCAGGTTTGACATTAATATGGGAGAATGTAAAAGATCCCCTGCTACCAATTATAGTATGGATTATAATTGCTTTTGTTTTCCAGGTATATTCGAAGGGCAGAATTCTGAAGGTAACAATGTTTTTACATGGCCAGAAACAATTTAAATAAATGATGAATCCTTTTCTAATAGCACCATGCATCAATTGTTTATGATTCAAGATGATGAAAGAAGTTATGGGGAGGATTACCCAAAAGGTTATCTGAATATCTACATAAGGAACAAATGGGTTTTCAATGAGGTTTCCCAAAGTAGTTTAACAAAGTCATTAGAAAACAAAATGTTTGATAGAGGTAGGTTAGATTTTTATTTTTTCTTCATAATGGCTTGAGGTCATTATGTGTTTGATCTACTCCTCCAGAGTTGTTCTGTGATCTTGCTTTGTTTATAACTAAATAGGCATCCCCAACTAGAGCCACTAGTGGAACTATGAAAATTTTCAAAAGTTTTATCCACAGCTTTGCAAAATTTTGGTTACAAGATTTCCATGATTAAGGTTCTTCTACAATAGTATGTTCTGAGTAATCTAACTTTGCCAAAAACCCTAAACCCCTATAGTATCAAGTCAATTGTTGCACTCAGTCTAATTCTTCGGTGACTACTTATTCCCGTCACTATCCTTTTATGTTCCCTTTTCATGTCATCCCTCAACGTTGCTTACCGGCCCCTCACCAAACAAGTACCATCTATAGACCATGCCAAGGAAAAGCTTAATATTTAAAAGAAAATTTTGTCCAATTGGTCATCCTTTGTCTAGTTGGAAAAAGGTTATGGGCATGTCTAAGACCAGTCCTACTAATCAAGTTTTGTGCAAGTAGTGCATGTAGATTCTTTTCTGCCATTCTGCCCACGATGAATTGCAAAGGAAAATGGCCTCAACAGAAACACAAAAAGGTGACAGCTGGTGAAAGATGATCTTGGTTGGCATGAAGGTGGTGTTGGTCATGATGTTAGTCATTCACAAACATAGAATAAAAGTTACACAACAACCTTTACTCATCTTGAAAGATACGATGAATTCAGTGAATCCATGATCCCAAGTCTCCGGTGATTAGGTCTTAATCTACTGACGTTACTTAGTGGTTGATGTGTGTTGCTGTTTTCCATTCAGGGGCCTTACGTGTTTCTGTGAAGTTCATCATCATTATCTTCAAATATCCTGCTCTGGATGTTTGCTCTGCATAAATCTCCAACAATTATACCTCTGCACTGTGAATTTAGTCAAATAATGTACCTACAGGCTGATATTTGCATGATTTCTATCATTATTTATGATTCTTTGCGTGATATTTTCAATACTACATGCATTTAACTCAAATATGCTAATGATTTTCAGTTACCTACGGGATTTCAACATATTTCTCTGTTCTGCTTGTTATTTGTCATGATTTGCAGTTATGGTGATGAATTTATGAAATTGAAAAAAGGAAAAGGTTAAAGAATGAGATTCCCAAAACTACTTGACTTAGATCACTGATCCACATACAAGCTCCCATACATGCAATGAAAAGAAGGAAACTAAAATCATACTTCACCAGGACATTCCACAAATCCGCATGATCTAGTGCAAATCTTCAAAGGAAAAGTTGACAACAACATGTAATGAAATGAAAGTGTTTCCAGTTGAACACAGCATTCACCAGTACATATCCAGAAATCAACATGAAGATTACGTAAAATTTACAATCAGGATGTAATCTGAAACTTCATATCCATTTAGTATGCTCAAGAACAGGTACATTTACAGTGATCTAAAGAAAGAACCTTGACATTTCAACAATTCTATCTTCATTAGTCTCAGTAATCCGATCTCCTAATTGATTCTATAGTAATTAGCCTTAATGCGCCAGATGCGTCCATGTAGTCTAATGTATATCTCCTCTTTCTTTTGACAAGCTCTGGCCTTTATATAGATCAAATGCCAGAAAACGATTACAGTGATCCAAGGATCAGGATCCTCTCATAATAATCAACGGTCCAGATGAAAAGCACATGCTTCGCCAGTTGGCAAATGTACAGCTTGGCACAGAATATTCCAGCATCTTCAACTTGATTCGGTCTCCAGCTGGCAAACAGCATATTTGATAATATCCTCCTCACTTCTGGTTCATGTTGCCTCCATGCGCAACTATACAATGCTCAGCTTCAGCAGCAGCATCATGACTTCCTGCAAGTAAACAGACAAACATTAAGTTCATCATCATCATGTGGATAAACAATAGGAAGTAAAACGTTTTATTAAACAAGCCTCCAAAATGTGCAGCTACAGGCAATCGGGGTCCAAATCAGTGAAAATTATGCACTAAATGCATCAACAGCGTTAAAACACTCGGGTCAACCATCGTTGACTGGAAATCAGGCAGTCGGGCCTTCAAATTTCCATCGCTTCATTTTCCCACCCATTTTCTGTATATCGGGTTCAAATATGATCATGTACATCGCAAAATATACGAGGAATCAATCGCATTTCATAATTTACTTCAAATCCGGCTCTGCATGCTCTGTTTGTATGTTTCCGGTTATCATCATATTCGCATCGGTGTGACTACATATGATCGGGGTGACAAAATTACATTAGGCCGACGGCAACAGTTATACCGACGCCAAAAATCATGATGATGTCCACCCATCGTCTTCTATCTAGCTGCAGGATATCATGAAATATGATGCTCCTCCCTTCCGAATGCTCTGATGAAAAGCACATCAGGATGTTTCGCTTCTGCATATTGGGGAAAGAAAGACATCATCATCATCATCATGTCGAAGGAAAGTAGGAGGATGTGGAATATGATCCTGCTGCTGAGGAAAGAAAAATGATGGTGACATCATCGTCATATTCGGGCTTCATTAAAATGCAAAGGATGACGTCATCGTCATATTCGTTAAGATCAGGGATAAAATGCAATATCGAGTCACCTTAGGAAGATGATCAGGCTAAAAATATGATGAACCCTTTTGCGGCCAAGGTAACCCTCTCGAAAGATCAGGATGATGATGATCATCATCATCATATCCACACTAGGTGATTTAAAATATGATCCTGCTGAATGTCCAGATGACATCATCAGGATATCCGGGGCTTTTGTTAAAACTTAGAACAGGACGTCATCATCATATTCGCGAACCAGATCATGTTTACAAAATATCTTGCCGAAGGAGAAATGTGATGATGATGTCATCCTGATATTT
Organism: Cunninghamia lanceolata; assembly: GCA_027924645.1. Taxonomy (NCBI): domain Eukaryota; kingdom Viridiplantae; phylum Streptophyta; class Pinopsida; order Cupressales; family Cupressaceae; genus Cunninghamia; species Cunninghamia lanceolata. The sequence continues at coordinate 972,302 of BSBN01001290.1, read as the reverse complement.
GCTTCTTCGTTTATCAGGTCGGGATGACGTCATCAGGATATTTGTTAAGGGTGATATTGCTCGGCAGGAGGACATTACGAAGTATCGGGTTACAAACAAGATCATGATGATCTTGACAAAATGACTGAGGAATGGAATATCACCCTCCTATAAAAGATCAGGATGATCATCATGATCATGCCAAAAGGAGATCAGGATGATATGATGACGTCATCATCATATTAGCGAATATCAGCAAATATGATCCTCTTGTGAAAGATCAGGATGATGATGATCATCAGGATATTTAACATGCGCATGCAAATTATGCAGATGGTGGATTTTCTAAGCAGGAGGATATTATATATCAGCATGATATTATAATATCGGGTGATGTTAAAATATCATGATGCTCGCAATGTGCCCAAGGTCGCTTGATGGGTAAAACACACTATCACTTAAGATTGACGTCTGGATATTGGGACTGCATGATTTTTATCGGGTGATAGATCAAAATCATGATGATGACCTTTCGCGATACAAAAGACCGCTCGACGGGGAAAACTTATTATGACTTAAATTTGACATCCGGATATTTGAACCTCAGGATATTATCGGGGGTGCGTTTCAAATATGATGATGATGCTCTTATACAGCAAAACTGAGTTTATAAAATATGATGACCCTCTTCTTGCGAATATCAGGTTTGACCAAAACTTTGACTGTTCATAACTCCCTCATATGGACGAATTTTCAGGTGATGTAAAAGGCAAACCTGCATGGAATTTCAAGCTCTTTCTAAATATGAGGTCATAGAAACAAAATATGAACTTTGACAAACTGACCTCATGATGATGACCAACCTGACTTATTTTCATGATGATGATGCACCTGACTTATTTTTACCAAACCGCCAGAAAACAGACAACACAAGCCAAGCCAAAAGTTGGGTCCCTGTTTTGATAATGCAAAATGGGGCGTGTTGTGTAACCACACAACAACTTGCCACCAAAGAAAACAACAAAATTCAAATAATTCAAGTGATATGCTCATATTCATCTATAGTATTCTAATTCTTTCTAAGTAAAATCATCATGATCTTTGAATGATAAAGTTTCATCAAGGTAACAGTGCTAACAAAGGATCATGTGTGTGCATATGATTAATTATCCTCATCTTGAAAGCAAGTTGAAAATATAAGTAACTGGTGTTAAACTACATAGTTGGAGATCATCCCTCATAGCCAACCTGGATAGAGCCTTGCTGCCAGCAGGCGTCCATAGCCCCGACAAGGTTATCTATACAATCTCCCTAAGTAGAGCCCCACTGCCAGCAGGCATCTATAGCCCTGGTAGAGTTACTTAGATGGCCTAAGTTTATTGTTTATATATTTTCTATTTATATACTTATATTTGATATCATCATGTCAGCTCATTTATACAAGGGGTAGTCACTTGCAGCTTTAGGTTGGAGATTGTATTGGTAGCAAGGGAGTCCCTTTAGATTTTTCACTTAACACCTATACTCATATCTTCAACAAGCCCAAGGCTGTTAGGTGTTTCATTGTGTTTGATTCACTTTGGACAAGAAAAGGCACCTGATGAAAAGATATTATAAAACCTGATCATGAACATTTATCAGAATGAATTACAATCCATATCTAAATCTGATCTCATCACTTGAATCCTAACAATTTAGTTATTTTCTTAGGTGATGAAGTGCATCATCTTGACTTACCAAAACAAAACTCAACCAAAACAACACAAAACAGAAGAAACACTATACAAACAACTAACCTACAAAAAGGAAACAACAGAAACAGAACAAGAAAGCAAAACAAGCAAACTGTACAAATAACTAACCTACAAAATTATATACAAACTACTACTAGGAAAACAAGAACCAGCAAACGACCTAAGTACACCTATATTTGCATACTTCTTTTGATTGTATAGGAGCATTAGGGTATTAATTATGGTTCTCAACCTAGCAAATTTATCTTTATATTCTGAAAAATATTCTGATATTCTGAATTCACTGTATTCAACAGAATGACTCTTGATGATCAGCAACTGAGGAAGCTCATCATGTTCATGATTAATCCATGTGCATGTCTTATCTCCTGAATTTCCATAATTAAAATAGTATTCAACATCATTTACTGTGGAAAGGAGAAATACAACCTGGTGTATTTCTGGCTTTGCTGGACATGCTTCTTCATTGGCAGTTGGTCTTCCATTTGTCATTATATTTTCACTGCTTGGCTCAGTGCCTGGTCCCTCTTCAAATTGAAGGATGTATGACCTTTGATGTATTAATTCTTCATCTTTATCCAGCCTTATCCCTTCATTCCGGATGTTCAGTTTATCTTCCAGTTCAAGAAACTTCTCAATATTTTCTTCAATTTCCTGCACATCAGCATCTAAATAAGTATTTTTATCATCATAACCTGATATACAGAAATTTATCATTTCTAAATCATTTGACTGTAAAGGAGAAACAACTTTCACCTGATAAGGACATTCCCCTGTTTCATTTTCAAAATATTTCTGGAGTGACATCTGATTATGCACAACAACTCGAAAGTCTTCTACATCTTCATCTTTCAGGAATTGTTCATTAAATAACTCACATCTTTTATCTAGTAAAGTGCCTGGTTCCATTAACCTGCAACATTCTTGCATTTGATCATTTAATTCAAATAAATCAGGTAATAAATCAGCATTTATTTTCTTCTCTATGACTCCCTGAGTTACCACCATAGGAACTTCATCAGCAAGAGTGAAGTTAAATTGCTCTACTATCTGTTTACACTTCTCTTTACCATAGAATGACTCCAGGAAAGATGTTTCATCTTCTTTATCAAAAGTATTAGGATCAGAATCAAAAATATTATCCTGATGAGTGATTTCTTCTCTAAAATTTTCACAAGATTCATACCTGCATACTGACTGATCCTTACTTGTATTAGGAAGTAGAGAACTCCTATCAATCTCACCATAGAATGAATCAGGGAAAGATGTTTCCTCTTCATTACCTTCTGGAACTGACTCAGCTATTGTATTTTCTAGAGTCTTTTTCAACATGGCCAAGCAAGGGTAGCAATCTCTCTCTGAATGCTCTTCATCATGTAATCTGCACTAGCTTTCAATCAAGACATCATCGATAGATAAACCTAATATTTGACTACATTGTATATTTCTAGACAAGTATAATTCAAAATCTTCAGAACGGTCCACTTCAGTGTCTAGACAATTAATAACTTCTGGTGCTGCATCTGCTTGTTGCTCCAGAATTTCTTCATTTTCCTAGCAAATTTCAGCCCTGAACACATCTAGAAAGAATATTAGTCCTTTCAAGTATAAATCCAACCTTGTAAGGAAAGTTAAACAATTTATTTCACTGTGTTCTGCAGTCTGGTGTATCCTGCAACAGGTAGATAAACCAAAGTTAGACAAACTATGAGGGTAAAGCTGCCTATTCAAAGTTTCCTGAAATAAAGGAATGTTAATTTGACAATTGTTTTCATATACATCCATCAAAATGAGACTCTATTTTTCAATTTTTAGTATTTTGAAATTTTAATGAGATCCATCATATCTCAGAATAAAACTTGAAAGTCAGAAAATGAAACTAATCTTTGAAGCTTTGAGCTAGATCTTCACAAAGATACAACCAAAACATCTTAGATAAGAGATATTTGCAGACATTTAACTGAAATGCTGAAATATTTATGCAATATTTGCAGAAATCCAAAAATTCGCAGCTCAGGTCCTCCTTCTCGAAAATTTATGTTGCGTTAGAAGCGAGGGACCTGCAGATATGTTAGCAAGATTTAAAGCAAACTGCTATACTAAGGCAGGGGATATCACTTCAATTGAACAGGATCTATTTGCTGAGAAACAGCTCATCTGCCCTCCTTCTATGTTGAAATCCAGAAATTCTCTGTCCTGCCCTCCTTCTAGCGCCAATTTATGTTGGTCATGATGTTAGTCATTCACAAACATAGAATAAAAGTTACACAACAACCTTTACTCATCTTGAAAGATACGATGAATTCAGTGAATTCATGATCCCAAGTCTCCGGTGATTAGGTCTTAATCTACTGACGTTACTCAGTGGTTGATGTGTGTTGCTGTTTTCCATTCAGGGGCCTTACGTGTTTCTGCGAAGTTCATCATCATTATCTTCAAATATCCTGCTCTGGATGTTTGCTCTGCATAAATCTCCAACAATTCTACCTCTGCACTCTGAATTTAGTCAAATAATGTACCTACAGGCTGATATTTGCATGATTTCTATCATTATTTATGATTCTTTGCGTGATATTTTCAATACTACATGCATTTAACTCAAATATGCTAATGATTTTCAGTTACCTACGGGATTTCAACATATTTCTCTGTTCTGCTTGTTATTTGTCATGATTTGCAGTTATGGTGATGAATTTATGAAATTGAAAAAAGGAAAAGGTTAAAGAATGAGATTCCCAAAACTACTTGACTTAGATCACTGATCCACATACAAGCTCCCATACATGCAATGAAAAGAAGGAAACTAAAATCATACTTCACCAGGACATTCCACAAATCCGCATGATCTAGTGCAAATCTTCAAAGGAAAAGTTGACAACAACATGTAATGAAATGAAAGCGTTTCTAGTTGAACACAGCATTCACCAGTACATATCTAGAAATCAACATGAAGATTATGTAAAATTTACAATCAGGATGTAATCTGAAACTTCATATCCATTCAGTATGCTCAAGAACAGGTACATTTACAGTGATCTGAAGAAAGAACCTTGACATTTCAACAATTCTATCTTCATTAGTCTCAGTAATCCGATCTCCTAATTGATTCTACAGTAATTAGCCTTAATGCGCCAGATGCGTCCGTGTATTCTAATGTATATCTCCTCTTTCTTTTGACAAGCTCTGGCCTTTATATAGATCAAATGCCAGAAAACGATTACAGTGATCCAAGGATCAGGATCCTCTCATAATAATCAACGGTCCAGATGAAAAGCACATGCTTCGCCAGTTGGCAAATGTACAGCTTGGCACATAATATTCCAACATCTTCAACTTGATTCGGTCTCCAGCTGGCAAACAGCATATTTGATAATATCCTCCTCACTTCTGGTTCATGTTGCCTCCATGCGCAACTATACAATGCTCAGCTTCAGCAGCAGCATCATGACTTCCTACAAGTAAACAGACAAACATTAAGTTCATCATCATCATGTGGATAAACAATAGGAAGTAAAACGTTTTATTAAACAAGCCTCCAAAATGTGCAGCTACAGGCAATCGGGGTCCAAATCAGTGAAAATTATGCACTAAATGCATCAACAGCGTTAAAACACTCAGGTCAACCATCGTTGACTGGAAATCAGGCAGTCGGGCCTTCAAATTTCCATCGCTTCATTTTCCCGCCCATTTTCTGTATATCAGGTTCAAATATGATCATGTACATCGCAAAATATATGAGGAATCAATCGCATTTCATAATTTACTTCAAATCTGGCTCTGCATGCTCTGTTTGTATGTTTCGGGTCATCATCATATTCGCATCGGTGTGACTACATATGATCGGGGTGACAAAATTACATTAGGCCGACGGCAACAGTTATACCGACGCTAAAAATCATGATGATGTCCACCCATTGTCTTCTATCTAGCTGCAGGATATCATGAAATATGATGCTCCTCCCTTCCGAATGCTCTGATGAAAAGCACATCAGGATGTTTCGCTTCTGCATATTGGGGAAAGAAAGACATCATCATCATCATCATGTCGAAGGAAAGTAGGAGGATGTGGAATATGATCCTGCTGCTGAGGAAAGAAAAATGATGGTGACGTCATCGTCATATTCGGGCTTCATTAAAATGCAAAGGATGACGTCATCGTCATATTCGTTAAGATCAGGGATAAAATGCAATATCGGGTCACCTTAGGAAGATGATCAGGCTAAAAATATGATGAACCCTTTTGCGGCCAAGGTAACCCTCTCGAAAGATCAGGATGATGATCATCATCATCATCATATCCGCACTAGGTGATTTAAAATATGATCCTGCTGAATGTCCAGATGACGTCATCAGGATATCCGGGGCTTTTGTTAAAACTTAGAACAGGACGTCATCATCATATTCACGAACCAGATCATGTTTACAAAATATCCTGCCGAAGGAGAAATGTGATGATGATGTCATCCTGATATTTGCTTCTTCGTTTATCAGGTCGGGATGACGTCATCAGGATATTTGTTAAGGGTGATATTGCTCGGCAGGAGGACATTACGAAGTATCGGGTTACAAACAAGATCATGATGATCTTGACAAAATGACTGAGGAATGAAATATCACCCTCCTATAAAAGATCAGGATGATCATCATGATCATGCCAAAAGGAGATCAGGATGATATGATGACGTCATCATCATATTAGCGAATATCAGCAAATATGATCCTCTTGTGAAAGATCAGGATGATGATGATCATCAGGATATTTAACATGCGCATGCAAATTATGCAGATGGTGGATTTTCTAAGCAGGAGGATATTATATATCAGCATGATATTATAATATCGGGTGATGTTAAAATATCATGATGCTCGCAATGTGCCCAAGGTCGCTTGACGGGTAAAACACACTATCACTTAAGATTGACGTCCGGATATTGGGACTGCATGATTTTTATCGGGTGATAGATCAAAATCATGATGATGACCTTTCGCGATACAAAAGACTGCTCGACGGGGAAAACTTATTATGACTTAAATTTGACGTCCGGATATTTGAACCTCAGGATATTATCGGGGGTGCGTTTCAAATATGATGATGATGCTCTTATACAGCAAAACCGAGTTTATAAAATATGATGACCCTCTTCTTGCGAATATCAGGTTTGACCAAAACTTTGACTGTTCATAACTCCCTCATATGGACGAATTTTCAGGTGATGTAAAAGGCAAACCTGCATGGAATTTCAAGCTCTTTCTAAATATGAGGTCATAGAAACAAAATATGAACTTTGACAAACTGACCTCATGATGATGACCAACCTGACTTATTTTCATGATGATGATGCACCTGACTTATTTTTACCAAACCGCCAGAAAACAGACAACACAAGCCAAGCCAAAAGTTGGGTCCCTATTTTGATAATGCAAAATGGGGCGTGTTGTGTAACCACACAACAAGTGGGTCCTAGGTGCTACGTATTAGTTTCTGTCTTGATTCCACTATTTCTCTATACTCCATCAAAAGGTTTTCTAAGCGACTGTGAAATCATGAAATTTAGACACGTAGCTTCCTCAAGGTGATGGGACTCTTATATTAAATACATGTCTCAGACATGGCATCAAGTGGGACCATTTCAAAGGATGCTATTCCCAAGGTACAGTGATCTGACAGCTATCTGTCATTCTGCCAAGATCATATCTCTAATCACATCCTTCATACACACAATAGCGGGTGTCATCTTAACTACACTACAGAGGGGACTTCTCCTTGGGAGTGTGGCTGGAAAAGGAAAACCTAGGTGGTATGATACTATTGAATGAAATAAGTAGTATGGTCTGACCTGGAAAAGGGTTGAATTGGCAATGTCAATATGCGCCAACAAGAATCAAGATCAATGACCTAAATTCAAAAATCATTCTAGAAGGATTCATTGGCACTGAACTTGACTGAGTTGCATATCAAAGCATTAACTGCTCATGTGTGTGCAAGGTCTTCATCATTGCCACTTCTAAAGAATTTAGTTATAGAATGATTTGGCTTATGTAAGCTCGACCCTTGGAAATCTATGCCAATACTAGGAATGACATTTCATCCGCTGTGTGATGAAATCAGATATGGTGACACGACTCAATTGGGAGAACCAAGACACCTGATCTAGCAAAATTCAATACAAGAAGTGATGTTTTCAAGTTATGCGAAATTATGAAGCTTTATCTTTTTGTTCAATTATGGCAATCTTTGATAGATTTCTATTTATGGCAGAAATATGCTGAAATGACTGGAAATTAATACACCACAAATGGGTAGATGTATGCTTACATCCCTAAATTTCTATAAATATACAAGTGTTGTTGTTATAGTTCATACTATCTAAAGATATTGTAACAGTATGGATTTCCCCTGCTCCTATGTATTTTGTCTGCTCCCCTGTTCTTTAGGATTTTCTTCCTTGTTCTCATGGCTCTCGATCTGTCCCTATAGAATTAGAAAGACTTGGAATTATCTCTTCTGGAATAGGTGGTGTAGGGAAAATTACAGATTAGCAGCAGCATCAATTGTAACGCTATGATTTCTTCTCCCTTTTCTTATTTCATCTGACGACTGGTTTTGAGCGGTATTCTTCCTTCTCTAGTAGTTCCTTATTTCTGTGAGTTGGCAGATTCCCTTCTGAAGTAGAGAAGCTTCTCAACTTCCTGTACCCCTCCCTTACATCTAATTTTCCTAACAGAGCATTGACTCTAGGTGTAAGAAGATTGTCCCCCAGGAAGAAACAAATAAGGGAATGGAGGAGAATTGTGGTTGTTGCTGTTGTTCTCTTGGCTTGGCTCCCGTTACTTTTGAGGCAAGCTAGGTGTGGACTCCCCAAGTTTCTTCTCGGTTGAAGTTGCATGAAACTTCAAGACTTGGAGGCTAAAATCTCACTTGTGCAATCAAACCTGGAAATAGTGAAGGAGATTCTGTCATCTCGGGTCTCCTTTCAATGTTGTTCCTTGCATGTTTTCTCATCTTTTGATTATCAGTTTGGAAGGGCAAAATAGTAAGTGCTCTTGTTAAAAACATTGGTGGTATTTGAGGAGTGCCTGGCTCTAACGGCCTCTAGTAATACATCCATCATCAAAATCCTTACCCCTTTCTCCACCAAAAGTTGTAGAGCATATAGTTGCAGAGCAGTTGTACTAGCCTTTTCAGCTGCATCTGTTTGTTACAAAATAGTTGTAACTTCTTTTGTCTTAAGGCCTAAAGCTTGTTGTCCCCTTATTTCTATAAAAGGGGATTAAAGGCTTAAGAAAAATCATTGGTTCGAGGTCATATTTCAAGACTGAGTCTAAAATAGGGATCAATCTAGTCAGGGAAGGGTTGTAAATAAGTTTGTTTTCTACAATAGAATTAGTTTTCTGTTTGGAGGTTTCCAATTTGAGTCTCCTCTGGTTTCTTGATTGAATATTTGACATCTATAATGGAAGTTACTAAACAATTTATTTTATAGATTTTGTTGAGTTTTGAAATACATTGTTTCCTACTTCATGTATACAGTTTCATATTATGAATATATATTTGGTTGAAGAATCATCTTTATTCACTGACACAGTCTTTCTTGTGTTGGTATATTTCTCTTATGGCCTTTACTCAAGGAGTAATATAAAAATTGCTATTAGAAAATATCAGATATGATTTGGGTATACAAGGATAATTAAGTATGGTTGATTTCAAAGCTAGTAAAAGTATTTCTAATGTATTACATTGTTGTACCTTTACAATAAACTAAGTTTATTACATCATTGTCTATTTAAGTTTCATCATTTTGATCTTTTTGACTCCTTGGCCCAACAGATAGGCACTCGTCTATTTCATGGACACTATACTAAACTTGCACCCCTTTGGTTATCCTCAAAGTATTTTCAATCCAAACATTTTCCTTTCCTACAATAGGCTTTTAGGATATTTATATTAAGTTATGTCTTGCATGTTTGATGTAGAGGTGTCAGGACTTATGAGATGATTTAATAGAAACAAAAGATTTCAATGGTTTGTGGCTTCCACCAATAAGACTTCATTAGTCTTCCCTTTGACTTAAACTCCTCCAAAGGGCTCAACTTAGGGTTCCAACTTCTTAGATGAAATATTGCATCTTCTAGGGTCTCAACCTACCCCTACCAACAAGATTCAATAGGTTTCACAAACCAATTTGATTGGTTCCTGACAATTCCACTTGACTAGGCCTAATCCTAGTAGCCCTGTTCAGCGACAAACTTGCACTTTTCTCCAAACTTTCCCAAAGAACTTCCAAAACTATTGACTGATCTGAGTACCCTCTATTGATTTCTTTAATATACTTCAAAATCATATACTATTGTTTTGGACAGAATCTGACTGTCCTAACACCTTGCTGTCTTCCTGCAAGGCCTAATTTGCCCACTTTACAAAGGAACCCTATCAAATACTTGCCCCACTCACTTAAAACCTTGATAAAATGTTATTAAAGGATCTAAAACAAAGGATTTTCCAGGTCTCATGCAATGATTTTCTCATTCAAGTGTTTAAACACCAAACCCCCATTTATAGGCCCCAAAAACCTAGTTAACAGAGCAGTTTTAAAAAAATGTGATATCTTCCTCTAGGAATCGAGTTAAGAACTCCTACCAGATGCATTGGAAAGGTAACTCAATTATATTTCCAACCATATATGGCTTGCCCCTGTATATATCTGTACAGAACCGTACCAAATGCTGCAACAGGACTGTTATAGGAGAATTCTAGAAATTGCAGTCACTAAAACAGTCATAACTTCCTCAATATTGCACCAAATTTGATGAGACAAAAAGGAAAGGGAGGGTGATTGAATATAATTTCATTTGAAATCAAAAATAAATGTCCTCCTACCTTTACTGGGCCGTACCATGCAATAAAACAGCAAATTTATGTAGAAATGGCTAAAAAAATAGTCTTCTTTATTGTTCCAATTCTTGAATTCCATCACCCACAAGTTTCTAAAGGTTACAAGGCCTTTTTAAAGGCATTAGACATGTCATTTCAATTTCTAACTTCCTAGGAATGAATCAAGAGCCACAAGACTCTTCACCTTCCAAGTGTTTACATTGTTGCATTTTTGAAAGATAACTTTTCCCATTTTGCAAAAGAAGACAAAACTTGAACATTTAACCTTCCTAATGACTTCATCAAATGAAATATGACATAATTTATCTTATTACAATATTGAACCATTCAAATTTAATCCAACTCCTATGGAAGTCTCAATTTGTCAAGGTGCTCCTGCACCATACAACCAACCAACAAAATTTCCAAGTCCCTTGGAAATGTAACAGCAACAAAGGTCTTTCTCTACATCTCTGTCTTCATCTTCTTCAGCTTCAGGCTTCAAATTTTCTCATTCATAGAAAGGTGACCAACCAACCAAAAAATCAAACTATCAACTTTAGAGCTTCTTCAGGCTCCTTCTACTCCCATTAGTGGAGTACTCTTCAGGTTGCAACATCAAGTGCTTCTTCAGGTATCTATCTCTCTCACTGCTTCATAGCACCAACTTACCAGACCATTCATCTCACCCAACAGCAGATCCTGGTGATGTACCTACCACTCTCTCCTTAGTGGTTTCTCTATACACCCTTATCCAGCCTAATCTCCATTGGAGAATGGTCATGACAGACCTCCTCTTGTCTGCCCCCACACACAACCTTAGAAAACATCGTTCTACAACTAGATGGATAAGCACCTACAACCAAACAACTTAGCAAACAAAAACAATGGTCACCAACACAATCTTTCCTTCAGTTCTTCACCTGCCTTCTCAGTGACAGAAACAAATACAACATCTCTTCCCAGAGCTTTTGCTAGCTCTGATACCAATTTGATGCAGAGGTGTTAGGTCTCCAAAGGTAATTTAACACGATCAAAAGATTTGAAACAATAATGGCTTGTGGGCTTCAATCACTAAGATTTCATTAGTCTTCCCTTTGACTTAAACTCCTCCAAAGGGCTCAACTTAGGGTTCCAGCTTCTCAGATGAAATATTGCATCTTCTAGGGTCTCAACCTACCCCTACCAACAAGATTCAATGGGTTTCACAAACCAATTTGATTGGTTCTTGACAATTCCACTTGACTAGGCCTAATCCTAGTAGCCTTGTTCAGTGACAAACTTGCACTTTTCTCCAAACTTTCCTAAAGAACTTGTTAGCACAGTAAAATTTGAAATTTTTACTATCTCCTTACTCCATCATATTTGAATAAATCCTGAAGAATATCTCAAAAAGACCATAATAAAAAAATTTTGTATCTCACGAGATGTCTATGGATGAGCAGTGCCAAATTTCATCAAAATCAATCCATCGGCAAGAGGTTGTGTTGCTTACACCGATACACAAGGAATCGTTTGAAAACAACCATCGGCGTGAAAATAGAGATCGGAAGAAGAATTGTGGAAGTCACCGATGGAGTAAGTAATACCGATGACTTTACATCGGCAAGAAAGGTAAGTGGTCATACCGATCGGTATGACAGATATCTATCGGATGACTTTTTAAAAGATGTCCTGATGGTATATATCATACCGATAAAGCATTTCGGCAAGAGTTTCACCGAACAGCATGCGGGGGTAACGAAACAAATAGCCATCGGCGAGAGGTAAGCTATCGGGATAGAAAACAAGTAAGCCTCCGATGATTAAGAGTCTTGGCGATAAGAAAGCCATCGGCGAGACTCACAGCGATACACCTCTATCGGGATAACTTGACATATCGGAACAAAAGAACCAGGTCTTGCCAATTCACAAGTCACGGCGATCAAAAGGTGTCAGTGACACTTTACTAAACTTTGCCTGATGAAAGATATGAAAAGGGTCATCGGGGAGATGATTTGGATCAGGATATCTTGAGAAAGCTATCCCGATAGTGAATGTCATCCCGACAAAGATAAAAGTCCATACATGAAGATGACTATCGGCGAGACAATAAAGATCGGGAGAACAATATTTTATTATCCCAATAGTCTCAATCTTCCCAATAAGCAAATCATATCGGTGGGACTCGCTATATCGCAGAGAGATATAAAAACCTTGGCGATGAAGGAAGTCATGCCGATAGTCTTGCCCACTTAAAATATGACATTACATAGCGTCGGGAAAATAATTGAGGGGTCACGCCGATTGACTGTTCGCGCCATAAAAAACATTGAGGTCACCCAGACATTTCAAAAATCACGCTGATAAGAAGAGTTATGGCGATGTGACACTTCACAGCGATGAACATTGAATTGATCAGATAATTAATACAAACGGCTACGAAGTTCATATGATCATTATAATTACAAAAAATCATCCGAGAGCAGAATACAGAGAAATTCTCAGGTCAAAAGCAAAGGCTTCCAATTCCAGCCATCGAACAACAGGTACACATACACAAAGCCACAGGAGCTCTGAAAGATAAAGCCTCTGCATCTAAAAAAGCTTGCAAACAATTAGAGGAGATGGTTACTCTTGATGTAATTACCAAAAGTGCTATTGAGCTTACTGATTTTCACCGTGATCAAGAGTACCTAGATCATCTGGCTAAAATTTATTTATGGCTGAATAGAGCCTAATTACGCTTATGTAATTGTTGTTAATACTTGTTAAGTTCCCAAAAGACTTATTGAAGAGTTGTATCTCTTCATAGAAATATCTATATAAGTTTAAACAATCGATGCTGAAATGATCATCAGCAGTAGAAGATATTCAGATATACATAATATACAATATTCCAAAATGACTATGTTGCTTATTTTATTTGAAGAAGAAGTTTGAAGTTCTCTGATTCGGTATTTCTACTTTGGTATCAGTTATTTGTTGAAATTATTCAATTGTGTGGCTGTCTCCATTTCTGCATTTCCCTATTATTCAGATTAAGATATCAAGTATATATTAAATCTGTCAATACACATTTGCTGTATCTGTGTGATTAATTTGGTTGGTGTCCATCTAAGGAATTAAACCCTTATGATTTATTCACAGTAGCTTGGAAGTAGTAAGTTGGGATTACTAAGTAGAGCCATACAATTAGGATTGACATACTGTCTCCAGTAAAATATTATCTGTTAATCTTGTCCATTCATTTCATTTGGTTCCTTCAAGTAAGGATTAAAATACCTTCTGGTGAATTATAAGATATCTGATTTTATTTGGTTGGATTATCAAGAAGAGTCTGTCAGTCATTTACCTACACGTTTATACAAGCTATAAACCAGAACTGTGCCAAATATCTAGAATTATTACCATTAAGAAACTACTATTCTTAGTCCTTCAAATTGACTTTGTTACCCAACAAGGCACTAGTCTCATTCAACTCATTAATTCAAACCTTTTTACCTTGATATTGCTTATACAATTTCTGCAAATCACTTATTAAACATTACACATAGAATTAATTAGTTAGCTATTTCATCTATTCTACATCCTATGCCATTGTAGATAGATATAGTTAGTCTACTCATCCACACTCAGACCGCTTTAATATTCCAAGGTTCACCCACCTAGGTGTAGCAGGACCTAAAGTGTAGGAAATCATCAAATCGTGAAGGTTGATTTCGTCAAGTTAGTTCAAAAACGTTGCAAATCCAAACATAGAGTTTGGCATCCTCTTAGGATTTGTAACCTGCATTTTTGAGACCTAACAAATTGGTGACTCTGCTGGGGACTAGTAATAGACCTTAGAAAGTAATCCTTTCCTTCATAGAGTCAATTCAGAAAATTTAAGTTGGTAACTCTGCTGGTGACAAGAACCCTACAGATAAAATATAAACTTTTCCTATTTAATAGGTGGTGACTCTAGTTACAAAAAATTCAATATCAAATGGATGGTAGGAGATCCAAGATGGAAGGCAGAAATTTGCAGTCATCTCCACCACTTAGAAACATTTCCAAAAGAAATGTGAATCCAAAATATTCCCACCAAGATAATAATCTAGACATCCAGGAGAATGATTTAGAACAAAATATTGCAATTCACAACAAATTCACACCTCTGCATAATTCAAACGAGAACCTCAGTGGAGCAACTGATGATATTTTGGCAAGGTACAGACCCACTCCTCAAGAACAGCGAGATCATGATGCAAAGGTCATGAGGGATATTGATAGGAACCAAGCTGAACATGATTTCACGATCTCATTTGACCAGGGAGAAGAGATAGGATATGAATTGTCAAATCAGGGAATGAATAACAGTCCAGAGCATCAGGAAATAAATAATCAAGACATGAGTGATGAGAAACAGGAAATACTCATGCTCAGGAAAGAACTTGAAAGGTACAAGATACAAGAGGAGAAGGAGTTATTGCAGCAAGAAATTCAACAGAGAAGAAATAAAGCCAAAATAGCTCCCCCTAAATATGTACCCCCGCATAGAGGGAATATTTCAAGAAATACACAACAAAATCCAAGTAGTGCTCAAAACTCACATGCTTCTGGAAGTCATCAGAACACTATTCCCCAAAACCCTAGACCACCTCCTATACGAAATGCATCTCAACATATGGCAAATAATTACCCACCCCCTGGTCAACAATATTATAGGCCACAAAATCAACACATAAATCCCCATATGAACCAACATCAACAATATGCATATCATCAGCCACCAGGTGGATATAATTACTATCCCAATCCACCACCTCTCAATTTTCCTCCCCAAAACCTTGCTAATATATGCAGTCAATTTGATTTGACTGGATATCAGTTATATCCATATCCTATGGATAGTACTTGGAGAAACATGGTTCCCAAGTTTACTGGAAACAATGCAGTATCTGTAGAAGATCATATCAGAAGTTTTAATGCTTTTGTATAGGATATAGGTATGGATTGGGAAGACATTAGAATGAGGTTATTTATGATGTCCCTCACTGAAGATGCCAGAGATTGGTTTAATAGCTTGCCCGATGCATCAATCAATTCGATAACTGATTTCCATAACCAGTTTAAGGATCAGTATGGTAACCAATACGCTCCTGAGTTTGCACTACATGAACTAATAAGTATACAGAAGTATCAAAATGAATCAGTGTTTGATTTCAACCTGAAGTTTTCCAAGTTACATAATAAGGTACCACATGGAGCCAAGTTATCTGACCAGGCAGCACTGAGTATCTATATGAAAGCATTTGACCCCAAAACAGGATATGAACTCAGAAACCGGTGTCCTGCAACATTGGCCGAAGCACAAAAAGTAGCCATAACTATTGAAAATAATAGGAAGGCTGCAGGAATGGTCAGTAAAAGGGAAAACCATAGAAATCTTCAGAATCCAAATGCTCAACAGATTAAACCAGAGGGTCAGCATAGGCATGATAGACCTAGGTTACATGATATGCCTTACAATACAAATTGGAAGGATGGAAGACCTATTGACAACAACAGAAAGCAGCCATATGGAAAGGATACTCCTGATCCCTTGAAGAGAAACATGGCACATATGGCAGAAAATAAACCTTGGTGTTTTGTATGTAACTTGCCACATTCACCTGAATACTGTGAGGTAGCTAAATCAATACAGCAAGAGGAAATGCTATACAGCTACAATAGGGATAATCACACCATCAATATGATGCAGGATACACCATGTGTAGTAACAAAAGATTATTCCTCTTCAGAAGAAGAAGGATATGAGTATGATGTAGGGAACCAAAAGTATCATATTAACATGGGAGAACAACAGGTATTCTCAAACCAGGAAGATAGTTGTAACAACAAGTCATGTGGTCAATGGAGAAAACCTACTGAGGATGAAAGAGAAGCTCTCACAGTGGCTGCAGTGGCTCAAGCTCGAAACACTTATAACTTAAGGAATAGAACAACAAATGTTGGGCAAGGAACTCCTGGAAGTGTATTTATAAAAGACCAGAATAGCAAAGAAAATAATACAAAATCATCACCTAAGGAACTAGAAAAGGGGGATAAAAATAAAATGAAAGGAAATCAAGAAAAAGAAAACACAAAAATAGAAAAGAATGACCAGATCATAACCCCTTCTTTCGACATTGCACAGGCAGTGTCTCAGGTGAAGATATCAGTCCCACTCCTAGAGATGATGAAAATAGATAAATATAGGAGTACAGTTGTCAAGATGATTTCTGATACACCTAATCCAAAACATAAAGGGTTTGAAAAAACAACAAATAATGTGCATCAAGAAAATTTTAAGATGCCTGAGGTTTACCTTGGTGACACACTTACAAAAAATCCCTCACAGGTAGATCCATTCTATACTACACTAGTAATCAAGAACAGAATAGTTAGGAATTGTATGATTGATTCAGGTGCTGCTATGAATATCATGCCTATAGCAGTGATGAAAGAATTGGGGATGTGGGTTGATACTACGTATGGCCAGTGTTATGTAATGGATAACAGATCTATTCTAGTAGTTGGTATTATGAAAGATGTAGAGATAAAACTTGCTTCACATCCTGAAGCAACATATAACATTGACATCATTGTGGTTGATATCCCACCGTATTATGGAATGCTGTTATCAAGGCAGTGGGCTGCAATGGCGGGAGGCAATGTTCAATTAGATCTATCATATGCCACCATACCAGTAGGTGACAAGGAAATTAAGTTGTGCAGAGAACCAAGGTATGACAATATTATAGAAAGAATGGACCGGCATTAGGTGAATTTCTTTTGTGACACAGATTTAGGAGTTTTCAAAGTTGGAGAAACTACCCCAGAATTGCATAACACTGACCCAATACACATTGAATCTATGAAAAGAGAAAATGATTTTGATGCAGAGGCATCCACACTAAAACCTCGACATACAGCATGTATGTCTACAACCCTTCATCATCATCATCATATTTCCCTTAACACTGTCAGCATCATCATATTTTCTCTTGCCGACCGATATCCTCCTGCAGACAAACCTTCGACCCTTCGCCTGTCAGTAGCATCATCATATCCGGCTATTGGCAGCATCATCATATTCGGCAAGCGCAAACATCCTCCTGATGTTCACTGTTCATCTTACCGCCAACTTCTATCTTCAGCATCATGATGTTCGACATCATGTTCATCAGCAGGATATAAAATATCCTGTTCCTCCCATATATCCTGATGACGACAACCTCATGCACCTTTCCTTCGATGCTTACGTCACCCTGATATCCTGATGACGATTATCCTGATGACGATGACGTCACATGCAGCTCCTTCAATATCCTGCTGTCGGCCAAACTTAACATTATCGGCCCGCGATGGTTTTATCAACCCGATCTTCTACCTTATGCCGATACGCTCCTCCTCGGCAACGCCTGATGATGATCACCCCAATGCACATTCACTTTATGCAAATGATTGCATCATGCTCATCTCCACCTATTCGGATGACGCCCGAAGTAACTGCAGGATATACACAGAAATATCCTGATGATGCCGTTGTGATGAATTTTCCAACCTTAGCGAATTCTGATCCGCCGAACCTCCTGGGATGACCCGATCCGCTTCCTGGATAACTTTCCAGGCTCTAACAACCAGCACGACCTAACACATACCCATGCTAGGGTTCTCAACACCTCTTGATTGTGATCCTACAAACATACATGTGAACACACAGAAAATGCAAGCTAAATCCTAAACTACTGTACATAGCCATTCCACCGATTCAACGAATCAACCGGTGGAATGGATCAGCGAATCCATGTAACCACCAAAACAGCAACTCGATTACACAATGGAGATCAAACAGAAAATGAACACAAACAGTATCTTTATTGATTTCAAAAGATGCAATACAATACTCAGTCTCACTCTCTGTAATCTAACTCCTCTTCTCAATACTGCCTAAAACCAACCGATCCTCATGCATAAATAGGATTTGCTTGCGAGTACTACCACTCGTTTCCCAGCGGCTGGGAGCTTCCAAGCGGCTGGGAGGATCCAACCGGACATACAACATAACAGCTGTCCTAACAACCTAGCTAAAAATAGTAAAGTCTGGTCAACATGACCTTATTACATGCATTGGTCTTATAAGACCTTCTTGGAAACATTAACCAGACCTATAACAAACTAACTGCCTCATGGAGGCCAGCTGTCAGGTAGGTGCTCCTGCACCATACTCCCCAATAGAAAAGAACTCATGTCCCATGAGTTAGGTTGTGGAAATCCTCCACCTTTATACTTTGCCTTTGTAGTGTCTTGACTTGTTCCAGCTTTATCCTCTGCTGTCTCTCGACTGCTCCAAGACTTCTGAACTATAACTTGTTTTCTTGCAAGTAAATCCTCATGCCTGTCAATGTAGGCCCTTCTCTCACATACCTTGTGTTTGTCAGGTTGTCTGACCAGAACCTCTGTCTGAACTGCCTCTTAAACTTCTGCAATGTTCAACTCTGTCTTTCTTTCAACCTTTATAGGACAAACAATAGTCCCAACTATGACAACATCCTTGTCATTCCTCTCAACTGGTTGCTGTTTGCACACCTGTTTCTGAACCTGTTGCTGACCTCTATCAGTCGAAACTGAAACATTCTTCAACCTGTTGTCCTTAACAACTTCTTTCCCTGCAATGTCCTCAACTGCCTTTATGCCTGCTCCTATAGGCTTCTGCACAAATTCCTTCTTTCCCACTAAAATGATTTTGGCTGCCCCCTGTGCTGCAGCATCTTCCTGTAATGGCATCAACATAATAGTTTTCCCATCTTTCTTGATGGTGTAGGTATTAGCATACCCATCATACAGTACCCTCCTATCAAATTGCCATGGCCTACCCAACAGTAGGTGACAACATTCCATGGGCAAAATGTCACACAAAACTCTATCATGATATGCTCCAATCTGAAAATCAACATATGCCTGTTCATAGACAAAAAGTGATTGACTATCACTCACCCAAGATGCCTTGTAAGGGTGTTGGTGTGGAATCCTTTCCAAATTTAGTTTATCCACCATTTCCTGAGATACCATGTTGTCTGTTGAACCAGTATCAATGACAACCTTACATACTTTACCTTTGCTCTTGCATGTGGTCTTGAAAAGAGCTCTTCTTTGCATCATATCCTTGGATGCCTGTAAACTAATTCTCCTCAGCATCAATGCTTCTCCCTCCTCAGGATATCCATAACCGTCAGGAACTCTATCTTCATAAGTGTTTAAACTTTGCACACTTTGCTCTACTTTCTCTTCTTGCACAAGTTGTACTTTCTTGTCATTCGTTCTATCATTTCTGGATGATGAACCTTTGCTTTCTGGACATTTGAAAAATGGATGACCAAACTCACCACAGGTGTAACACTTTCCTAAAAATGTAGTAGAACCTCTACCACCTCCAAATCTACCTCTATTACCTTTCCATCCACCTCTGAAATCATACTGTCCCTGTCCTTTACCAGTGTCTTCTTGACCCTCATTGGTTTGCCTTGTTGTAGGGGCTAATCCTCTTCCCCTCATATTGCTACCTCTTCCTCTCATGGACTTATCTTGTCTCCTATTCATCTTTTCTTCAATCCTGATTGCCATTTGGTAACAATCCTCCACACTCTTAGGGTTAGCTAAAACTAACTCATCCTGTATGTTCAATCTCAAACCAGCCAAGTACCTAGCCACCTTTTCTACCTCATTCTCATGATGACCAGATCTCATACTCAACTTATAAAACTCCTCAGTATATGCCTTCACATCCATTTCCTTCTGCCTTAAAAATTGCAGCTTCTTAAACATCTGAATTTCATAATCCTTGGGCAAGAATTTACCTTTGATCCTTGCTACCATTTTATCCCATGAAGTGATCTTTGACCTTCCTTGTTTCCTTCTCTCGGATTGTACATAATCCCACCATACCAAAGCATGACCTCCTAACTTGGTCTTTGCAATCTTTACCTTCTGATCCTCAGCAACATCTTCACATTCAAAGTGATTATCAAGTGCAGCAATCCAATCCAGTAACTCATCTTCATTCAAACTTCCATTATACTTGGAAACATCAACCTTTACTTTAGGTTTATCACTCTGCACTGCCTTTAACAGTTTTGCAAATCTCTGGTCTTCAGCATCCAGATCTTCAGCTACCTCTTCATACTCTTCAACAGTATCTTCATCTTCTTCAGATTCACTGTCTTCCACTTCCCTCTTTTTATTCTTCTCCAAGGCTACAAGCCTGGCTTGAAGTGCTTCAGCAAGCTCCTTCATCTTCCTCATCTCTCTGGCATGTTTCTCCTTCATCTCCAGCAACTCCCTTGCAGTACCATTACCTTTCGGAGGCATTTTGTCAACCTCTCACTCCTCTACCTCTGTCTTTTCAGTGATAGAATCAACTCTACCTCTGCCCTTTCGGTGACAGAATCAACACACAACAACCCAGACCTTTTGTTGAGCTCTGATACCACTATGATGCAGAGGCATCCACACTAAAACCTCGACATATAGCATGTATGTCTACAACCCTTCATCATCATCATCATATTTCCCTTAACACTGTCAGCATCATCATATTTTCTCTTGCCGACCGATATCCTCCTGCAGACAAACCTTCGACCCTTCGCCTGTCAGCAGCATCATCATATCCGGCTATCAGTAGCATCATCATATTCGGCAAGCACAAACATCCTCCTGATGTTCACTGTTCATCTTACCGCCAACTTCTATCTTCAGCATCATGATGTTCGACATCATGTTCATCAGCAGGATATAAAATATGCTGTTCCTCCCATATATCCTAATGACGACAACCTCATGCACCTTTCCTTCGATGCTTACGTCACCCTGATATCCTGATGACGATTATCCTGATGACGATGACGTCACATGCAGCTCCTTCAATATCCTGTTGTCAGCCAAACTTAACATTATCGGCCCGCAATGGTTTTATCAACCCGATCTTCTACCTTATGCCGATACGCTCCTCCTCGGCAACACCTGATGATGATCACCCCAATGCACATTCACTTTATGCAAACGATTGCATCATGCTCATCTCCACCTATTCAGATGACGCCCGAAGTAACTGCAGGATATACACAAAAATATCTTGATGATGCCGTTGTGACGAATTTTCCAACCTTAGCGAATTCTGATCTGCCGAACCTCCTGGGATGACCCGATCCGCTTCCTGGATAACTTTCCAGGCTCTAACAACCAGTACGACCTAGCACATACCCATGCTAGGGTTCTCAACACCTCTTGATCGTGATCCTGCAAACATACATGTGAACACACAGAAAATGCAAGCTAAATCCTAAACTACTGTACATAGCCATTCCACCGATTCGACGAATCAACCGGTGGAATGGATCAGTGAATCCATGTAACCACCAAAACAGCAACTCGATTACACAATGGAGATCAAACAGAAAATGAACACAAACAGGATCTTTATTGATTTCAAAAGATACAATACAATACTCAGTCTCACTCTCTGTAATCTAACTCCTCTTCTCAATACTGCCTAAAACCAACCGATCCTCATGCATAAATAGGATCTGCTTGCGAGTACTACCACTCGTTTCCCAGCAGCTGGGAGCTTCCAAGTGGCTGGGAGGATCCAACCGGACATACAGCATAACAGTTGTCCTAACAACCTAGCTAAAAATAGTAAAGTCTGGTCAACATGACCTTATTACATGCATTGGTCTTATAAGACCTTCTTGGAAACATTAACCAGACCTATAACAAACTAACTGCCTCATGGAGGCCAGCTGTCAGGTAGGTGCTCCTGCACCAGATTTGTGGAAAATGTATTTCGATGGTGCATGCAGCAAGATAGGAAATGGGGCCGGAGTAGTTTTTATCTCACTAGGAGGTAAAACGTTCAAATACTCTTTCTTATTGACATTTGAATGCACCAATAACGTAGCTGAGTATGAAGCCCTACTCATTAGCCTAAACATAGCCACCAAATACAAAATAAAAAAGTTGGCTGTCTATGGTGATTCTGAATTGGTCATCTCCCAAGTTAGAGAAAAATATTTATCTAAGAATAAAAGATTAAGACAGTACAGAAATGCAGTTTGGGATAGTGTTGAATTATTTGATGCTTTTTCAATCAGCTGGGTTGATAGGTCTAAAAACATCATGGCAGACTTTTTAGCAAACATTGCATTAAAGAGAGATGATGTAACATTAAGAGGGATCACAGAAGTAGAATTTAAAACTAGACCTACCATCCCTGATAATATACAGAACTGGCAAGTGTTTGATAGCGATGCTGATATAATCAATTTCTTACATTGTGCTGATTATTATGAAAATCAAGAAATTGATTTCAGTGCATTTGTGGAGGAACACGATGGGAAAGAAACCCTTTTTGGCCAAGAAGTGGTTCAACTAAAGACAAATAAGATACCCAAAGGGCTTATTGCATTAGAAAAAGCATTTGATGGGCATGATAGATACAAAAAGAAAGAAACACCAGTGATACCTGAGAACCTTGAGGAGGTGAATTTGGGGACTCAGACAACCCCAAAAAATGTATATATTGGAAGGAATCTTGACCAGAAAATCAGAAGTAGAATCATCAATTTACTCAGGAAGTACAGGCATGTGTTTGCTTGGTCATATGATGATTTAAAGGCATATAGAGAGGATCTATTTCAACATGAGATACCACTAAAGCCAGATGCAAAACCATTCAGATAGAAACAGAGACCGATTAATCCTACACTAGCCCCTAAAATGTTAGAGGAACTTACAAAGTTAAGGGATGGAGCCATAATCAAACCTATTAGACACTCTTCCTGGGTTTCAAACTTAGTGCTTGTCAGAAAAAAGAATGGTGACATTAGACTATGTGTGGATTTCAGAAACTTGAAAAAATCTTCCCTCAAAGATAATTATCCTCTTCCCAATATGGAGGCAATATTGCAGAAAGTCACTGGGTGTGAATTGCTATCCATGATGGATGGTTTCTCTGGCTACAATCAAGTAAAAGTTAAGGAGTCTGAACAATTTAAGACGTCATTCACCACTCCGTGGGGAACATATGTGTATTTGAGAATGCCATTTGGATTAACTAATGCTGGAGCAACATTCCAGAGAGCGATGGATGTAGCTTTTGTTGAATTGATCAATAAGATTATGATAGTATATCAAGACGACTTGACAGCATATTCTAAAAAGGCCGAAGATCATTGCACACATTTAGAACAAGTATTTATCAAAGCCCTAGAATATGGGATATCATTGAACCCTAAAAAATGCCATTTTGCAGTAACAGAAGGAAAATTGCTTGGTCATATAGTCTCGAAGGAAGGGGTTAAAATAGATCCTAAAAGGGTAAAAGCAATTGATCAAGTCCCTATTCCAAAAAATGTAAAAGCTATACAATCATTCTTTGGTCAGATAAATTTTGTCAGAAGATTTATACCAAATTTCGCAGAAATTGTTTGTCCTATATCGAGAATGCTGAAGAAGAATTCAGAAATAAAATGGACAACAGAAACAGTGGAAGCATTTGGTAACATTAAGGAGGCTATCAAGCAAGCTCCAGTCTTAATATCCCCTGACTTCGGTAAACCTTTCCAACTTTTCTCATTTGCTTCCTACCATACAGTAGCAGCAGTATTGTTACAAAAAAATAATGATGGACATGAACAGCCTATCTCTTTCTTTAGCAAGTCCCTTCAGAATGCAGAGTTGAAGTATGACATTATTGAAAAGCAGGCATATGCATTGGTAAAAGCAGTAAAAAATTTTAGACCATATTTGGTGGGGGCTAAAATCATAGCATATGTCCCTAATGCTACAGTGAAGGATGTACTGATCCAAACTGAGGTCACCGGTAGGAGATGTAGGTGGATTAATAGGATTCAGGAATTCAACATTGAAATCCAAATCACTAAATTAGTAAGAGGACAGGGTCTTGCCAAATTGATGGCTGAAAGTAATCTAGAAGCTTCCCAGATATGTAATGTTGATGCAAGTACCAGTATTGAACACACTCCATGGTATACTGATATAGTATATTATCTAAAATATATGAAGTGTCCTGAAGGATATGATGATAACAAAAGAAGGACACTCAAACTACAAGCTTCAAAATATGTACTCATTGGTGGGGATCTCTATTGGAAAAATAGAGATGGGGTTCTACTATTATGCTTGGATGAATATCAATCAAAACATATTATCAAGGAGTTGCATGAAGGCATGTGCGGAGGACATTTCTCAGCAAAAACCACAGCCCACAAAATCCTGAGGGTAAGGTACTATTGGCCTAAAGTCTTTAACGATTCATACCAGTACACTAGAAAGTGTGAAGCATGCCAAAAGTTCTCAGGGAAGTTAAAGTATCAGGGAGCACTACCCTTAAAACCTATGCAAGTTGAGGCTCCATTTTATCAGTGGGGTATTGATTTTATAGGTGAAATTTCAGAGAAATCGAGTGGGGGGCACCGATGGATTTTAGTGGCTACTGATTACTTTATAAAATGGGTGGAAGCAATCCCAACCAGACAGGCTACAAGCAAAGTTGTGATAAATTTTCTAATGGATAACATTATATGCAGATTTGGTACTCCTGTAAGATTGATTACCGATAATGGGATGTGTTTTAGATCTGATGAATTCAAAGGTTTTTGTAGCACACATGGTATCACTATTTCTTATGCTACTCCTTACCATCCACAGGCCAATGGACAAGCTGAATCAAGTAATAAGAGCCTGTTGAAAATCATAAAAAGAATGTTGGATAGAAATAAGAAGGCTTGGGATTCAAAATTAAGAATGGCAGTATGGGCTGACAAGATTACTATAAAAAGGGCAATTGGAAGATCCCCTTATGAATTGGTATATGGAACCCAAGCAAGATTACCATTGGAAAATCTTATACCAGTATACAAATTCATTCTCCAGGAAGACTTGAATATCTCTGAACCAATGGAGGAAAGGTTGGAACAATTGGCAGAGCTTGATGAAACAAGAAGAATAGCTCAGAGATAGAATATTAAATTAAAATCACAGGTAAAATATCTCTTTGACAAGAAGGCCAAAGAAAGAAAGTTTGAAATAAATGATCTGGTACTAATGTGGAATGCAAGATGTCAGGACAAAGGAAAACATGGAAAATTTGAAGCCCTGTGGTTGGGTCCTTTTGTTATCACTGGCAAGGGAGGTGATGATTCTTACTATGTACAGAATATGTCAGGAGAGGAGCAGGAATTGCCTGTACATGGGCAATACTTGAAGCAGTTCTTTTCATAAACATGTACAAAGAGAATTGAGTGTTGCCAGTGCATGGACAACATTCAAATAATTCTCAAAAATATCTTATTCCATGCACAGTAGTCTAGGAATCATTCCCGCTCCCCATCATTTGTTCCTTTCCTTTTCCCAGTTTCATAAAACCTCACCCCAAAATAATAAAATATGTGGTCTACTTCCCCAAGAGATTTGGATCCTTGTTATACTCACAGGGAGTATACATCCTAGACAGAGCCACTGTTAGCACAGTAAAATTTGAAATTTTTACTATCTCCTTACTCCATCATATTTGAATAAATCCTGAAGAATATCCCAAAAAGACCATAATAAAAAAAATTTGTATCTCACGAGATGTCTATGGATGAGCAGTGCCAAATTTCATCAAAATCAATCCATCAGCAAGAGGTTGTGTTGCTTACACCGATACACAAGGAATCGTTTGAAAACAACCATCGGCGTGAAAATAGAGATCGGAAGAAGAATTGTGGAAGTCACCGATGGAGTAAGTAATACCGATGACTTTACATTGGCAAGAAAGGTAAGTGGTCATACCGATCGGTAGGACAGATATCTATCGGATGACTTTTTAAAAGATGCCCCGACGGTATATATCATACCGATAAAGCATTTCGGCAAGAGTTTCACCGAACAGCATGCGGGGGTAACGAAACAAATAGCCATCGGCGAGAGGTAAGCTATCGGGATAGAAAACAAGTAAGCCTCTGATGATTAAGAGTCTTGGCGATAAGAAAGCCATCGGCGAGAATCACAGCGATACACCTCTATCGGGATAACTTGACATATCGGAACAAAAGAACCAGGTCTTGCCGATTCACAAGTCACGGCGATCAAAAGGTGTCGGTGACACTTTACTAAACTTTGCTCGATGAAAGATATGAAAAGGGTCATCGGGGAGATGATTTGGATCGGGATATCTCGAGAAAGCTATCCCGATAGTGAATGTCATCCCGACAAAGATAAAAGTCCATACATGAAGATGACTATCGGCGAGACAATAAAGATCGGGAGAACAATATTTTATTATCCCGATAGTCTCAATCTTCCTGATAAGCAAATCATATCGGTGGGACTCGCTATATCACAGAGAGATATAAAAACCTTGGCGATGAAGGAAGTCATGCCGATGGTCTTGCCCACTTAAAATATGACATTACATAGCGTCGGGAAAATAATTGAGGGGTCATGCCGATTGACTGTTCGCGCCATAAAAATGTTGAGGTCACCCAGACATTTCAAAAATCACGCCGATAAGAAGAGTTATGGCGATGTGACACTTCACAGCGATGAACATTGAATTGATCAGATAATTAATACAAATGGCTACGAAGTTCATACGATCATTATAATTGCAAAAAATCGTCCGAGAGCAGAATACAGAGAAATTCTCAGGGCAAAAGCAAAGGCTTCCAATTCCAGCCATCAAATGACAGGTACACATACACAAAGCCACAGGAGCTCTGAAAGATAAAGCCTCTGCATCTAAAGAAGCTTGCAAACAATAGGAGGAGATGGTTACTCTTGATGTAATTACCAGAAGTGCTATCGAGCTTACTAATTTTCACCGTGATCAAGAGTACCTAGATCATCTGGGTAAAATTTATTTATGGCTGAATAGAGCCTAATTACGCTTATGTAATTGTTGTTAATACTTGTTAAGTTCCCAAAAAACTTATTGAAGAGTTGTATCTCTTCATAGAAATATCTATATAAGTTTAAACAATCGATGCTGAAATGATCATCAGCAGTAGAAGATATTCAGATATACATAATATACAATATTCCAGAATGACTATGTTGCTTATTTTATTTGAAGAAGAAGTTTGAAGTTCTCTGATTCAGTATTTCTACTTTGGTATTAGTTATTTGTTGAAATTATTCAATTGTGTGGCTGTCTCCATTTCTGCATTTCCCTGTTATTCAGATTAAGATATCAAGTATATATTAAATCTGTCAATACACATTTGCTGTATCTGTGTGATTAATTTGGTTGGTGTCCATCTAAGGAATTAAACCCTTCTGATTTATTCACAGTAGCTTGGAAGTAGTAAGTTGGGATTACTAAGTAGAGCCATACAATTAGGATTGACATACTGTCTCCAGTAAAATATTATCTGTTAATCTTGTCCATTCATTTCATTTGGTTCCTTCAAGTAAGGATTAAAATACCTTCTGGTGAATTTTAAGATATCTGATTTTATTTGGTTGGATTATCAAGAAGAGTCTGTCAGTCATTTACCTGCACGTTTATACAAGCTATAAACCAGAACTGTGCCAAATATCTAGAATTATTACCATTAAGAAACTACTGTTCTTAGTCCTTCAAATTGACTCTGTTACCCAACAAGGCACTAGTCTCATTCAACTCATTAATTCAAACCTTTTTACCTTGATATTGCTTATACAATTTCTGCAAATCACTTATTAAACATTACACATAGAATTAATTAGTTAGCTGTTTCATCTATTCTACATCCTATGCCATTGTAGATAGATATAGTTAGTCTACTCATCCACACTCAGACTGCTTTAATATTCCAAGGTTCACCCACCTAGGTGTAGCAGGACCTAAAGTGTAGGAAATCATCAAATCGTGAAGGTTGATTTCGTCAAGTTAGTTCAAAAATGTTGCAAATCCAAACATAGAGTCTGGCATCCTCTTAGGATTTGTAACCTGCATTTTTGAGACCTAACAGAACTTCCAAAACTATTGACTAATCTGAGTACCCTCTATTGATTTCTTTAATATACTTCAAAATCATATACTATTGTTTTGGACAGAATCTGACTGTCCTAACACCCTGCTGTCTTCCTACAAGGCCTAATTTGCCCACTTTACAAAGGAACCCTATCAAATACTTGCCCCACTCACTTCAAACCTTGAAAAAATCTTAGGAAAGGATCTAAAACAAAGGATTTTCCAGGTCTCATGCAATGATTTTCTCATTCAAGTGTTTAAACACCAAACCCCCATTTCTAGGCCCCAAAAACCTAGTTAACAAAGCAGTTTCAGAAAAAATGTGATATCTTCCTCTAGGAATCAAGTTAAGAACTCCTGCCAAATGCATTTGAAAGGTAACTCAATTATTTTTCCAACCATATATGGCTTGCCCCTGTATATGTCCGTACAGAACCGTACCAAATGCTGCAACAGGACTGTTATAGGAGAATTCTAGAAATTGCAGTCACTAAAATGGTCATAACTTCCTCAATATTGTACCAAATTCGATGAGACAAAAAGGAAAGGGAGGGTGATTGAATATAATTTAATTTGAAATCAAAAATAAATTTCCTCCTACCTTTATTGGGCCGTACCATGCAAGAAAACAGCAAATTTCTATAGAAATGCCTAAAAAAAATAGTCTTCTTTATTGTTCCAATTCTTGAATTCAATCACCCACGAGTTTCTAAAGGTTACAAGGCCTTTTTAAAGGAATTAGACATGTCTTTTCAATTTCTAACTTCCTAGGAATGAATCAAGAGCCACAAGACTCTTCACCTTCCAAATTTTTACATTGTTGCATTTTTGAAAGATAACTTTTCCCATTTTGCAAAAGAAGACAAAACTTGAACATTTAACCTTCCTAATGACTTCATCAAATGAAATATGACATAATTTATCTTATTACAATATTGAACCATTCAAATTTAATCCAACTCCTATGGAAGTCTCAATTTTTCAAGGTGCTCCTGCACCAATGTTCCTCTGCAAAGAATAAGATAGAAGCTTAAAGAATCTAGTCAATCCTCACTTTATTATACATTCTTTCAAGTAGCCTACAAGGAACATATTTTTGATATGAACAAAGCTGACAATCTAATATCTCTGGAAAACCCCATCCCTTTTGAGTAGAGTGTTGTTATCCCCAAGAGAAGAAGGCATTAGCTAAAGAGAGATAGGCAAAGAAATAGAAATAAGTCCATCTATATAGGAACACCCTCAATTTCACAGAGCCTGAAGTGCAGAGATAGAAAAGGGGGATTAATAAGTGGCTCTTTTATAGATTTACTACGAGAATCAGGTTGGGAACTTAAAACAACCAACACTCTTCATTCCATGAGGAAATGGATGCTCAAATCTGTAAACACAAACACATAGACCACACAAATCTGCTCTTGCAACATAATGAAAGCCTTGAATCACCTTGAGAATGCATGAACATCACAATTGCCATCTAGTTTCTAAATGAATGCCTAAACATGCTTTTATATGCAACTACAAACACTCCCACCAAGATTTTCCTAATTCAAACTTACCGTGTTAGCATAGGACCCAAATAACGGTCACAAGCCGACACCCAAAAATTGGGCTTATCCCAAAATAGGACAGGACTATGGCGCGGGCGACCAAGTCGTCCCCCCTATTTTGGGTAGGGGTTATCTCATGTAGTCCCCCTAGGTCCTATTTGTCAAGACACTTAGGAGTTTTCTCATCAGGATATTGAAATATGATGTAAAATGTCCTAAATGCACACAAAAGACCTAAGAGCTAAACCTAAAGAGGGAAAAGTCCCCAAGGGGACATTTTCTAACGTTACACCCTTCTTCTATGTAGACTTTACCAATAAGAACTTTCCTGGTGTCTTCACCTTGTCCTATATTGACTGGCGAATACTCCCCTCCATCTGTCTTAGGGAGATCCTTTTGTTTTATCATATTATGCAAGTCAAATGCTCTTTCAAGTTATATCATACCTTTAGGGATCCTATTACTTGGCAAGTCCATAATTTCCTCTTCTTCCCATACATGATCTTCCAAGTTCTTCTCATCTAATATTTGTGCATCAAATATATCTTTGTTTTCTAGGAAATCAAAGATATGTTGATCATCATCAAACACTTGGAAGTTAGTTACATTGTCAGGTATGGAAGGTATTGATATCAGTTCAACTAAAAATCTCTTCAATCCAGAGATGGATAAAGGTTCCAATGTGCTGGTAGCCTATGCCAATGCATCTGCTTTATGATTTTGTTCTCTAGAAACATGCGTGATGTTAAATGCATCAAATTCTTCTATCAAGTCCCAAACTCTATGTCGGTAGTTGGACAATCTTTTGTAATTACAAGCGTTGATACTCCTAGCTTGTCTTACCACTAATTTTGAGTCTCCATAGACATGTAGAATCTTAACTTTCTTCCTAATGGCAAACAACAGCCCATGAATTAAGGCTTCATATTTAGCCACATTATTGGTACATGGGAATTGCAATCTATATACTACCAAAAAGGACTTTCCTACAGGGTCAGTGAGGTTGATTCCTACTCCAGCTCCCTATTTAGATTTAGAACCATCAAATCTGAGGATCCATGGTTTATCTTCTGTTAATAGCTTGTCAGGACCTTCTCTTTTCCTTTTGGCTCTAACAGCTGCACCACCTAATATCCACTTCAAATTTTGAGGTTCACTCGTTATCACTTCTGATGATTTGTGTGAACATGATATATCTTTTATTTTCATTTCTCTAATATCATCATTCTCATAATTTGGATATACTTTAATCTCTTTTCTTTCATCTTTAGAGGTATCCCTGATATCATATAACTTTCTCTTTGAATATAGCTATTCTACTTTATCTAGCATATGTAAGCATAGACCACATGTGGTTTCAAAATGTGGTGCCTCATGGAGTTTGCACCATCCTTCAGTCAAAGCATTGTGTGGAGAAACTCCCGGCATGATATGCCTTTGAATTTGTTTGGACAAGAACTCTTTGAACTTTGTTAGGTTACTCCCCTTATCCTCATCTGATATTTCATAATCTAACTCAATTAAGCAATCAGTCCCTGGGGTGATATCACTTTATTTTTTACAAGGGTTCTCCTCGTACATTAGGATTTCTCCTAAATCGTGCATACAAGTGTCATCTAGATATGCATCTGGCTCATGTTTCCCTACATCTGAAGACAACAAACAAGAATCAGTATCCCCATTATCAGATATTTTACTTACCTCAACTGATGATGACCCCACTTCACTATAAGTCTTTTCCAACTTGACCATGTCTAGACATGTTGTGTAGTCCTTTTTTGAATTTGCTTCATCATGTAACCTGCACCAACTAGATATCAGGATATTTTCAATTGTTATGTCTAGTAACTAGCATCTTTGCATTTATCTAGATAAGTACTATTCAAACTCCCTAAAATGATTCATTTCCTCACTATCAGTTGAACAATGATCTAATTCTATGATCATCTTATCTTTTCAATTTGTATCCATGTGCATATACATGGTATACATCAAAACATCTTCAATCGCTTGAGGTCTTATTGTGTAAACATCTAGTTCAACATCTACATAAAGTATGTCATTGGTATTGTTGTATTCAGTAATTATATGTTTCATCCTAGGCTCAGCTTCTATCATTATTTGGATAGAGATCCCCTTCTAGGGTAACCACATGTGACTGAAATCAGTGGACATGTAACCATTGAGTGCTTT
The DNA here is from genome assembly GCA_027924645.1 of Cunninghamia lanceolata. Taxonomy (NCBI): domain Eukaryota; kingdom Viridiplantae; phylum Streptophyta; class Pinopsida; order Cupressales; family Cupressaceae; genus Cunninghamia; species Cunninghamia lanceolata. The sequence goes on along the minus strand of BSBN01001290.1, from coordinate 939,932 downwards.
TGACCAATCTCTACTAAGCAACATCCCATAAGTATCAGGGATATCTACTACTTGTATATCAATGTATTATTGTACCCTAGGGTCTAATGCTAACTGCATGTGGATATGGGTTAACTCCCCTACCACACTCACTTTTGTTTTATCTAGTTGTGTCACCTTCTTGAGGGACTTGGCTGGATGTAATCCTAGGGCATTGCAAATGGATAATGACATCACATTTGTTGATGCACCTAAATCTACTAAGAAATTATGTAGGTTCTTTCCAAATATTCTTAACGTGAGTAAGAATGGGGGTGACTCAGTTTTGTCTCTATATAGGATCATATGTGATGTTTTAGTAGCTTGGACTATAGACTGCATTTTATGCTTAACATAATTTTCCTTGGATGTAGGGTCTCTAGTCAGGATTTGACTAGGGTTATGACCAAAATTGTCATCTTTTGGTGTGAACTCATCTAAATATTTCAGGAAGGCTTTCTTGATAACTGGAGTCTTGAGGAGTTTTGACAAGGATAAACTAATTTTTTATCTTTTTCATCTCCTCTCCCAGATACATGACTAATTTATCAGACTCAGGTAGCTGACTGATGGCTTTTGACATTGTATTTTGGGGTGTGAAATATTTAGTATTCACCTTTGGGGGGGCATGATTATTATTATTATCTTTGGGATCTAGTGGAGTGTTAAAATTGTTGGGAGGAACAAATGTGGTCAAAGGACCAGATGACTAGTTGGAATTACTCCTTAAATTATAATTATGCCTACCCTGATATTGCTGTTGGTAAGCATGAACTCCTTAGGTTCTAGTTCTGGTTCATTTTCATCCTTGAAGGGGAACACATAATTTGTCTCAAATGCTAATGCAGACTCCTCACATGCTAAAGTGTAATTCTCATGAGTGGAAGTCATTTGATGATACTGATGATTCGTAGAACTTTCCAACATCAGGGTAGATTCATATCCTAAGAGAACAATCTCATTCCCTTCAGAATGAGGAATATCTCCTATAGTGTTAGACACTTTAGCCTAGAAAATGTTAGCTGCTATCCTAAACTGGGGACAATGTAACTCTGCATGTGCATTAGTATTGTACATCCTACACCAATTAGTGAGTGCAACTTCTACTAGATTCACCCTAGTTGATTGTTTAGGTTCATTGGGAGGTTGATTGTCCAATGGTGATGGTAATGAACCATTATTTTGCCTAGTGTTCGTTGTTCTAGGTGGCCTAGGTGCAGTATTGTTGCTATTGTTGTTGAAATTCCTATCATTATTATACCCCTTGTCAAGATATCCATACCTATCATGGTTGTTTCCATATCCTCTATCAGGATATCCTCTATTCTAATTTGGTTGGGAATAAAAGTTTTGGCTTCTCATATGCCTAATCTCAGTAGTCAACTTCCTTAGTTGTGTAGATATTTCTTTAATGTCATTGTTTTCTTCTTGAGCCTTGGCTAGTATATTCTCTTGTTGAGGTTTAAAGAAGGAACTACCATTGACATTGTTTTGCCCTGCATCTTGAGGTATTTGTCCGAGGTGAAGTATCATCTAGCCATTTCCATTTGGAGGAGGCATAATACTAAGTGGAGGTACTTGCAAGGGACTAGGCATGATAGCTAGAGGTACTGATACTCCATTACCATGTGACGACATGGGATATGTAGGATATCTAGCATTAGGTATAAAGCTAGGTGTTAATGGCTGATTGACTTTAATGGCCTCTTCAAAAGTACCTATTAGTGAAGTGATAGTTGGATGCACTCTTCTGATGAATATGGATGTTAAGGGGTCTAAGGTTGAATAGTATATGGACCTGGCTTCCTCATCAGCTATGTTGTATGGAGCAACTAACTTGGCATATATTTTCTAAAACCTAGCATTGAAGTTGGAAATCATTTCTCCCTCAGCTCTTTTAATTGTAGCAAACATCTGATAAGTAATAGCTAGATCTATTGGTATTTTGAACCTTCCTAGGAAAGCATTTTCTAAGGTAGCCCAGTTAGGGATGGTTGACTGAGTAAGACTAATGTACTAGCTATAAGTCGCTTCTCCTAAGGAGTAAGGAAAAAATCTACACACAACATCTTCATGTTCTATTCTCCTCTAAAGAAGGCCTTCTTATAGGTTTTGATATGATCTTCTACATCTTGATAAGGATGATACTTTGGACATATTTTGTCAAGATTTTTGGGTAAAGAATGATATGCTGCAAATAGAAGTGGTGACTGAGTTGCAAATAAAGACATTGCAGCTGGTGCCTGAGGTATCTGAGGTACAATTGGAGATACTGGAGGTGTCTAAGATACAGTTGGAGACACTAGAGGTGTCACAATATGTCTAGATGAAGATGTTGATGCACTAGACTCAGGACTATGATAAATATTAGTTGTACGAGGTCTAAGACCACGAATGAGCAATTCTTCCAAGAGTCCAATGGATCTGGACTTGGTATTAGGTCTGTGAGCCAGAATTTCACAACTTAATATAGAATGTGGATATTTTGGTATGGATTTTTGCAAAGGTCAGGGTATGTGTTCCTCTAAGATGGATATTTATTATCACAGGTTTAGGATAGTCAAATACTTGTGTAGTATTTGTAGGGGATGCAAATATAAAAATAAATTTGGATAGTCTAGTTCATTGACTGCAAATATCAGGTCCCAGGAGAAGATATTTGCAAGGTATTTGCAAGAAAATGCAAATAGTGACTCAATTTTAAAAAGCTTAGACAATTAACTGTAAACATCAATGAACACATGCACAAGACTAGGATATTTATGATCAAATCCCTAAAATATCCTAAGACAAGTAAAACTTTGCACAAATACTCAATGTAAGACCAATACTTATGAAATTTGAAAAGATCACCTTTTGTAGACTCATGAATGATGTCCAAGTGACCACTTTAGGGACTAGAATAGTCATGGTCCCTCTTTCTAGCACCAATTTATGTTGGTCATGATGTTAATCATAAACAAACATAGATAAAGAAATGAAAATCAAACCTTTATTATCTTGAAAGATGTGATGAATTTAGAGAATTCATGATCCCAAGTCTCCATGGATTAGTTCATAATCTACTGATGTTGCTCAGAGGTTTGATGTGCCCTACTATTTTCCATTCAGGAGCCTTACATTTGTATTCCCAAGAGCTTCATGTTTGGATGAACTCAATCTTTTCTATTTTCTGTGAATTTCTCAATAAACAAGGTTAATCCTACTATATCTAATTAGGTGATGCAAATATTTTCTAAGTTTGATCAATTCTTTTTTTCATTAACTTATACTAGTTAGATTTTACCTCTGCACTATAAATTTACTTAAATGATGTGCTCATAGGTAGATATTTACATGGTTTATATCATTATTCATGTTCATTTGCATGATATTTATTCCAATATGCTAATGATGTTCAATTACCTACGAGTTATTAGCATATTTTCTATATTTGCTTAAGATTGTTAGTGTATTTACAATTATGATGATGATCAAATGAAATTAAAAAAATTTGATTGCATGCTTGCTAAATTTTACTAAAATGAGTGAATCTTTAGCTATTGATCCATATACACTCTTGATACTATCATGAAGAGAAGGAAATCAAACCATATGTTCACCAGGATGTTCCACAACTAGATATGATTGATGCTAACTTTGATGGAAAGGAATGAAAACAACATGCACAACATGAAATACACTCCAAGGGACACAACAAATCAAAGCACACATCTAGAATCCATTCACAAATTACTCAAAGTTTATGATGTATGTAATCAGAGCTTCTTCTTCATTAAGTATGCAAAAGACATGTACATTTACAATTAGTTTTGATAATTAGTCCTGATGCTTCAACAATCTAATCTCAATTAAGTTTCAAATGGTTACAAAGTGCACTCCATCACCTTTTATAAGATAAGGATAGGAGGTGGTTACAAAAGATCCTATGATCAAGATTTGTCAATTAAGATTAACGGTCCATATCATTCCTTGACCAAGTCAACGAGAAGACACATGGCACAGGTTGCCAGTTGACAAACACCTAGTAACATACAACCATCCTTCTTTACATATTATGTGTATGACCCTGTTATATTGCATCATGATCATTCTTTGTCTTCTTCATCAGTGAATGAGTCTTCTTCCTCTATATGTACACTAATGACTCCACTGATGGGCTCATATACTTGCACTATTCATTCAACTTCTCCCCCTTTTTGGACCTTCGCCTTGGCTATTGCATGCTCTTGTGAATGGAACAATGCTTGTAATGCTGACCATTTGTTCTTCATGCTAATTAACATTACATTATATATCTCTACTTTTGATTTCATCCTCATGGCCTTATTGATTATGTCCTTTGATAAATGATTGAGGGGGTTATCTACTGCAAGCTTGAAGTTGTTTTGAAAAGCTTTAACTGCAAGATCAACATCCTAATTTTCTATCTTTCCTTCCACCTTTTCCTTGAGGGACTCTAGGATTTCTACTTCCTTGAACAAATTTTTTTGCAATCTAACACTGATATCCATGAGCTTAGCATTGTACTTCTTCAGGATGTCACCTTCAAATTTGGTATCTTCATACCATATACTCAATAGCCATGATGTCTGGTTATTTAATATTTTATTGTATATCAAGACATTCACATCTATGTGTTTCATCTCAGACAGGGTAGTCAGATTTTTCTCTACTTTGATTGACCTCTATCTAACCTCCTTTTATAACTTGTCTACCTTACATTTTAGTGTATTGAGCAAATTCCAATTAGTGAGAGAGGTTTTTATTACCTTTTCTGCATCAGTAATGAATTGGATGAACCACTTATCCATCACATGTGCTTTGTACTTCATAATATCCAATCCGGTCATCTCATCATGGGATATAATGGTCAGTGGAGTGGATGTGCTGACTGGCATATTATTGGGATCTACTAGTCCCTTTATGAATGTGTCCAACTGAGCAATGTGCTCTTTACGCACCTTATTTTTACTCTTCTCTTTCTCTAATCTAGTCAATAAAGAATCAATTATATCTTTGGCCTCTTGGCCCTCTTGTTGTTCTGTGGCAAAGCCCAAGTCAATAGTGGTTATTTGAAACTCACTAGCACTTATCTCTCCCTTGGCTTTGTCCACCATAGGTACAGCTACTTGAGCTATTCTCTTACCTATTTTCAGATGTCTCTTTATGGTAGAGGTGGTCCTATCCCTCCTCTTTGGTTTGGCTATATTAGTAGAAAACAATGTAGATATGTCAAAATTGGAGGAGACACTAGGTGCAAGAACATTTACCTCCTGCCGTAGCTAGTATGGCAACTCATTTGTAGACCCTTGCTAGCCTATGTGTTCAATGTGAACATCTTGTGATTCTATATTTTGTTCCACTCTTGGTGATAGCTATTCTTTCTCTTGTCATTATGTACCTCCTCATCATGGACCTCCTCATGTGTAAGGACTTCTTGTGTTACCTTTACATTATGGTCCTGCTCATCTTGTGGTGGTTCATCCATATGAGGATTTGGATTACCTTAATCTGACCTATCCTAATGATCCTGTTGATAGTCTTTGTTCATATTCTCTTCTTTTCTTTGATCATCACCTACTTGAGGGCCTTGTTTACCCACCTTTTGGCACATCTATCTTTTGAGGGGCTTGGGGTTTAGTTATCTCTACTTTCTCTATCTCCTTCTCAGGCATTTGTTCACTATCCTGACCATCACATTGATCAGGTACTTCTGTATCCTCCTCCATAGCTACATTAACTTCTAATTTACTTCACTCTGGAGGCAAGTCCTCATCTTTACTTTTATCTTTCTCTCCCTGATAAGTCAAGTCTATCGTTGCTAGGCTAGTAACTTGATCTACTAATCCTGCTAGACCAATTTGCTGTGCTACAAATTATGGATTACCTTCTTCTATTTCTTCTGCTTCTACCTCCTTTTGTACTATTGGAGTACCTTGAGGAGTCATCTTTGTATTCTTTACCAGTGTCTCCATAGGACTGGTGGATGCTTCATTCACCACTTCATCATCTGACAGTTTAACTATTTTATCCAAGGGAAGGGGCTAATCACCTCTGTTATTCTACTTTTCCTTTCTCTACTCTTCTACCTATTCAGTTTTGAAATGCACTATGGTGGGAATTGGCACATCATGCTGCAAATTTTTTTTGATCCTTCACCTCCCTTTCCTTTCAACATGTTGTTGGGGTTCACATCCACTGACCCCCTCATTGCAAGTGTTGAATCCTTCTTTTGAGGCACCTCTGGAGTTTTCTTTTTCATTCTCTTTATGAGGGGATCATCCTCATATGTGATTTCCTCCACATCCTCATAAGTGGAAGTGGGTTTTGCTGTAGGCTTTTGCTTCTTGGTAGGTGCTTGAGATGTTGGGGCAGTGGATTTTGAAGCTAAATCCTTCTTAGGTGGAGAATGATGAATGATTCTCACACCTACATTTTGGTTTCCCCTTTTGGATCCCCTTGCTTCCTTTCTCCTTTGGATGCACTTTTTTCCTTGAGGAAATCATCATATTCCTCCTCTATTATCCCTTGTCTCTTTCTTTTCTTGTCAATGGTGAGGGCCATACCTTTGTTTTTGAGCTTTGCAACATCTCCATCCACCCATTATTTGGTTAATTGTATGACCTTTTGTGTTATCCTATCCAATGATGTTTCTTCTGGTTGATTCCAGTTAGGAGATTATATTGTCTCATTATATATTTTCTTTTTTTTTAATAGTCCTGTGACATGACCATTCCATCATCCTCATGTATCTATACTAGAAATGGTATGCAGTCTAATGTATGGATTTGTTTTAGAGTAAGCCTTTGGTAGTTCATCTTTCTCACTTCCATTTCATCATCAAAATCAGCCCAAGAGTCCTCAAGATGCACTTGATGCATCAATTTCTTATACAGTGTCTACATCCTATCATATGGGTCATATTGTCAAGATATAGATAAAGGCTATAAGGACATCAACTATAACCCTCTTATTGCTTCTTTTGCACTTTCCTTATCAGGACACATATACCACCCAATCAAGAGTGGGAACAAGACATTGGGTAGCTTATTCTTCTCAACAAAGGCTTCAAATGAAGGCAATATCTGTCTGGCCATCTCCATCAGGATGACCTTATTAGTTGGGTATCTTGGCAACATAAGAGGGTGCCTAGTGAAACCTTATATTCTTATATATGTGAAAGTGGGGAATTGGATGAACCAAGCCCCATGCATGTATATCACGGCTTGAGCTTCTATGCTCAACCTTTTTTCTCTATCTTCTTCCATGATCCTAACTAAATGAATGGAAAATGAATCGTTCACTCTCTGGTAGTGTTGGAGAGGCTCTCTATGTTTCAATTGTGGGTAATGATCCCATATGTTCATGTCTTTAGGGTTGCTACTAACCCCACCTACTGTTTGTAGACCATTGAATGTCCCTCTGAATGCACATGCATAGACCACATACAAGTTCATATGAAACATGTTGGTCTTTCCTCCCAGATTTCTCATGCCTTCATCCAGACTATCACTGATAAGATTTGCCCACTAGGGCTTCTCAATAGTAGCCTCCACCATTCTCATAAGACCATAGATCCAATCCTCAAAATATCCTGCATTTGGCCTTCCCCTCATTCAGCTTAGCATTACAATCATATACTAATATTTAGGAGTGAAGCCAAACTTATATAAATGTACAGGCAGCTTTGTTGAAGCCTTGTAAGTGCTATCACTAGCCCTCCATGAGAACATGATTTTTCTGTAATCCTTATGGGTGTTGTTGTATTTCTTTTCTAACTGCTCCAAGTCTATTGGGCATATATTGGGTCCTTTTGGTAGATTGAAAGCTACGGTGATGCCCTCAATTGAGAAGTCTGCATACACCTCGCCATGTTTTTCCACCTTTCGATTGAGAACATTATAGTTACAAGAACACTCAACTACCAGCTCAGTAGCCTCTACTGCATAGGTAAAACCTCTGGTATGCCACGTGCCTAAATTGTATATGTTGATGAGCAAGGGTTTTCCACTGCCTTGTTCTGCTTGTGCCATCCATACATCTAGATCAGTGTTTCCTGGATGTGTATCATTTATCTGACCATGTTTAAATACGGTCCCTTCAGGTTGTATGCCCATGGGATTTAAGACTTTGGTGTCTGACCTATTTTTACGGACTATCATTATATTCTACAATAAAAACATATGTGTCTTATCGTAACATGTTGTATGCTCATGCAAATTTAAAGATTATATTAATATCATAATGTCTTGATTCTTATGCAATATCATTCATGTATCATCATATTAATTTACTGTGGTAAAAAAAACATTTACCTGTCTGTTTTATCCATAAAGGACAAAAGAGGGTTTCATCGTTACATACCTAATATTTGCTAGCTTTAAATTGTTCAATCTATATCTAGATATGTGTGTTCACCTTGCGGTCACCTTCTTCCATTTGCCATTTGAATGTTCACCCCATTTTGTTACATTCACAGGTTGATGTAATGTCGCCTTAATCACATAGGAGATCTATAATTTATTATCTCGAATGTGTAAAAAGATTAAAATGAATTCAAATCCTTGTTTTTAATTAGAAGCACTAGTGAATTAGGATGAAAATAATGTAAAATTATTCATATCCCTTGATCGACACCTAAGCTTTTGAGATGTTAGTGGGTGGCGTGATATGATTTGAAATTTCAAATGTTCACCTACTGTTATAATAGCATTTATTATGAGATCATCACATTCGCAAATGTCAGGGATATTAAAAAATATGCATGTTCTTTTGAATATGCCCATGATGTAAGCATGATAATGATCAATCTTTGACCAACAGTCGAAAGATCAGGTCACTTTACTTTTGCTTTATCATCATGATATTATGACATGCTGACATGGATCAGTCAATGTGCCACATGGAAAAACCCTATTGGTTCGCACAAATCTATGTGTTATAGGTCCCAAAAGTGGATAAGGTGACATTTAAAAAAAATTGGATGTTCAGTTATGCAGAATATCCTCCCCTTACGAAGATAAGGGTGACGTCAATAGTTATACTAATGTTCCAAATTGTTTGAGGAGGTGATGTCATCATCATATTAGCGAAGATCAAGGATCTTATCTAATGTGATAGATATTATGATTTGCCTTTGTATTGCATTGGATTAGGATATTAGTGAATATCTAGGATATTAAGAATGAGATGACTCTTTTGATGATGGGGAATATGATGATGTCATCATCACATCAGGTTTTCTTTAGAATGGAGCAAGATGATGTCATAGTCATATTAACAAAGATCAAAGATCTTATTTAATGTGATAGATATTAAGAAATATGCCAATGTTGGGTATTTACGTTATATTTGAGGTGCTCCTGCACATTAGTAAATATTAGGCTGTAACTTCAAAAATTGTCCTCCTATATGGAATGGTACAATTCCCCTCAGTTTAGCTCCTCACTCTTGGTGACCTCTCAACCTTTTCTTTTCAGCCTTCTCGAAACCCTGAGTGACTAAGTCTAGGAGTAGTTTATTCACCTTTTGAGGTAACTTATTGATAGAACCTGGAAAGGGGATTTGAGATTTGGGTTCCTAGGACCCCCCAAAATGTAGATCTATGCTGAAATTAGGGGCTAGGACTTAGGCGCCCACGCCCTAGTCCTCCCCTATTTCATGGGATTTTGAAATTTGGTAGGATGTTGGTTCCTGCCGAGTGCGTCGGGATTCTATTTTCAAATTCTCAGTTTTCATGTGATATCATGACGTTATTTCAAAATTTGAATTCCCTAAAGCTAGATATAAAAGGACATTTGTAAATCATTTTATCAAACAATTCTTATGCTAGCTTGATACCAAAACTCTGCTATAATTGCTATTGAAGATCAGTGACTTATTGAAGCTCTTTGAAGTATTCTTTATTTGCTATCTAGGAGATAATGGATGAAGATTAGGAATCAACATCTTGAGTTTATCTTTATCTTCCTAGGGTTTGTACACCCTTTGCATGATCAGGAGAAGGGTTGAAGCCTCCAACAACAAGCTTGGAGATCCTTTGCAGACATTGCTGATTCACCTTCTTGTTCATGCAAGTCTTCATTTATCTTATCTCCTTGAGGTGAAGTTGTATGTATTTATTGATGTAAAGCAAGTTGTTGATCCTCCCTTGATTGAGACATCTAGGGTTTGATTTTATGCATACACACATTGTTAGGTTTGCACACACTTCTGCAAATCTTTATCTCTAGCTATTGTTGAGGTAGAAATACCAAAGATGGGGCTTGATTGAGGCAAGCTCCTATATAGCTGCAACATCTTCCTTTTTTTCTAGGTGCATATCATGTTTTGCAAGTTTTAACAGAAAGAAGCTACAGAAAGAAGGATATTGCAGATACAGTCACGACAGACTCTCAAATTTTTAGATTCTGAGACTTACGAGACATTGGGACAGGCATCCTAGTCCAACCAAGGGTTATTTCTAAAATCTGGAAGCCTTTTAGCAGTCTTAGACACCCTGTGCAGAAGATTTTCCTGTGCAGAAACTTTCAAGGCATTGGAGCGTGTGCCCTGGTCCATATGGCCCTCAAAATCTAGGTACTCTATCTCTGAAACTCTATCTCTACACTCCTGTGGTCAATTTTGCCAGTTGCTTCATCAATATCTGTATGTTTTTGATATAAGGCATAATTAGGGTTTTACTTGGTTGAAAGGAAAACACTTGATAAAATCTTGATTAAGGCCTTAGGTTTCATAACCACGCAAGCATAAGGGAAAGATAAAGTGATTAGAATCTTGTTCACAAGCTCAGTCCTTATCCTCCTAATGTTTAGTGGAGAAATGGTAGTATTTAACCTAGCTTAAACAAACTATCCAATTTTCCATTAAACATTTTGGTGAACCTAGTGTGAAAGATACAGGCCATCTGCCGATTTGTTTCACAACTCGCGGATAGGACTCACCCCTTTACACAACTATTGAAGAAAGATTCTCACCTTCAATGGAATTCTAAATGTCAAAAAGATTTCGATGATTTAAAGGATTACTTAGCTAGTCCACCTATTTTGCAACCTGTTGTTTCTGATAAGCCATTCCTATTATACATTTCAGCATCTAACAATGTCCTAGCTACTTTGTTACCACAGCATAATGTTGAAGGCAAAGAATGTGTTGTCTATTACATCAGTCATACTTTACTCAATAATTAAGTGCGATACATAGCTATAGAGAAGCATTGTCTATCTTTAGTGTTTCACACTCAAAAGCTTAGACACTATCTCTTAAATGTTGAAGTGCATGTATTGGTAAAGTTAGACCCTCTAAAACATCACTTTGCAAGAACAGATTTATCAAGTCATCTTGCTAAATAGGTTATGCTATTAATAGAATTTTATCTCAAATTTATTTCACAAAAAGTAATTATGGGGCAAGTGATAGCTGATCAATTAGTTGACGCTCCCTCTATTACATTTAGGGCACACAACTAAGAGGGGGGGTGAATCAGTTGTATAAAACTTTCTCCCTTTTATGTACTTAACTCCACATTATTAATTAGCAGCATAGTAGAAGATCAATCATCAAAGCACAATGTAACAAATCAATAGCAGAAATACATCAACACATAAAACACCAAGATTTTGATGTGGAAAACTTGGTTAAGGGAAAAACCACGGGGTGATTAACCCAAGATAATATTCTCTGTTAGAAGAATAGAAAGAACAAATGGCACATGCCAATTAGGGCTCACTGCCTGAGCACACTGCTCACAAGAGGCTCACTGCCTACAAAAGACTCACTATCTGCAAAAGAATAAGTATTACATACTTGAACTGGTAATTAGCATCTCCACCATGCTTGAGTCAGTTCCATTTAAGCCCAAACCTTTTGCTCTGCTTTTCACTCTTCTCCTCGCTACCACATTCTCCTCAACATGAATACCCCTTTGAAATGACTTCGCAATCCTTTATTTATACACGACATCAACTTAGGAACAAACATCTAAGTCAGAAAACAACCACAAGAACATTCGCAAGGTGTATAATTCATCCGATCGGCCAATCACAGAAAGAACACCTTCATCCAGAAGTATTTCTTCAATTCTAGGCTCCAACTCTAATGTGGACCATCAACATGAACTAAACATAATCCAAGGACCTCCACAAGCTTTTTTGAATCACCATGAACATTTGCACTTCCTCTACTTACTGAAATCCTTCTCTCCTTCATCTAGAACCTCAAGAACACAGTTTGTCATCATTGTCACAAAGGAATAGGGTCTTCCAGACCTTCAAGCCACAAACCAATCTACTTGACACTTCACAAGGACATCCTCAACACTTCCTCAAATTCATAGAATGGGATAATGCATTACTGGACCTCACTGGACCTATCTGTCTCACTCTGTCACCACTGAACACCTGTTGGAACTGGTTCTACTTGAGCAACCATAACTTCTTTAGATCTTCATGTGGACCTCTGAAAACTTGACTGGAGCATCTCAATACTTATATATACAAACCCTTTAAACCACATCCTCTGATCCTCAACCTATCTTGGACTTTTACCTTGTTGTCATCACTGTTCTTCACTATTCCTGATTGAGACTAATTTTCTCAATATCCTCAGCACACAGCTCATCTAATCCTTCTCATTAATGCAACATGAGTATGTTGACATCAATGACAATACCGGTTCAACCCATACTTGCAACAATCTCCCCCTTTATCATTGATGGCAACATATTATGTGAAAAACCATCAAGACAAGAACTTCTCCTTACTGTCACAGCTCCCCCTATCAACAACTATTCACATGTCTTTTCTTCCTGTACTGCTTCCCCTTTGATCATCAACCACTTGTTTTTCACATGTCTTCTCTCCCCCTTTGACATCAATGGCAAAGGGCTCATACTTGCAACTTCAGAATCACACCTGCTGCTCCCCCTGAGGAGTAGCTCACCATCATCAATCCAGATCACAAGATATGACTATGATATCCACCAGACTGATGCGCATCAGTGCATCCTAGTTCATCACTGGAGGGGCAATAACCCCTAACTTCACCCTGAGATACTCAAAAGATTCCTTGGGAAGAGGTTTAGTAAAGATATCTGCAATCTGATCCTTAGAGGGCACATACTCCAATCTGGCTTCATCCTTGTTCACTTGCTCTCTCAGAAAGTGAAACTTGATAGATATGTACTTGGTCTTAGAATACAACACCGAATTCTTAGAAATATTTATTGCACTTGAATTATCACAGAAAATTGTGATAGGCTCCTCATATTCTACTTTAATGTCTCTTAGCATCTACTTCATCCATAAGATTTGAGTGCAACTACCTGTTGCTACAATGTATTCTGCTTCAGTTGTAGACAGAGATATTGCCTCTTGTTTCTTTCTTAGCCAAGAAACCAATCTTTTTCCCAAAAAGAATGCTCCACCACTGGTACTCTTCCAGACATCCACATCTCCTACCCAATCTGCATCTGTATATGCATGAAGAGAGAAATCATGATCTCTAAGATACCATAGACCATACTCAACTATCCCCTTTAGATATCTAAAAATCCTCTTGATTGCCATAACATGAGATTCTCTAGGATCAGCTTGGAATCTAGCAACAAGACCAACAACCTGCATAATATCTGGTCTAGTTTGAGTGAGATACAACAGTCCTCCAATCATTGACCTATATTTTGTTTGATCAACCTTGGGAGAGTTATCATCTTTGCTCAACTTGCATCCGATTGCCATTGGAGTGTTCATTTTCTTTGAGTCTTCCATCCCAAATTTCCTCAACAATTCTTTCACATATTTTGACTGAGAAATGAAGATTCCTTTCTTTGTTTGAGTAATTTGTAGACCCAGAAAGAAATTCATTTCTCCAAGCATTGACATATCAAACTCACTTTTCATTTGACTTGCAAAAGTTTTACACATACTATCTCTTCCTCCAAAAATGATATAATCAACAAATACTTCAACAATTAAGATGGTTTCATGATCAATTTTGAAATACAAATTGCTATCAGTAGTACCTTTGTTGAAACCAATCTTCAAGAGATGCTTATCCAATCTTTCATACCACACTCTTGGGGCTTGCTTCAGTCCATACAGTGCCTTTTTCAATTTACAGACCATGTCACTATGATCAGACAATTGAAATCCATCCGGTTTCTCAATATACACTTCTTCTTCCAAATTACCATTTAGGAAGGTAGATTTGACATCCATCTAATACACCTTGAAATCCTTGAAGGTAGCAAATGCAAGAAATAATCTGACTGCTTCAAATCTTGCCACCGGAGCAAAAGTTTCTTCAAAATCAACTCCTTCTATTTGAGAGTAACCTTTGCAAACTAATCTGGCCTTATTTCTAATTACTTCACCGCCTTCATTCAGTTTGTTCTGGAAGACCCATTTGGTTCCAATCACATTTTTATTTCTTGGTCTGGGAACAAGATCCTAAGTGTGATTCTTCTCAATTTGCATCAGTTCTTCCTCCATCGCCTTAGTCCAGTTTTCATCATTACAGGCTTCATTTACTATCTTAGGTTCAATCTTTGAAATTAGACAATACTCATGAATTTTGAGCAGTTCTCCTCCTTGTTTGCACCCCTTTGCTTTTGTCACCTATGATCTAATCTTCAGAGTGGTTTAGAGTTACATACCTTGGAATTTTGGGAGTTTCTTGCACTTCTAACTCTTGATCAGTCTCATTGAGACTTATCTCTTCTTCTTGTCTTACTGGATCAACTTGACTTTGTTTCTTAGAAGAGGCTTGGATACCTTGAATCTGAACACCATTCTGATCATCTTCATCATGCTCAAGAATTCTTGAGGGTCTTTCAATTTCTTCATCAACCTTCACATTCACACTTTCTACAATCTTTCTCAGTCTCTTGTTGTAACACCGATATGCTTTGCTTTGAGTAGAATAACCCAAGAATATTCCTTCATCACTTCTAGCATCAAACTTTCCTAGATCTTCATCCCTTTTAATGTAACATCTGCTACTAAAAACTTTGAAGTATCTCACAGTGGGAGTAATGCCAAACCAGAGTTCATAACGAGTCTTACCGGTATAGTTTCTAATTTGAACTCGATTGAGAGTGTAGACTGCAGTGCTGACAGTTTCTCTCCAATAGATCTAAGGAACATTTTCTTCCATCATCATGGTCTTGGATGCTTCCTGGATGGTCGAGTTCTTTCTCTCAATAACTCTATTCTGCTATCGAGTCCTAGGGGCAAACAACTATTTCTTTATTCCATGTTTCTCACAGAAGTTTATGAACTCACCGGATGTGAATTCTCCACCTCTATCAGACCTTAGACATTTCAATTTTAATCAGGTCTCATTTTCCACCATAGCCTTGAATATTTTGAATTTCTCAAGAGCTTCTGATTTCTCTTTCAAAAAGGTTAGCCACATCATCCAGGAATAGTCATCAATTAGCAACATGAACTATCTATCACCTTGCACACTCCTGATTCTTACCAGACCACATAAGTCAGTATGAACCAAATCTAATAATCCAGTAGAAGATTGTTCCTTGCTTTTGAATGAGATTCTTCTTTGTTTTCCCAACTGACATTCTTTGCACAAATTATTTGTAGGTTTTACCAATTTTGGAAGGTCTCTTACAGCCTGAGTATTGCTTATCTTGATGATATTATCAAAGTTCACATGACACATTCTTCTATTCCATAACCAACTCTGATCAACTTGAACAAATAAACAGCTTTTACTAGTACTAGCCAAGTGAAAGATGCTACCTTTTGTTTGGGTACCGGATGCAATCTCTGTTTTGGAAATTTCAAAGATCTTGCATTTTCTATTCCTGAATCTAAGATCATAGCCTTTGTCCACCAGTTGTCCAGCACTAAGAAGATTGTGCTTTAATCCTTCAACATACAATACATTACCAGTTTTGTTCTTTCCATCAAGAGAAATAGTTCCTCTACCTCTGATTCTGCTAGCAGAATTATCTCCAAACTTTACAATTCCTCCTTCATACTTTTCCAAATTTAAGAACTTATTCTTGTCACCTGTCATATGGTGAGAGCATCCACTATCAATGACCCAATCATCCTTTGTTTCAACTTGAGCAGCTAGAGCTTTTTCTTCAACTTCATGATTGATAGATATAGAGGATATTTGTTCCTCTTCTTTGATGACAATAAACACCCATTCATTACTGGATTTGTTTCCTATCTCTAATTCATCATCTGTTACTCCTTCATTATCATCTTCTTCATGGATGTAGTAACAATTCTTTTGAAACCTTGGTCTGTTAGGATTTGGTCTTGAAAATCTTTCCGGACATCTTGAGGAAAAATGACCAATTTTATTGCAGTTAAAACACTTAAAAGGTAATTTCCCTTCATACTTACTGGATCCTCTTGGCAGTCTTTTTGTAATAAGAGCTTCAAGATGAGCAGTTTTAGCTTCTTCTTCTTCCAAGTCTTTTCTTGTTGTTTCATACCATGATAGGTTCCTTGAAGAGTTTTCTCCCAGATCAAATCTTTGTTTCCCTTTTACAAAGGCACTGGCTTTGAATGCAGATTCAGTCTTTGGAGGATCATCTCCAAATTCGGCCATTTCAAAAGTAGACAACTTACCAACCAATTGATCTCTTGTGACTATTGTGTGATCTCTAAATTCTTCAATTACAAAAGCCTTGATTTTATATGAGGCAGGAAGGGATCTAAGAACTTTGCCAATGATTTCTTCTTCACTCAGGATTCCACCTGCATTTCTAATCCCACAAACCAACTCATTCACTCTTGGCATAAAAGAGGTAATATTTTCATCATCTCTCATCTTCAGTTTTTCAAATTTCCCTTTTAGACTTTGTAACCTTGCACATTTAACAAACTGATCTCCTTCATGCAAAAGTTCTGGTTTCCCCCAAATCTTAAAGGTAGTTGGTAGATCAATAACATTTGAGAGCTCTGAGTTAGATAATGCACTTAGAAGAGCCTCTTTGGTCTGCAGATTATTTTTAGCATCTATGATTTCATTTAGGGTTGTCAGACCACACTGTGGAGGTACATAAGCTTTTGTAACCATGGACCAGTATGCAAATCCCATACACTATAAGTGACATTTCATGTGACCTTTCCAAAGAGTAAAGTTGGTTCCATCAAACTTCAGACTATCCTTCTTGTACAATGACGTCCTGGATCTCCTCAAGCAGTTAAGCTCCTTTTAGAGGAACTTAGCTCTGATACCAATTGTTACATTTAGGGCACACAACTGAGAGGGGGGGTGAATCAGTTGTATAAAACTTTCTCCCTTTTATGTACTTAACTCCACATTGTTAATTAGCAACATAATAGAAGATCAATCATGAAAGCACAATGTAACAAATCAATAGCATAAACACATCAACACATAAAACACCAAGATTTTGACATGGAAAACCTGGTTAAGGGAAAAACCACAGGGTGATTAACCCAAGATAATATTCTCTATTAGAAGAATAGAAAGAACAAATGGCACATGCCAATTAGGGCTCACTGCCTGAGCACACTGCTCATAAGAGGCTCACTTCCTACAAGAGACTCACTGTTTACAAAAGAATAAGTATTACATACTTGAACTGGTAATTAGCATCTCCACCATGCTTGAGTCAATTCCATTTAGGCCCAAACCTTCTGCTCTACTTTTCACTCTTCTCCTCACTACCACATTCTCCTCAACATGAATATCCCTTTGAAATGAATTCACAATCCTTTATTTATACACGACATCAACTTAGGAACAAACATCTAAGTCAGAAAACAACCACAAGAACATTCGCAAGGTGTATAATTCATTCGGTCAGCCAGTCACAGAAAGAACACCTTCATCTAGAAGTATTTCTTCAATTCTGGGCTCCAACTCTAATGTGGACCATCAACAGAAACTGAACATAATCCAAGGACCTCCACAAGCTTTCCTGAATCACCATAAACATCTGCACTTCCTCTACTTACTGAAATCCTTCTCTCCTTCATCCAAAACCTCAAGAACATAGGCTGTCATCACTATCACAAAGGAATAGGTTCTTCCAAACCTTCAGGCCACAAACTAATCTACCTGACACTTCACAAGGATCTCCTCAACACTTCCTCAAATCCGTAGAATGGGATAATGCATTACCAGACCTCACCGGACCTATCTGTCTCACTCTGTCACCACTGAACACCTGTCGGAACTGGTTCTACTTGAGCAACCATAAATTCTTCAGATCTTCATGCGTACCCCTGAAACTTGACTGGAACATCTCAAGACTTATATATACAAACCCTTTAAACTGCATCCTTTGATCCTCAACCTATCTTGGACTTTTACCTTGTTGTCATCACTGTCCTTCACTGTTCCTGATTGAGACTAATTTTCTCAATATCCTCAGCACACAGCTCATCTAATCCTTCTCATTAATGCAACATGAGTATGTTGAGATCAATGACAATACCGGTTCAACCCATAGTTGCAATGCCCTCCCCTTTTTCTATACAAAATGTCGATGCATTCCTTGATGAACAAATTTTAACAATCTCTGCAGATGAAAAATGGGAGTTATACTTTGATGGATCAAAATGTCAAACTGGCTCCAGAGCTGGTGTTATATTAATACCTCCCATTGGTAAGCTAATTCCCTTATATTACCTCTTAGATTTCTTATGCACAAACAATATAGCTGAAAATGAAGCTCTTATCGCTGGACTTCATGCAGCCTTGGCTCTTAATATAAAAAACATTACAATATAGGGTGATTCTCAATTAATTGTTAAACAAATAATGGGATTGTAGCAAACTAAGCACAATAAGCTATCCTAGTATCATGAGTTTGCATTATCTTTCTTAAACAATTTACATCATATTCGATCAATACCATTCCCAGGAAAGATACTGACATGCAGATGCAATGGCAACCATAGCTTCCCTTATATCCCCTGATGGTTCTCTTGAGGAATTTACCTTTGTTGTTCATAATCCTAAGACACTGATAATCGATGACCCTATAGTTACAAATTCAGAACTATGTGGTAATACATACACGGACGAATGGTTCTCCTACATATTCAACTATCTACGTGATGGAATAATTCCTGATTCAACATCTAAGAATGCCTAACTCCATTTACATAAACTAGCAGCACAATACATTATATTATCAAATTTCTTGTATCAATGAAGTTATAATGGTGTTTTACTCTGATGTTTAAGCAATTCAAAGATTTGGATAGCTCTAGAAGAAGCTCACTCTGGTGCCTGTGGAGTGCATTTTGATGGAAAATCATTGGTACAAAAATTGTTACGTATGGGGTATTACTGGTAGCATATGGAACAAGATTCCTTTTCTTATGTCAAGAGATGCCTGCAATGTCAACAACATAAACACCTAATCCATGCTCCTTCCCAAGAGATTTGTGCCCAAGTGTCACCATGGCCATTCTGTATCTGGGGCTTGGATCTAATTGGCAAAATTTCCCTACCCTCCTCTTGAGGACATACGTTTATCATCACTGCTACTGATTATTTTACAAAATGGTTTGAAGGGGACCCTTTGCAATCCATGCCCACTGATGTAATCTATTGATTCATACAAGATAATATAATTTCTCAATTTGGAATACCTTCCTCCTTGGTTTCAAACAATGGTACACCATTTAAGAACAAGGATGTGAAAAAATTTCTTGAAAAATATCATATACAACATCGCTTCTCTACACCTTATTACCCTCAATCAAATGGCCAAGTAGAAGCTTCAAACAAGGTTATTGGATAGATTTTATGGAAAACTGTTAATAAACATAAAAAAGATTGGCATACACAATTATCCTATGCCTTATGGGCTTATAGAATAATTATTAGAACGGCTACTGGTAACACACCGTATAATCTTGTCTATGGCGCAGATGCGATAATGCCCTTGGAGTTAGAAATTCCTTCCTTGCGAATCTCCCTAAGAGACATCATGGATGATAATATAGAATGAGAGAAGAGATTATAGGAACTTGAGATGCTTGATAAAAGACGTATTAACACTCTTGAACATCTCAAGGCTTATAAAAAAGGTGTGCAACGAGCCTATAATGTGCAAGTCATACAACATTCATTTAATGTTGGGGACTTGTTTCTTTATGAAAATCAACACAATGTAAATGCACCGCCTAGTGAAAAAGGTAAGTTCAGCCCTAATTGGCTTGGACCATATATAATTACTGAAACCTTTGGATTCAGAGCATATAAATTAGCCGAGGAGCAAGGTGTAGTTAGGGTAAAATTGCAAATAGGGTAAATGAATAAATAACAATGATCAAACCCTAACAATTGTACAATGAAGCACAAGACAACATGAAAATCAAAATAACAAATGTAAATGCAAATTGATCTCCATGCTATGCTCGATTTATCTTCATTTCTCTTCTCCACCTCGCATGAGCATGCAAGATTTTGAAGGATGATTGTTGGAGCAATGTTGGGTGCTCACTTCTGCAGCATAAAATTGATATGAGAATGATAGATGAATGATTGATAGATGGAAGATGATGATAGATACAAAGGGTCTAATGTGATTTCAATAGCATAAGGATACTCCAACTCAATGTATCTTGCAAATACCTTATGAGGGAGTTGATTTATAGGAAAGGCTTGGTTCAAATGAATGGTTGAGATTAAAAGGCTAAATGACTGATGTGGACAACTAGGATTGATTAGTTATTCCCACTCTTCAAGGGAGTTGTAGTCATGTGACAAGTGTATAAAGGAAGATAAGGCTCATGTGTGACCGTGTACATAAAAACTTTTATTTGATAAGTTTATGTGTGATTGTGTACACAAAAAGTACTACATGTATGATTTTGTATATAAAAAATAGTACATGTGAAAGATATTAAATAAAAGATGTAGTACCACACATGATTCAATGGAGAGGGGACAAGTGTTGGAATGTGATGAAAGGTGAGGACTTAATTCAAATATTTTATTTGAATTAGTTGGGATATGTGAGGGAAATTAATTAAATAAATAAAATTTATTTAATTAATTGGGAAGATGATTAGGATAGGATTGGGATATGATGTGAAAATTAATTAAATAAATAAAATTTATTTAATTAATTGGCTAAGTGGGATACGGATGGAATTAAGATGGGATTTTAATTCAATAAAATAAATTTATTTAATTAATTGACTAATGGATTAGTGGGATTAAGAGTGGGATTATGACAAAATGTTACATGATGTCTAAATAATGTTTTTGACTAGGTGTTGCAAGACATGTACAAATTTGGGGACAATTTTAGGTGTCTATATTTTCCCCCCTTTGAGATGATGTTTGAGATGATAAGATTTATGTCGAGTAATATCATTTCAAAGAAGCTAAGGTATGGATAGAGGAAAAGGATAGTGATGGAAAGATAGGATGATGATGGAAAAATAGGATGATGATGCCCCCTCGAGAGGATAGGCGGGTTGGACAAACATTGGTAGGCTCTCGAAAGAAAATGCATTGGCCAAGGAAGAAAAATAAAGGAAATGAATAGAAATAAATGAATGATGCATTATAATGCAATAAAGGTGAGCAACCATGATGTTTGATATAGCACTAGACGTTATACACCAAGGTATAGAAGACCAAGGTGACGATGTGTCTTGTGCGCCAGCATAATACAACCTTGTCTAATGTATGAGGAAGTAAACTTAGAGCATTGAAGTCCTAATGCACAAAAGGTATGATATGACCTTAGTGTTGATAACTGAGAGGGGGGGTGAATCAATTATCTTAATTATTTTTAGCTTTCTCAATTTCCTTTTAGTTAATGCAGCATCAAATCTAATAAGCAAACATAATCTTGAAAAGGAAATAACATCAATACACATGACACAACGATTTTGACGTGGAAAGCCCTATTAGGGGAAAAACCACAGGGTGATTAACCCAAGAATGTATTCTCTGTTAGAAGAATAAGACAGTACAAAATGGCACTCGCCAATTAAGGCTTACTACTCGAGCACACTACTCACAAGAGGCTCATTGCCTACAATAGTTTATACAAGAAAATTAGTTAATTGAATTGATGAGAAGCATCCACATATGCTAAGGTTCAGTTCTGGTTAAGCTCAATAGATTGATCTATTGCACTTCATTCTTACTCTCTTCGGTGCTGCTGTCCTGTTACATTTCAGACCTGTCTTGCTGTCTTCGCACTGCTCTTCTACTTTTCTTCGCACAATACAACTCACAACTACACCCTTCACATCCAAATCAATTTGGTATATATATTTGCACAAAGGATTTCATCCTCTTTCTAGTCAGCATTTAGAATAGTAAATATTTTCCCAAACTCTAGTCTGTCGACTGAATCCTTGCTTACCAATCAATGTGAATCAAGGAGATTCTTATAGAAGTCAGCTAACATGTCATCCAATCATGAAGATACCTTAAGAACCTTGATCACCATCAATATCTCATCCAGAATAATTCTGATGCTTTGTTGGTTAGTTCTTCCTTTGTCTACTCTGCCAAACTAGAACCCAATACTCAAGTACTCATGCCTCTTCACTGTTCCATGACCGGAGGCTCAATCCTTGGAATCTATTAGTCAAGGTACTCCTATTGACTTTCCCAAATCCGTACATTACCAAGATACTTCCTCTAAGAGATCCGGTCCTATCTATTGGACCTTGTTGCCTACTTTGTTCTTTCTTACTAGACCACAACACTTCTTCAATCTAACTTCCGGTAAAGACACACCATGTCCTGCGGATGTGTGGGATGAATTTTATTGCCATCAATGACTACATTCATGAAGCCATATAGTGTCTCTTGCCAACAATCTCCCCCTTTGGCATTGATGGCAACACTTAGTGAAAAATGACTAAGTGTCACACTATACTCCCCCTTGGCTGATGCTCTATTCTTATGTACATTTTCCAGAGCTCCCCCTTAGTTGGACTCCTCATTTTTCACTGCTCCTCACTCCCCCTTTGACATCAATGGCAAAGGGTGGGATCCGCACACCAAAATTTCCAAAAAAAATCTATACTTAGCCGCATATATATACATGTTTTCCCTACATATACTAAAATATATCTAAAAAACTAGTCTTTAGCTGTACCACTTCTATCGCCCAACTATTCTTCATCCTATCCAAAATTGAGATGTGACCACTCAATAAGAATGCAAAAGCTTCTACCTTTTTTAGATATGTCAGATCACTGGTCTGGGCTGTAGTCTGAGCATCACTTAGGGCCTCATGCATGGCCTCTAACTTAGGGATAATAATCCCTCTTTGTTCACTTAGCCTGCCTATTTTTATTTTCTTCTCCTTCTCAAGCTTCTTTATTTTAGTTATAGTTGCAAGAGTTTGGCACTCTTGACATATTATGGAAGAGGAGAGAGGGTCAAAACTTTGAGATAAACTTGTCAGTTTATCCTCTTGCTCTTTTACTTTCTTCTCAATTTCCTTGGTTACTTTAGTCCAGTATAAACAAAATTTATATATATCTCCGCCATCTTTAAGAGCATTTTCTAAGCTCTTTATCCCAATGTCCATAACTCTCCTATCATTTGAAATTAGACCTTGTACATCAGAGAATCTCTTACCTAAAAACTCTTTCCAGACCTTCTCCTTAGCTGCTTTCTCTAAAGAATCAAAATGTTTATTAACAGAATTTACAAGAGACTTTAGATTACTAGATGTGGATGCTGTAGGATCCTTTTGGAAGGATGGCATGATCTTTTCCAGTACAGCAGATGTAGTTTCTATGAGCTCACAGTCTTCCATGTGAGACTTTAGGATTTTTCCTTTTACCTTAGCTTGAGTGAAGGAAGCTAGTTTCATGGTTTGGACCAGAGAGAGGGAATCAAAATTGAATGGACCTTGAAGCAATTCTGGTTCATCAAATTCCATCATTTCTTTGGTCAAGAACTCTTTGACTGCTTCTGCTGTGTCTCTTGCCGGAGATAGAATTTTCTCCTCTTCTACAGCCTTACCACTATCATTTGCGGCCTTCTCTATTGGAGTTTTCTCTCCTTCTGCAGCCTTTCTACTGTCATCTTCTTTCTCCTTTTCTTCTTGACTAATCTTCTCTTGTACTCTTTCTTTTTATTTGAATCTGGAGTCTGTAGGGGAAACTGGAGGAGAGATGTTTGCTTGATCATGGACCTCTTCTTCTGGAGCAGAGGAATCTAAAACCTTACCTTTTTGTTCACCTGTCTCCTTTACCTCTTCTACCACTGTCTCAATAGATTTTTTTTTGTTGTCCATGGCAGAGGGCTCATCACCTATGTCCTCTATGATAGGAATTTGAACCTTTTGTAGGCATTACAGAGGATTTCTTCAGTTTCTTTAGCTATTTTGTTAGTTTCTCCAAGCATAAGCTGATTCATTCTAGCTTTGCTCTGGAACTCATCCTTGCAATCTTTGAAAATCATATTCATTTATTTCTGAGTGATTGAGGGATAGAGCTGAATAGCTATTTGTTCCCTGATCTTAAGGTCCTTGGCCTTGGCATTGTTCTTCCTGATTTCTAGTTCTTTCTCTAGGGTCTTTGGAATTAAAGATATAATCTCAATGAATGCTTTATTATAAATTTTAAGGTACCTGACTATGGCTTCTTGCAGGATCTTCTAATCAGCCTCACTGTAGTCATCATAAAATTCAGTCATTGGTTTCAAGTTCCCACCCACAGTGACTAATTTGACTACATCATCAATGGACAGAGTGGGCCTTTCAACAAACTCTTCTGCCATCCCTTCCTTGTCTTCACCAATAGAGGGTTCACTAGATACTTTCTTCTTTTTTCTTTATTTTACTTACCTCCTCATCTGATTCTATCTCTTCTTCATCCTTTTGGCTTGTGTAAGACCTTGTTGCCTTTTTCTTGGTTCTCTTCTCTCCTTTTTCGGATGATTTTGCTTCTGGTTTTGATGCCTTTGAGCTCTTTACAGTGGTGGGTGCAGAGGTCTTAGAGGATCTGGTCTAGGAGGGGACTTCCACCAGAGTACCTTCTTTTTTTGCTTTTTCTTTTTCTTTCTCTGCCCTTTTTGTCTTCTCTCTATTTGCATCAAGTGCTTCTTTTGAAATTCCATGCCTCTTGGTAAACTCTTCTACTTCCCTCCTCACTTTTCTTTTTATTTCTGGTTGTCTTAACTCCACGTGGATCTTCACACTTAATTCTTCAAAGGTTCCAAACCTTTCTACCTTGGGATCCTCGGACTGACTTAGCATGTGCTAAACATGCATCTCCACAATTTTCTCATCCACTTCATACCCCATAGGCATGATCCACACTGTTCTTGGATCCACTACCTCCATTAGGCACTAATCAGTTTCTATCATAAAGCATATTGTATCTTTATATTTTTCAACTAAAGATTGGGGAATTCTCTCTCTTGCTTGCATCATGCTCTGAAAATTCTTGAAATAGCCCCAAAGAGCTGTATTCTGTGCCTTGACATCACCAAGCCCATGTATATAGTCTCTGATTTGAATGGCTACTGGTCTATCATTCTGCCATACCCAGCCACTGGATCCAAGAAGCTCATTCATGTAATAAAAAAATAGGTAGAGTATCAAACCACCATATTTGAAAGAGTTCTTCTTATCCTTGTTTATCTTTTGTAGATTCTCCAAGAGTTGGTTCAGAAGGAGCTCACAAAGATCATAGTGTGCATTCTTCCTCAACCTTTCAAAAGTAGTATATATGGCAGTTTTGGATACTGAATTCTCCCTCCCGGAGTCCTATATCTTATATCCAATTATCATTGATGCAAACTTGATATCCAGATCTGTGATATCCTCAATAGTCATTTCTCTTTTATCAAACTTCGATCCGGTAGCCTCAGTGACAATTTAGTTTTTCACATATTTAAGTGTAGGCATTCCACCGGTTGAGTGTAATCTAGTTACTGCCCTAATGGCATCCTTAGTGATCTTAAATGGCTTGCTCAACCACATGAAGTTGTCATGCATTCTGCTCAAGATATATCGAACCCACTCATCTTCCAAAAAATAGGGGAAATGAATGCATTATGCAAAATGTTTGTCCCGGATAGCTTTATACTAGGTTTTTAGTTTGAATGAGTCATTTATCAAATGCTTGTGATAGATATCAACCAACTTAGATTCCCCAAATTCTTCAATACTTGCATGAATATATGCCCTAACATCTTCTATATGTAGAACCCCATGTGGAATGCTTGAAAAGGTGCCTAGGGGATCAACTTTTAGGGATTTATATGGATGCTTCTTAAATTTAGGGCATGGCCTATCAGAAATCTTCACCACATTCGAAGTAGCCATCTTTCAAAGATTTGCAGAGAGATATTTAAGAATGGAAAATACCTTTTACACTTCTAGGTTTTATGGAGTGAGCCGGATCAATTACTGGATGAATTGACTTCTACAAATGATCTTTGATGGGCTTGAGGAAATTTGTTGCAGAGCTCCTTTTCGCTTCTTCTTGAATGTAGAATGAACAAATGTTTAATAAGAAAAACCCTTATATTGCTCTGCAAACCCTAATACCAAGTTGCAATAAATGCTCAACTTAAGTCATTCCAGTTTGCCTTGTTTTCCTAATTCGGATGACTTGATGAACCGAAACAATCTTGTTCTAAACATCTTACGGATCTTCCATATCTTAACCACAGTTTATTTAGATGTTTCTCTGAGAATCCTTTAATCTGCAACTCTCCTTGTGCTAATTCTGGCACCAATTAACTGGCTGGGGGAAAGATGTTTTTCCTTGTGTCTCCCCCTGAGCCAGAGCTCATTTTTTTTAATTTTCGGAAGGAATATCAGCACCAGATTCTAGTGCAGATCCATCCTCTACATTTTCTGTACTTCTCTTCACCCAAATTTTGTTCATCTCACTTTTAACTTCATCTGCATTTCCTTTTCCTTTTCCTGTCTTGATTCTGATTATGATGCATCGGACCCCTTTTGTCTTGGTTCTTGCTTCTACAGAATTTGGCAATATGACCTGATCTATTGCAATTGTGGCGAACAACATTTCTTTGCATATTTGAATGATATCCTCTTGATATGCATTGATTAGCCATATGTCCCATTCTATTGCATGCAAAGCATCTACCATTGAATGAATTGTTAATTTACATATTTCTGCATTCATGAGATTTGTGACCATACCTTTTGCAGTTGAAACACTGTCTAGAGAAGGATGTATTAGACTGATTTATTTTCTTTCTGCACTGATTAGCTTTATGAACAAAGTTATAGTAGTTGTGGTAGTATCCATTGAAGGATGGATATCTTTGAGCATTAGGTTGCCTTACCGGAGGTCTTCTAGGCCTATTCCTTGGATTTCCTAATTCAAAATTATTCTAATCAGATCTGGATCTTTCACCTTTCTCATATCCCAAGCCATGCTTGTCATCTACCCTCTTTTGTCTTTCAAGAAGAACTTCAAGTTGAGAAGAACTTATCTTGAATTTCTCTTTGTATTCATTTGTTATTTGAAGATCCCTTTTAAGAGTGTCAATTTGATCCTCAAGTTTTTCTTCATTACCTCTAGCATCTTCAAGATCAGATTCTAGATGCCTGATTATTCTATCCATTTTGTGGCAGTCTTCTGACTTCTCCTTGAGAGATTGTCTTAGATCATCTTCAGTTTTTCTTTTCTCTTCAATTTCTTGGGTGAATTTCATAACTCCTGATTCCATTTCATGTCTTACCATAATGACCTCTTTTGATAACTTTTCACATAATTTGGTTTTCTCCTTCAGATCTTCATTTGTACCATTGTTTTCACTTTGAATTGCCAATTGCTAAAGTAGATCTTTTCTCTTTTTCGTAGAGATACACAGTTTCCCTTTTAGTTCATTTATGAAATCATCAACCTGTTTGAGTCATTCCTTCAATTCATTAACTTCAGAGTTTGATTGCTCAAGATCATCTAGGGCAGACTGAAGTTGTTGCCTCATACCATACATATCCATTTGAGTTCCTAGATCTTCCTCAAGCTATTAGGCTCTGTTTGGAGGAACTTGGCTCTAATACCAATTGTTGATAATTGAGAGCGGGGGTGAATTAGTTATCCTAATTATTTTCAGCTTTCTCAATTTCCTTTTAGTTAGTACAACATCAAATCAAATAAGAAAACATAATCTTGAAAAGGAAATAACATCAATACACATGACACAATGATTTTGACGTGGAAAGCCCTGTTAAGGGAAAAACCATGGGGTGATTAACCCAAGAATGTATTCTCTATTAGAAGAATAGGATAGTACAAAATGGCACTTGCCAATTAGGGCTTACCGCCCGAGCACACTGCTCACAAGAGGCTCACTGCCTACAATAGTTTATACAAGAAAACTAGTTACTTGAACTGATGAGAAGCATCCACATATGCTAAGGTTCAGTTTCGGTTAAGCTCAATAGACTAATCTGGTGCACTTCATTCTTACTCTCTTAGGTGCTGATGTCCCGTTACATTCCTGACATGTCTTGCTATCTTCACACTGCTCTTCTACTTTTCTTCGCACAATACAACTCACAACTACACCCTTCACATCCAAATCAGTCTGGTATATATATCCGCACAAAGGATTTCATCCTCTTTCTAGTCGGCATTCAGAATAGTAAATATTTTCCCAAACTCTAGTCTATCAGCTGAATCCTTGCTTACCAATCAATGCGAATCAAGGAGATTCTTATAGAAGTCATCTAACATGTCAGCCAATCATGAATGATACCTTAAGAACCTTTATCACCATCAATATCTCATCCGAAATAATTCTGATGCTCTGTCGGTCTGTTCTTCCTCTATCTACTCTACCAAACCGGAACCCAATACTCAAGTACTCATGCCTCTTCACTATTCCATGATCGGAGGCTCAATCCCTAGAATCTATCAGTCAAGGTACTCCTCTTGACTTTCCCAAATTTGCACATTACCAAGATACTTCCTCTGAGAGATCCGAACTTGTTTGTTGGACCTTGCTGCCTGCTCTATTCTTGCTTACTGGACCACAACACTTCTTCAATCTAACTTCTGGTAAAGACACACCATGTCCTGCGGATGTGTGGGATGAACTTTGCTGCCATCAATGACAACATTCATGAAGCCATATAGTGTCTCTTGCCAACACTTAGATGCAAAGGATAGTGCAAAAAGCTATTCCAACATACACAAGATATGAATATTAGCTAGAAATGATACCGATGTGATACAAATGTAAGATAAAAAGATAACACACAAGCAAGCAAGCAATCAAGCATGCACAAATGATTCAAAAATAAATAAGTTATTGCCCCTGTCAAGCTATAAGCCAATGATTAATTTCTTATTGACTAGTTGATAGTATTGTCATTGTGGGGAACGCTATATCCCTAGATCAACACAAGGATGCGGGAACGATATATCCCATTGATGATGATGATGATGATGATGATTTTCTTGTTTTGGTTTACAACAAGGCTAGAATCAAGACCATTGATTGTGATTGGATAATTTGACTTGATTGATTGACTTGATTGGTATGGATTATTGATGACTTGTATTTGCATTTATTGTTGGAATTGATTTGATGAATTGTGATGATTGGATTGATTTTGTTTGATGAATTGATTTGATGGTTGGATTGGATATTTGATTTGCTTTGATTGATTTGATAATGATTGATCATTGAGGAATTTGATTTAATTTGATGATTTAATTGGATTTGTTTTGATTTGCTTTGTGATTTGATTTGAGGATTTTGATTGATGATAGATGATAGTTGATTTGATTGGATTTGGTTTTTGATGAAGTGATGGATTTGATTTGAGGGTTGGTTTTATTGCTTGGATTTTTTATGGATATTTGATTTTTTTTAGATTTTTTTGAAATTTTTTGGAAAATGCCAATGGATTTACAATTTAGGTAGCCATTGTGCTTGATACCAATGACAAGGGAAAACCAAGTCTAGGTGCAAGGATGGATGAATGGGATTAGATGGATAAAAGGATGGGTGATAGTAAATGGGATGGAAGGCTCATGATAAATGGGTGGATAAAGGGATAGGCCATAAAAGGGAAAATTCATGATAGATGGATAGATAAAAGAATAGGCTATGGAATGGAAAGCTCATGATAAATGGATAGATATAAGAATATGCTATGGAATGGAAAGCTCATGATAAATGGATAGATATAAGAATAGACTATAGTGGATGAATGTATGCCTCATAAGGGAGCTAGGATGTGATCTCCAAAGACTATGTCGCATAGGAACAACATGCCCCATTCTAGGTAGTAGACTTAGGATTTTACATGACAAAAACTTATGACAAAAGGATGACGTGATGGATTTTATATGACAAGGCTTATGATAGGTGGATAATGATAGGATTGTTTGGAAAGGGTGAGGTATATCAAGAGATATTCAAAGCATATTTCAACATTTTGCCCCCATATCTTCATCAAGATCAAAAGGAGGAAGGGAGATGAATGGACTCAATATAATAGGTATGTGGGTGTAATGGCTAAGGATGGTAAGATAGGATATGGAAATGGTAGGACATGATAGAAAGTGATATGATAGGATAGATAGTTTGGATGAGACAATGTGCCCCCAAGTGTAAGTGACAAAAGATCAACCTACACATGACGCCTGTTTGCCAGGTTTTCATCATGATACTTATCCAAGGTGCTTGTTTACTAGGTTTTCACCATTGGATGAAGGAATTTCTCTTTACTTTTTTTATTTTTTCTTTCTTTTTTTTTGACTTTTTAGATGGGATGACAATTACACATGGCACCTATTTTCTAGGTTTTCACCATGGTAATGAATAGGAGGGACTCAAGTGTCTAGTGCTATGCAAGGTGATAGTCCCATTGGATGAATGTCGTTGCATGGACCATGTAATTATGCTCATAGATGTTGGTAAGGGATTGCATGAAAGGGAGATGGATTAGGTGGATAGTGGATGATGAAAGGTTTATGTAAGGATGTATGAAAGGTAGGTTAATGGATTATGATGTGGATTATGTATGACATATGGAAAAGGATGGATGAATAATGCAAAAGCATTGACCACAGGAAAGTGATGGGGGAGATATGTAAGATAATGGTTGAAGGTTGGGGAGATGGATGTATGTGGAAATGTTGAGTAATGGAATGGAACCATGACCAATGGTTGCACACACTGTGATAAACATTGAAGCTTTTGATGGGAAGGTGGTGTAGGAAGCAATGCTGATGTTTGCTTAGGAGATGGGTGACCTAATGATTTGGGAACCCACATAGACTTAGTATTGTTATTATTTTTGCTTTGCTTGTGGGATTTTTGGGTGGAAGGAGATGATTGGAATTTTTGAGAGGTGGATAAGGATGCCTCATTTGACTTGTTTTCTCTTTTCTTAGGGACCCAAACCATTTTAGTTTTTACCTTTTCTTGTGAAGACTTGGGATTGGGTAGTGGTTTGGACAGCTTTGTAAATGTACTTGGCTTCAATTCTTTGCATTGATGCCCTAAGGCATGAGGATTTGTATGATTCATGGTAGGATTTTTGGATTTATAAAAGGAGGCATCCAAATGTTTATTTTTGAATCCCATGGGATGGGTGGAATGGGTGGAAGCTTCATGTTTAGACAATGTGTGCATTTGTTGGTCATAATTAGGAATGTAAAGGGACTTATGGATGAATGGATTAAAAGTGGGTTTATGGATAAATGGATAAGGGGATTGGAGGATAGGGATATAAGGTGTTGGGAGTAATGGTGGTAAAGTGGATGGAGGGATATTAGGTGTTGGGAGTAATGGTGGAAACGTGGATGGAGGGATATTAGGAGTTGGAAGGAGTAGAGGTAAAGTGGATGGAGGAAGGTGTATGCTCACATGCTTTTGCGATTTGTAGGATAGTATAGGTGAAAAGGCGACATATGCT
Source organism: Cunninghamia lanceolata (assembly GCA_027924645.1). Classification (NCBI taxonomy): domain Eukaryota; kingdom Viridiplantae; phylum Streptophyta; class Pinopsida; order Cupressales; family Cupressaceae; genus Cunninghamia; species Cunninghamia lanceolata. The sequence goes on along the minus strand of BSBN01001290.1, from coordinate 908,035 downwards.
TTGGGTATATGATGTGGTTTTTTATGGAAAGTGGACTTAGGAGGGATGAAGAAATTAATAACATCTTTAAAGTGTTTACCTTGGGGTGTATATCCAAGGCCATATGAGCATGGAGGAATCTTGACATGGTTTGGCTCCAAGATACCTTGTTTCATAAAGGCCTAGGCCTTTACCTTGGTATTTCATGTTTCAGAGTATGCAATTGACTATAGGACTTGGTGTGCTTTGAACATTAGACTTGAGTTCATTATTGGATGGAGAAAGTGAAGTGGTGGACAAAGGTTGCTGTTGTCCTAAGGAGGAACATTCATGAATGAGGGTGATAAGACCAATAGGACATGATGGTGGATTTGAAGTGGGATCGATGGTGGATGCGTAAGGATTGTTAGGATCTTGATTAGCATTATGTTCACTAAGATCCAAGTTATTTGTTTGAACTTCTATGTTGGCTTGGGGGACAAGTGTCTCATAATGACAAGTGTATGTTTGCTCATTATGGATAGGGTTAGATGGTGGATGACCAGGAGCAATGTGGATATCTTGCTCATAGATAGATATAGGATTATGGATAGGATCAAGGTGCTCATGGATAGCTTCTTCATAGGTATCATCTTGATCATAAAGAAGGTAAATGTTATGGATAGGTTGAATTTGGATAGCTTGCTCATGAATAGTTGTTGGGAGATGGATAGGATCAAGTGGTTCATGGATAGATTCATCATTATGGAAATCATCTTGATCATGGAAAAGATAAATGTTATGGATAGGGTGAATGGAAGTGCTTTGATCTTGACTTGGACTAGGGCTTAATGTTTCCACATTCTTAAGATTATGCTCTTGACATACCTCTTATGTTGCTTGAATGGAAGTAGACAACTCTTGGATAGGCTCTTGGTCAACATGAGAACATGATGACTCTTGACTTGGACTTATGGGAGGTCCTTGAATAGGCTTGATGGTTTTTGGATCACATGATGGTGTTAGGATAGGACTAGGCATGATGTAGGACTATTTTATAGGCTCATGAATAGGTGTTTGACATGGGGATAAGTTGTTCTTAGCTAGTAGCCAATGGATCACATCCTTTGCAAGGGTATGGGTGAATGGGCAATATAATGGATGAACAATAATATCAGATGGTATTGTAGGCTTAGGATTAGGAGTTTGATGGGATGGAAGGATAATGGAGTTCAATGTATTAGAACTTGGATTAGATGGAGGTGACACATGGGATTGGGATGATTTGGCATGTTTAGGGAGGCTCTGTTGGTACATCTTATAGAGGAGTGGGCTAAATATGGGGCATACATTTGTATTATGACCTTTAATCCTATGGTATTCACAATAGTGATATTCATTATATGTACTTTCCTCACATGGTTTGACTTTAGGAAGTTCAATGAGTTTTGCTTCAAGCATCCATCGTAAAATATAGTCCACATTTTCATTTGGTAAAGGAGTGAAGTTACATGGGGATGAAGGTAATGAAGGACTTATTGGATTAGAAGGTGGAGGGATCAATGGACTAGGATTGGAATCACATGATGGTGTTAGGATAGGACTAGTTGGCTTATGTGTTGGCATGTGAATGGATGGTTTAGGCCACTCTAGATTGGTATCTCCCTTGTCAAAGGTAATTAAGTCTTGCATATGATAACTTGGGCTTTGATTTATGTAAAAGGGGCCACTTGGACTTGGATGTGCTTCTTGTTGCAAAGGTGGACTTAGGTTCACTTGTGCTTGTTGTGGAGGCCATTGATAGTCTTGGTGGTTGGGTGAAATGGTGGGATATGTAGATAAAAGGTCTTGGGGTTAGTATGAAGTTGAGGACATTTGATCTTGTTGCCAAGGTGAACTTGGGATCATATGTTCTTGTTGTGATGCGGGTGGATATGTTGACATGGCATTGACATGATAGGTGGATGAATTTGGTTGGTATGAAGTTGAAGTGGATGACATGTAAAGTTGATGTGGAATTTGTTGAGGTTGGGATGGTGTTTGGATTTGTTGGAAGTTATGATGGTGTTGTGGTGGAGAGATTACATAGGGTAATGGTTGGTGTGAAGTTGAGGGTGATGACATGTAAGGTTGAGGTGGCATTGGTTGTTGATAGTGAATGGATAGAGGATGATGTGCTTGTTGGGTTTGTGATTGACAAGTGGCCATGAGGTGTTGTGCGTATGCTATGAGTTGTCGCAGTTGAAGTGATTGGCTTTCTTGAGATTGAAGTTGTTGAATCATGTCATTAGCCTCTTGAATGATTTGTTAGTCTAGAGGTGATTGGCTTTCTCGAGCTTCACAAAGTTTGAGAATGAGTTTAAATGCTAGGTCTTCTAATTTTGGCATGGTGTCACACAAGTGTTTAATTCTTAAGACCTTTTTGGCAAGTGCTTGATTATAATTCAATGATGATGTGGATGATTTGGATGTGTGATTAGGATGATTAAGATTGAAGATTTATATTGATTTGTTTGTGTTTGGTGTCTAAAGCTTGATTTGGCAATGTTCAAACAAATGATTATGCATATACACACATGAATCACTCACGCAAGATACATAAGAAATTTATGACTTTGAAAATGAAATGTGATGAGTATTAAGAAAGCACTTGAAAAAACATCACAAGCCTAATGTCTAGTCAAGTGGGTGTTAGCACTCATTTTGACCTGGAGGTTGATCTTTCATGTTTAGGGGGTTTCTTCATTTGAACCCTATATCTTCTTGCCCATTTTTTCGTAAGTGTTGGACTTCCTCAGCATTTTTTCAGCTGCAGCATCATTTTTTTTTCCTGAGGAGGAGATCATCATCATCATATTGTCTTCGATGATGGTCCACATCATCATGTTTTCTGTCGACTTGTCTTTCATCAGGATCATCATATTTCGATATCGGGTGATGTTTTGATATCATCCCGATCCTGCTGATGAGCTGCAATGTGCCTTAGTTTTCTTGCGGAGGGTGATTTTTCAGATATCCGGTGATCTCCCAATTATCACCCTGCCCTTTTATGATGATGATGTTACCCCGATCTTCTGATGAGGTTATTTTCTGAGTTGTTCGACCTGACCTATTTTTTCTAAGGGTCGTCTTCATCATCATGATCATATTTCTGGTTATCACCGTGTTGCTTGCGAGGGTCGTCATATTTTCTGCCTGCATGATCTTTCGCCAGGGTGATATTTTAACATCGGGTGATCTTTGTTAAGATCATCCTGATGATGTTGTTGTAAAGTTCTAAGTGTGACCCGATATTCACCGGGGTCATCATATTTGAACGTCAAGATGATCTTAGTCAATATCATCCTGATGTTGTTGTATCACTTCATGTTCGTTGTTTTATCACCCTGATGATGCTGACGTCATTCTTACGTCAGGGTGATATCCGGTTTTCTGCTGGTCTGCATCATGATATTTCTGAGGGGAGATATCCGCCTGTCGGCTTCGTGCATTATCTAGTGGGGGGTGATTTTTTCAAATATCTGGCATATTCATCCATCACCCCGATCTTACAGTGGAGCTACAGTGCAGCATCATATTTGTGCATCAGGATGATATTTCCAAATATCCGGTTACCTTCCAAATATCATCCTGATGTCGATATGATGATGACGTCATCCGGATATGAGGAGGTGCGCAGCAGGCAGATATGCTGATGATGTCAGCAGGATATGACGATGACGTCATCAGGATGTTCATCGGCCAGACTTTTGGTATCGGCTAAGCAGGAGGATCTTCCTTCGATGGATCAGGTTGTGCCAATGAAGGTGATTATCATGCAGGTGATATTGCGATGATGATGCTGACGTCAGGGTGATTTTTCGAGCAATAGGATATCATGATGCTGGAGGATGATGATGAACTCTTATACTAGTGTCGTCAGGAGCAAAAGCACCAACATCATATATGCTCGCGACCTAGTATATAAGGTGTTGAAGAGGTCGCCGCGGGGTGCATGTGGGATAATTGATATCCTGCATTTTTTAAATATCATGACGATGTATCTTGGCGGGAAATGGTTGCGATCGACTGTTTGATGTTTTTCCCAAGGCCGCGGGTTGGTACGCCATTAATGGCGATTGTTGCAGAGGTATGGGCGATGGCGTGGACGGATCTGGTACCCGATTGAAGATCTGGATCCCTAGGCAGTGGCGCAGGGCTCGAGGTTTCTTCCTGTCTCCTCTCCCACCTGCTGCATTGAATGTTTGAGCGCCATTTTTCTGATACTGTGTATCTGGCGGGATTTTTGGTCAACCATGTAATTAATTGCTGTGGTACACTACCTGGCTGTTATAGCAGGTTGTGTTGCTCATTTGAAGAGGGTTGAAAACTGGACATTTTGGCTCTGTAATAAGATACAACTGGTTTTGGTTGCTCTGTGCAGCAAAACTTGTGAGTTTATGTATCTCCTGTTGTACGATTTGGCATGAATCCACTGATTTCATGGTTAATCTTATATGAATAATACTATGTTTGCATGTGTTATGCTGATTCTGTCTCTAGTTTTGCATGTATCTTTCTTACTGCAATAGGGATGCCATAAGTATAGACAGCTTAACGCTCTTTATTGGGAGATATCTATAAGGCAGATATCATGTGTATCCCCCTGAAATCCAGTTTTAGCTATTCATGCTGATCATTCACAGGTGTATGTCTACCGACTCCAAGCCTTGGATAGGCACCAATCTAGCTCTGTGTTGAGGTTATACACCAGGTCCAGGTTTGCATCCAAACATCATTTCAAATCACTTCATCCTTCCATCTGTTAGTTGTAGGATTAAGAGTAGGAAACCCTTGAATGCTCTCATCCCTAACCAGACATATATGTCCAAGAACGTTGCCCACCTTGTGATCTATCATACAGATCTTGGTCCATACATGAGAGTATTCTGCCTGTTGTTGTCAAGTTAGATCTTTCTATCTTTGAGCTAGTCAAGGTTACATCTTGAGTTATAGGGATACCCCCCTTGGTGCGGCAGAACCAGAAGTGAAGGGGAGGAGCTCACGCAGCCTCCTGTATTAGTTGGCTGAATCTGCCTGTGCATTAGAAGTGGCAAACCCTAATGCTGATTCAGAAGAAAAGTCAACAAAATGGCGACTCTGCTGGGGACGTTGATGTAAAGTGATATTCTGCAGTCTCTGGTGAAGTTTTGCTCTGCTGGTGGAATGAACTCAGAAACATATTTGATGAGCTTTCAGCTGCTGTAAATTTTGTCCTCTTTGGAGAGGTGGCGACTCTGCAAAAAAGATCTAAATGCACATGAAAGATAGATGTATGTTATTGGTTGAAAGATGTACATATTTCTGCATCTGTATGAGAAAAGGTACCTTGTTACTTCCCCTTTATTTGCTGTTTTACCGCATAGGTTAGATGCCAGGGGAAGCCTTAGGTCTTAGGCAGACAAAGGATGTCTAAGAGTAAGATTTTTATGAATCCAATTATGAATTATCCCATACTCAGTGGTGAAATGTCGAATAAAAGAATAGAAGAGATAAGAAATAGGTTGATATTCTTAGAGGCTGAGCAGGCCCAGTTAAAAAGCAGTAACCCTGTTGTGTCTGCTAGTCAGAAGGCTAAACCTCTTCTCAGCCCTTTTGATCCTTTGTATGACCAACTGGATTTGTCATGGGTGGATTATAAAGTAGAAACTATGCCTGCTAGGATATACTGTCAGATGCCTAGATTTAGTGGTCACAATGTATGTGATGGGAATGCACATATCCAAAATTTTCACAGTTTCATGGGAAAACATTCATTTAGAGATGAGGATATGTGGATGAGGTTTTTTGTTAGGTCCTTTGATGCAAAAGCAAAAGACTGGTATTTGAGCTTTCCAAAGAAATCCTTTGCCTGTTGGGATGAGCTTGCTGACTGTTTCAAGGAAGAATTTGCAAAAGAACCAGCTGATCTTGTTACAGAATTGATGAGAATCAAAAAACAAGATGAAGAGCCATGTGTTGATTTCAGTCATAGGTTTGCAATAGCCCTTTCACAGATCCCAGAAGTCTTCAGACCTAATATTTCAGCCTGTGTTGGCATATTCTTTGAGGCTTTTGAGGAGGGCTCTAATGCATTACTGAGGGATTTCAAGGTGACAAGTATGCAGATGGCATACAAGTTCGTAGAAAAAATAGAAAAAATTAGAAATGTGCACCTGCTGAAATCCCTGTCCACAGGCCTTGGTGTGAGAAATGGTTGTGAAGCTGCAAATGACCAAATGATTATGGCATCATGTGCAGATAAAAATGAAAATGAAAGCATAGAGGTTGAGACTGTTGTGTTTGAACATAATGCTAACAATACTGCTCAACTGGATTGTTCACCAGTTGAGGATGCCAGTGAAAGGACTAGTGAGGATTCCCATTGCAATGATGAGGCAGCTGACCATGAAAACAATAACGAGGTTGTGGACAGCAATGAGCAATTTTTGGAATGGACCTGTGGAGACAATTGTGAGTATTGTACTCAAGACAGAGAAGATATAAGCAAACAGAGAAGCAGTCCTATGTGTGACCCATTGCCTACCTTTCAAACACATGGAGATCATGAAAAGCAGTCAGAAATTGAAATAAGTGCTAGTTCAGAGCATGATTGTTTTTCATTTGATGGCTGTTTTGCTTATGACACACAGGCTGATACTCCTCCACAGAGTGAATCCATTGGTGATGAAGATGTGTGCTCTGCTGCCCATGAACAAATGGCATACTATGATGAAACTGATGCACCTGGGTCACCCATTTATGACACATATGGTGATGAGGATCTGTCTGAGTATGGTGAGGATCTAGACATTGTTTTTGGTTTGGATTCTGTTTCTCATCCTGATGAAAGAGGAAACAACATACATCAGGTAAGTGACTATGAAAATGTGCCTAATTTGAAAGAGATGCCAGAGCCTGATCTTTTCCAGGTTGGTGCTACTGTTGGTTGTGTACATGATGTACACAATTGTGAATTTGAAAGCTTTTCTTTTGAGAGGCCAGCATATGAAATGAGCTTCGACTCTCCTAGTTGTGTGGTGGACTTCGAGTGCTTTCAATTTTCAATCCAGCTAGGAGATCATTTTGCAATGCATAATGCCGATACAAATGATAACATGTGTTATATTCCCTTTGAGTATGCATTGCCTGATACATTCTGCATCCACTTGTTGCCAGATGCTGAAGGTTGTCTGCATAGGGGTGACAATGACAAGCCAAATCAGAGGGTTGAGTATGCAGATGACAAGATTTGTTTGTGGGTGGATCTCTGTAGTATCTCCAAGCTTGACCCAGTGCATGCAGATGAAAACAAGATATTTGACAAAGGGAGATACATGTTTTTCTTTTCTTGGTGGCCTTAGGCCATCAAGTGTGTTTGGTGATACAGGTTGGTGCAGTATTTGACTCTGTGCCCAATGGATAAGGGACTGGTCTGCATCCCAGAGATCTGGGGTTCTCGCTGCAGTCTTTCGCCTGCACGTCCCCATTCGGAGCTAGTGTTAGCACTCATTTTGACCTGGAGGTTGATCTTTCATGTTTAGGGGGTTTCTTCATTTGAACCCTATATCTTCTTGCCCATTTTTTCATAAGTGTTGGACTTCCTCAGCATTTTTTCAGCTGCAGCATCATTTTTTTTTCCTGAGGAGGAGATCATCATCATCATATTGTCTTCGATGATGGTCCGCATCATCATGTTTTCTGTTGACTTGTCTTTCATCAGGATCATCATATTTCGATATCGGGTGATGTTTTGATATCATCCCGATCCTGCTGATGAGCTGCAATGTGCCTTAGTTTTCTTGCGGAGGGTGATTTTTCAGATATCCGGTGATCTCCCAATTATCACCCTGCCCTTTTATGATGATGATGTTACCCCGATCTTCTGATGAGGTTATTTTCTGAGTTGTTCGACCTGACCTATTTTTTCTAAGGGTCGTCTTCATCATCATGATCATATTTCCGGTTATCACCGTGTTGCTTGCGAGGGTCATAATATTTTCTGCCTGCATGATCTTTCGCCGGGGTGATATTTTAACATCGGGTGATCTTTGTTAAGATCATCCTGATGATGTTGTTGTAAAGTTCTAAGTGTGACCCGATATTCACCGGGGTCATCATATTTGAACGTCAGGATGATCTTAGTCAATATCATCCTGATGTTGTTGTATCACTTCATGTTCGTTGTTTTATCACCCTGATGATGCTGACGTCATTCTTACGTCAGGGTGATATCCGGTTTTCTGCTGGTCTGCATCATGATATTTCCGAGGGGAGATATCTGCCTGTCGGCTTCGTGCATTATCTAGTGGGGGGTGATTTTTTCAAATATCTGGCATATTCATCCATCACCCCGATCTTACAGTGGAGCTACAGTGCAGCATCATATTTGTGCATCAGGATGATATTTCCAAATATCCGGTTACCTTCCAAATATCATCCTGATGTCGATATGATGATGACGTCATCCGGATATGAGGAGGTGCGCAGCAGGCAGATATGCTGATGATGTCAGCAGGATATGACGATGACGTCATCAGGATGTTCATCGGCCAGACTTTTGGTATCGGCTAAGCAGGAGGATCTTCCTTCGATGGATCAGGTTGTGCCGATGAAGGTGATTATCATGCAGGTGATATTGCGATGATGATGCTGACGTCAGGGTGATTTTTCGAGCAACAGGATATCATGATGCTGGAGGATGATGATGAACTCTTATACTAGTGTCGTCAGGAGCAAAAGCACCGACATCATATATGCTCGCGACCTAGTATATAAGGTGTTGAAGAGGTCACCGCGGGGTGCATGTGGGATAATTGATATCCTGCATTTTTTAAATATCATGATGATGTATCTTGGCGGGAAATGGTTGCGATCGACTGTTTGATGTTTTTCCCAAGGCCGCGGGTTGGTGCGCCATTAATGGCGATTGTTGCAGAGGTATGGGCGATGGCGTGGACGGATCTGGTACCCGATTGAAGATCTGGATCCCTAGGCAGTGGCGCAGGGCTCGAGGTTTCTTCCTGTCTCCTCTCCCACCTGCTACATTAAATGTTTGAGCGCCATTTTTCTGATACTGTGTATCTGGCGGGATTTTTGGTCAACCATGTAATTAATTGCTGTGGTACACTACTTGGCTGTTATAGCAGGTTGTGTTGCTCATTTGAAGAGGGTTGAAAACTGGACATTTTGGCTCTGTAATAAGATACAACTAGTTTTGGTTGCTCTGTGCAGCAAAACTTGTGAGTTTATGTATCTCCTGTTGTACGATTTGGCATGAATCCACTGATTTCATGGTTAATCTTATATGAATAATGCTGTGTTTGCATGTGTTATGCTAATTCTGTCTCCAGTTTTGCATGTATCTTTCTTACTGCAATAGGGATGCCATAAGTATAGACAGCTTAACGCTCTTTATTGGGAGATATCTATAAGGCAGATATCATGTGTATCCCCCTGAAATCCAGTTTTAGCTATTCATGCTGATCATTCACAGGTGTGTGTCTACCGACTCCAAGCCCTGGATAGGCACCAATCTAGCTCTATGTTGAGGTTATACACCAGGTCCAGGTTTGCATCCAAACATCATTTCAAATCACTTCATCCTTCCATCTGTTAGTTGTAGGATTAGGAGTAGGAAACCCTTGCATGCTCTCATCCCTAACCAGACATATATGTCCAAGAACGTTGCCCACCTTGTGATCTATCATACAGATCTTGGTCCATACATGAGAGTATTCTGCCTGTTGTTGTCAAGTTAGATCTTTCTATCTTTGAGCTAGTCAAGGTTACATCTTGAGTTATAGGGATACCCCCCTTGGTGCGGCAGAACCAGAAGTGAAGGGGAGGAGCTCACGCAACCTCCTGTATTAGTTGGCTGAATCTGCCTGTGCATTAGAAGTGGCAAACCCTAATGTTGATTCAGAAGAAAAGTCAACAGTGGGTATGGCCAATTAGGTCTTAGGCTAGATTGCACATGGTTGACTAGGAATTGAAAGTGAAATCCTGCCACACAGCTGGGAGAAAGGGGTAACCCACCCTTCACCTTCATTTCCCAAAGGTATAAAGTTCTTTGGGGCTTAGCCAAGAGTGACAAGATTCACAACTCCTAATGAGGGTGTCTTTCGATTCAGCCTCGATTGAGGTCATCCCTTGGAGTGGTGTGTCTCCAAGCAGGCCTCCTAGATAGGGTTTACAAAAGCAAACCAAGTGAGCTGTCACTTGATTCACACTCACAATTGTTAATTTCCCCTTAGAAAATAAAATTTTTAGATGACAATTTAAGCACTTGTTCTTTTTAAATTCAAAGCCAAGATGTGATTGAAGACACTTATTCATTTTAACCTTTTTTTTATGTGATTGCAAGCAAGTTGTTTGTTTTAAGCCCAAAGTCCAAATGTGTGATCAAATAATGATTAAAGATGAAATATTAGAATGAGTTCACCTCATAAAAAATGCTTTCCAAGTTGTTATGATTGATCCAAACGCTGCTCCAGCTCCTTTAATTCACCTACAAGTCACCAATTCCAAAAAGAAACAAGTAAACTTGCATAGAAGAAAGCTATGTGAAAAAAATAAAATCTAAAAATTCTAATTAAGATGACCTGATATAGAAAAATGGATTGCATAAACAGAAAATTTAGAAAATTTCATGCACTTTTTAAAAAAATTTGCTGAAAAAGGATAAAAAATGCAAAAGTTACGCTTGTTTGAAGTTTGTAATGAAAGAGTGTTAAGATTGCAAAATAAACCCTGCAAAAAATCAGCAAATAATATCATCCAACAACAAAATAGATGGCCATGAGATTCCTTATGATTTTCTAATCAATATCAATTTTTTTTTGCTCAAATTAGACTCCATATGTAAAAGTTATGTCATAAACTAGGGTTTGAAATTTATTTATTTTTTTGACAAAAAATTCATTTGTACCATAGATTTGAAAAATATTGATATAGCAAAATAGATTTAAATATTTCTAACCACCTGCAAAAAAAAAATGTGATTTGGTTAGCTAGATTGGAAGATATAATTTTTTTTCTAAAAGTCGCGCGTCAAAAATTTCTAAAAAATCAGAATCGTAGGGTCAACTTCAAATCGTCATAACTCCTTGAATACAAAGCCAAATCTTTAATGTAACCACTTTTCGGAAAGCTCTCGAAGTCATCTTTCCAACGAATCCAAGATCTCCTTTTTCCAAGACTTGTGTAAAACAAAAAAAAAACCATCTGCAACAGATCTAGTCCTAAATAGAGAAAATCAACAATATAAAATATCTTTAACCTACAAATCAAAGTGCATAAACCTACGAAGCGAGGGTTAGTCCCACCAGGCATGCCAAATGTAGTTAGGGTAAAATTACAAATAGGGTAAATGAATAAACAACAATGATCAAACTCTAACAATTGCACAATGAAGCACAAGACAACATGAAAATCAAAATAACAAATGTAAATGCAAACTAATCTCTATGCTATGCTCAATTTATCTTCATTGCTATTGTCCACCTCGCATGAGCATGCAAGATTTTGAAGGATGATTGTTGGAGGATGTTGGGTGCTCACTTCTGCAGCATAACATTGATATGGGGATGGTAGATGAATGATTGATAGATAGAAGATGATGATAGATGCAAATGCTCTAATGTGATTTTAGCAACATAAGAATACTCCAACTCAATGCATCTTGCAAATAGCTTATGAGGGGGTTTATTTATAGGAAAGGTATGGTTCAAATGAATGGTTGAAATTAAAAGGCTAAATAATTGATGTGGACAGTTAGGATTAATTAGTTATTCCCACTTTTCAAGGGAGTTGTAGTCATGTGACAAGTGTATAAAAGAAGATAAGGCTCGTGTGACCGTGTACATAAAAACTTTTATTTAATAAGTTTATGTGTGATTGTGTACACAAAAAGTACTACATGTGTGATTGTGTATATAAAAAAGTAGTACATGTGAAAGATATTAAATAAAAGATGTAGTACCACACATGATTCAATGGAGGGGTGGACAAGTGTTGGAATGTGATGAAAGGTGAGGACTTAATTCAAATATTTTATTTGAATTAGTTGGGATATGTGAAAAAAATTAATTAAATAAATAAAATTTATTTAATTAACTGGCTAATGGATTAGTTGATTAAGAGTGGAATTATGACAAAATGTTACATGATGTCTAAATAATAATTTGACTAGGTGTTGCAAGACATGTATAAATTTGGGGACAATTTTGGGTGTCTACACAAGGTATACTGCTTAAAGAACCTATTAATGTAGCGCACCTCAAAAGATTTAATGCTTAAAGATTTAATGTTAAATGTTTATAAGCTAATTTAGCATATAGATTAGCTTCAATTTATACAAGATATCACTATTTTGTCTTAATTCATTTGGCATTATATTTTTCTTTAGTTGACCATTATTGTATCATGTTTAAGTAGTAATTGCTTAGATCACTTTTGTATTAACTAAATGTAGCATGTAAATTAAATTTATGTGTAAAACAATTAATCATTGTGTTTGTTACTACATGTTCTTTTTTTGGAATTGCTAGTATATCACAATAGCATTAATTATAACATTTAGACATCATCACTAGTTGCATTTTTACAACAATCACATGTGATAGATCAAAAGAAATAACCATATATATATCAGTTTCATGTATACATACGAGTCGACTATCCCTCAAAACAAAATGGGATGTCACAGTGCCTAAAATCTACACATCACATAGCTGAGCCTCGATTGCCAGTCCCCTCAGGCCCTCATGGTGTGTGAGTGATAGAAGCCTGACCATGTGTGGCAACGGGTCATGAATGACTCCTAGAGACGCTTTGAGATTGTAACCTCCTGATCTTGCCTCTCATCTCTATCATATACTCATGTGCCTCCTGGTACATCCTCTAGTATCAGTCTCTCTCAACCTGAGCCCTATCTGTCAACTCTAGTCTACTAGACCTCCCACAATAACGACTCACTGACAGCTGGTCCTCCCTCTGATGTAGCAACTGCTACCATCTACTCTCACTATGCCCTGAGCTCACCCTCGGTGCACTCAGCTCTATGTCGAAACTCCTCTCTCTCTCTCATGCAGACTGCTCTAGCATGGCTTCTGTAGTAGTCCTATACCTGACAATAGGCATAGATATCTCAGCATGTCGTCCAACAAATGAGGATGGCAAATAACCTACCTACACTCACTGCTCTGAGGCATCTATTGGTACTATGTCTCCTATGACGTGACTCACAAAGTCTCACCATGCATTAGTCCCAACTACAAAATAGAGGATGAGATAGATGTTAGACTCCCATATAAATATCACAAATAATAAACTATTCAAAACATAAACTAATAAACCAAACTTAACCTAGATCTCCATCTCACCAGGATGGATCTCAGATCGCTGATGATGTGATGAGCTCTACTATCTGATCTATAGCTAGGGGCATAGACCTACTACTCTCCCCCCACTCTATCAGAATAGGCCTCACATCATCTGCAGGTATAGGACCACGAGCCTTTGACTACGGTCTCGACTCCATCTCCTCGTCGGTGTCTGCCTCCTACTGACTCTATCACGATCTCGCTCTAAAGATGTACTGTGATGGGACCTCCTCGGACTCATCCTTGTCCTCCTCCTCATCCTCCTCGAGATCATAGTATCCTACAAAATTGTTGATATCGTCCTCCACCCCTATGTTACTCACTTGACCGGCCCAAGGTCGAGCATCTCCTATAGGATGCATGGGTGGAAAGATAAGTGTAGGTCATGTTGTGTGCCACCAAGTTTGATATGCTCAGGTACACCCAACATCATCTGTGTCTGACACTGGCTCTGCATCCTCAGGACCCTCGTTGTTGCTAAGTGGCACGTCTACTATAGTCGGTCGTTAGATGGTATTGGCTTTGTCTGCACTCCAAGATACATGTACGTAGCTCAGACGAACTACAAAAACATCCTATATATGCCTGAACTGTCGTGCCACCTTGTCAAAGTAAAACCAAGATATAGTATGATCGAGGTGATCGACCATCAGCCAATCCCTCTGCATCTGAGCTAACTGCCTCTGCTCTCTAGGCCATCTGATGTAGCCACAATATGGTCTCCAGATGATGTCACCAGGCTGTAATATGTCAAATACTACTCTCCAGTATGACATATTGTTGTGCCTCCAACACTTGACTAGTGGATAAGCATAGACACGCGAATGGGTGAATGTTGCCTCTATAGGAAAACCCACCGATCGTGTGCACCTAATGTGCTCAAAGGTCTAGACCTGTAATAATGTGTAGACCATCAGACTCTACATCTCATAATAGACATATCACCCTAAGTCGCGATATAGGTGCACAAGCATACTGCACCCCCATGTGTAGATAGTCTGATGCTCCTCCATCACTCTGATAATGTGAACGAGACCCCCATGAAGGTGAGTGCCTCATCCATCTGGTATGATGGCTAGTGTGACTGTGACAATCATGATCCTCCCTAGTAAGGGAATGTCTCTACATCCCTTCTCTAGCAAATAGAGCTGAATGTGTCCTCGCTTTGCCTGTGAAATAGTGTGACCCAAGTAGTATAGCTGACTCTCATGAGTATACTCCTTTGAGCGATGTCTAACAACCCTCACTATCTCTCCTTGGATCGGTAGTCGAAGGATCCTAAATACATCCTCCAGTGTGATGGTAATCTCGCTAGTCGGTAAGTGGAATGTGGATGTATCTACATCCCACCTCTCCATCAGTGCCATAAGCATCACGCAGTGGAATTTGATTGTGGGCATCTCAAACACCCACCATAGGTTGCTAGCACACTCTCATAGAAGTGCCATCAGATGGTCGACTATGTGATCATGCATCTCAGGGACATCTTGCAAATCAGAAAGCAAGCAAGAGTATTAGAATCCTCCCTTGAAACCAAAATAAGCTATCAAAAGTTGAATAGAATGCCTGTGCCTAGGGCCTGTGTCCTCTGTGGACCAGGGCACCCCAAGAAGACTAGGGTGCCCTAGAGGGACACTGGCACCCCTGTGGGACTAGGGCACCGCAGAGAGAATCTGGCGCCCTAGGTAGACTAGGGCACCCCTGTCTGGGTACCCTATCCACCTTCCCCTCTTGGCATATACATCGATAAATGTGAAAGCAAAGGTACAACAAAGGATGACAGAAGAGTTGGATTAGGACTATAACTTAGCCTCAAAATGTCTCTCCGCCACTTGGGCTCGGAGCATCTCTAGTCATGGTGGATGATATGGACGTCAGCTCGGCATGGTCGTCCCCCTTCTCTCTCTCTCTCTACAATGATAAGAAACAAGAATGAGTTAAGTGATAAGTGACAACTCCCTTTTACATAAAGTAAGTGAGTGAGAATTCCTGTCTCTAACTAGGTGCAAAAGTGTGCTCTTTTACTCTTGAGCCCTTTTCTTGAGCTATCAAACTCTAATTTCAGTGTCATTTGTTGCATTGGAATTTGGGTTCCACTCTCTTTCTTCCCCAATGTGTTACGTTTGAGCGTTGTTTCTTCAAATCACCCTCACAACACATTCCCCTTGAAATTGATGCGCGTGGATATCTCCTTATTTCTACTCTCGGACTAAGCAAGCAAAAACAAGGGGGGCATATATCTCGCTCAATTTCCTCTTGGCCTCATCACTCAATCCCCTTAGCATTTTTGTACTGACTCATTGGTGGTGGTTGTAGGTTGATTTGATTTTGATTTTTTTCTGACAAGTGTTCTTGATGCAAGAGCATCCAGGGTGTAAGAGCAATCTTACATCAACCAAAAAAAAAATCTAGGTACTCTGTCTCTGAAACTCTATCTCTACACTCCTATGGTCAGTTTCTCTAGTTGCTTCATTAGTTTCTATATGTTTTTGATATAAGGCATAATTAGGGTTTTACTTGGTTGAAAGGAAAACACTTGATAAAATCTTGATTAGGGCCTTAGGTTTCATAACCATGTGAGCATATGGGATAGATAAAGTGATTACAAGCTTGTTCACAAGCTTAGTCCTTATCCTCCCAATGCTTAGTGGAGAAATGGTAGTATTTAACCTAGCTTAAACAAAATATCCAATTTTCCATTAAACATAGGCATATTAAGAAATGAGCACCCTCAGGTAATGTATGCGGTTATTTAATGGGTAGACGTTTCCTTAGGTTAAATTTGACATCTGCATATTAGTAAATATGTGGATATTGAGATTTTATTTATTAAATCTATGTATGGGATATTGATGAATATCAAGGTCCTTAGCAAAATGTAATGACCACCTCATATGACTGACTGGTTTAACAAAACTTTGACCGACTATAACTTCTTATCCTTAAGGAATTTTGAGGTGATCCAAAAGGCAAACCTGCTTAGAATTTTGTACTCTTTCGCTTGATGAGGTTTGTGATGACAAAATATGACTTTGAAACTCAACCCTTTTGTGATGTCCATGCCTGCATAGGGTGATATCCTAGCACTGCATCTGACACTTAACTTTTACCATACCGCCCAAAGCAAGAAAGCAAGGAACAAGACAAAAAAAGTTGGGTCCCTATTTTACTAAGGTAAAATGGGGCATGTTGTGTAACCACACAGCAATCCTCTGATCCAGCTCTAAATGAATAACACTATGTCTTCCATCACTGCAAGCCAATTTTAGGCTCCTCCTCCTTAAAATCCATATGCTAGAGTGGCTAGATAGAATCCTGATCCAAGACAAGGGGGGTATATAACCAAAACCCTCTTGTAGTGCCTAGTGTAAATCCCCAGCCAAATATTCAAAACCTATATATACCACAACAATCAAATTTGCAAAATCCCCCAATAAATCTGGATATCCAGGAAGGGCATCCCTTAATAAATCCTTTTGTTAGAAGATCAATGCAATCAGCAAGATATAGGTAGATTGATTTTACTGGTATACCAGGATATCCAAACCCTATTGAGAACATAGTGAGAAATGTTGTCCCAAGGTTTGCTAGAAATAATGCAATATCTAGTGAGGATCACCTAAGGGCATTCATGAATGTGATGGATGACTTTGAGGTTGAATGTGAGGATGTAACAATGAAATTATTCATACAATCCTTGACAGAAGATGCAAGGGAATAGTATAGAATCCTACCAGATGCCAGTATTGACTCTTGGATAGACTTTAAGAGATTTTTCAATGAACAATATGGGGATAATATTGACCCACGATTTGTTGTGAATGAATTTAGAAGCACTCAAAAGGGGCTCAATGAAAATGTCCATGATTTCAATGCAAGGTTCTTAAAGGTGATTAATAAGATCCCTCCTTACTTAAGACCAAATGAGCCCATGTGCTTGGTAATTTACCAAAATGCATATGATCCCAAGATGGGATATGGATTAAGAAATAGAGAGCCTCAAACTCTCAGGGATGCTTTCAAAGTAGCCTTACACATTGAAAATAATAGAAAGGCATCTAGAAAGACTTCTAAGAGAGGTGATTTAAGAATCACCCCACAAGATAGAGGACAAAGTAGTAAGGCTCCTATTGCTACTGAATATGATAAATTATGGAAGGAGGTCAAGGAAATAAAGAACTCTATGGTAAGAAATGATAAAAGGATTCCTAGTGATAGGCCCCCTTTTGTTAGACAAGAAAAGATGCCAAGGTTAGTAGATCAACCTATAATATAAATTGGTGAGATGGAAAGCCAATCCCTCCTAATGACAGGGGAGGTTTGTCTAGAAAAACCCCTCACCCTCTGAGAAAAGGGGTACATGTAGATGAAGACCTATGGTGTTTACTATGCCAAGCTCCCCATTCTTCTACTCCATGTGATGTTACAATATCTATGACTGACAACACAACCCCATATGAGGAGTACGAAGATGGGGATAATTATGAAGACCATAGTGTAAATATGGTTTTTGACAATGATTGTATTATTGAAGATTGTGTCACTTCTAATAGTGAGTGTTCAAAAAATGAGGAGACAACAGAAAAGGGAAAGTTGATTGAGCAAACATCTATCCCAAGTACAGGTAGAGATGATGATTGTGTTCTTTAGTTAAATACTAAGGACACTAACATCTGATTAAGAAGACCCTCTACTAAGGAAATCAAGACTTTAACTACTTCCAAGATTGCTCAGGGTAAAAGTGATTACCACCTGAGGAGTAAGAGGAACCAAGGAGAAAGTAGTACGAGGGGAAATGCAAGAAGCATTTTTATAAAATAAAAATAGAATGTCCCCAACATAAAGAGAGATATGGAATCTGTGGGAAGGCCTAAGGAGGCTGGGGGAAAATGTAATCCACATCATAATCCACCCCCTAAGGCAAAAATACTCGTAGAAAGGGAAAATGCTAAGAAAATCCCTATAGAACAAAAATATGGTAAAAATAGCACACCTCAAGCCCTTGTAGCAAATACTAATACAAGTTGTACTAGTATAGTGCCCAAATATGTCCCGTTGGACATGGCCCACATATTTAGCCATATAAGAGTGACAGTCCCTTTGTTAGAAATGATGAGGATACCTAAGCACAAGAGTAGGGCTATGGAAACAATAAATGATGTTGTCCCTGATACACTTGGGGTGGCCAATGAACATACTAAGTTGCCTGAAGAAAAGAAGGTATTCTCCAAATATGTTAGGAAATGGAGTACTAAGATACCAGAAGTCTATCTACGAACCACTTTGCAAAAATGTCCTTCTCAAGTAGATCTTTTATTTGTCACTCTAATGATAAAAGGAAGATTTGTAAAAAATTGTATGATTGACTCAGGTGCCTCTGCAAACATAATGTCATTAGGAGTCATGGAAATTTTAGGCTTACAAGTAACCAAGACCTATGGGAAATGTTTTTCCATGAATTCCTGAGAAGTCCCAATCATTGGAACTATTAAGGAAATTAGCTTTAGACTTGTAGCATTCCCACATAAGGAATATAAAATGAATATTACTGTAGTGGATGGGTGAGTGCGAGATCATGACAGACCAAACAGTGGCAATGGAGAAAAAAATTGCTAGCTGAAAAAGTGCTAACTGTAGACACCCTAAAATGACCATGTCGTCGCACCACTTGCATTTCATCAAATCTATCTAATCACCTGCATTTCAAATGTTAATTAAATAATCTAATTATTTCATTAATTTCACCAAAATTATCAAATTCTTTCAAAATTCCAAAATTCAACATTAATTGAATAAATTGTATTTTATTTAATTAATTAAATTAAATTCCTCTATTTTCTTCCACAATTAAATAATGTTTATTATTTAATTAAATCATTATCCTCTTTCAAATTTCAAATTCACATTAATTAAATAAATCCAATCATTTAATTAATTCATCCAAAATCTTCTTATCTACAATTAAATAATGTTATATTATTTAATTAAATCAATTATTCTTCTAAATTTAAATAAATCATGCAAATTTATTTAAATTATCTCAATCCTCTAAAAATAAATAAAATCAAATATTTTATTTATAATCTTCTGTTCCTCAATCATGCACAATTAAATAAATTTATTTATTTATTTAAATTTAGTTATCTTCCAATTCTTCTTAAAATATCTTGTTAACTCATGTGCACAATCGGTCTTATTTTTAGAACTCTAAAAAAGGTAAAATTACAAGTTGAGTTCTCTATTCAATCAATCTTGTTTTCATCATATTTTACTAAAAATATTCTTGTGGATTGACACATGTCATGTGCACATTCATCATGGTTATATGATTTATCTCCTCCATTGATTCTTTTGAATTATCTGGACTGTTGATCGATCTCTGTTGAAACCTATATAATCCCCCCTCATCTCCTTCACAAATCCTCTTCGATCACTTATTCTCAGGCATCCTTTACAACGCTTTGAACATACATCGCATCGATTGAGCAACTTACAATCTTTTGACATTGATCTTTGAGCACCTACACTTGCTTGTTGCAAACATGGTTTCGCAGCGTTATTGAGCAATCCACATTCGAACAAAGAGAACAACATAATCTGGGTAAAAATTTTCTTATTTCATTTGATTTATTAACAATGGCTTTTATTTAGATTAGTTCTCTTTATGTTATGGGTTATTGATTTGGTTATTATCATAGTTTTGATTTTATCATTCGGCAATCAATTTTCCTCATACACATTCTGGCACGCCCGGTGGGACCCATTGGTCCTGATCTAATATATAATTTATGGAACTTTTAGTTTGATTTCACAAGTTTTTAACACTTTTTTTAGGAGAGATCTGAAAAAGAATTTTAAAAGAAGCTTGTTGGGCAAAAATGGAGGTCACGGTTGCGTTCGAAAGGGTTGAGAGGCGAAGAAAAATATATAATTTGGCCTATTTTGTTGAAGATAAAAATCTAGCAATTTTTTTAACCTCAGGCACGCAAGCCAAGGCCATACAGTTATTGTACAGGTACAGTTAAAAAATTATTTTTTATTTTTATTAACAAAGCTTTTTGTTTTCAAACAAATCAAAAAATAATAAAAAAGCCAAAAAACAAATCACAAAAATAAAAAAGCAAAATCCAAAAAGACAAAAGTCAAAAAAAAAAAAAAAGCAAACAAGAAAAGTATGTACCTGTGCATGGAGGGTACGGTGGTACCCTGCTGAAAAGGTACTTATTTTTATTTTCCTTTCAAAGTACTAGACATTTTTTCAAATGTAGGCTTTTTATGGTATTTTTTTTTTTAAAGAAAACATTGAAAATCTAAAAATAAATTCTTTATTTTAGAAAAATAAAAAGAGAAAAAAGTTATATTCTTTTTTTTTTAATTTTTAAAATAAAGCACCTTCAGTCCAGTAGCAGGTCACCTTAGTGACTAGGAGCCAGTCACAGGGGATTAAGACAGACCCTTATTCATTGAGCATTTTGATCTAATAGGCAATTTTCAAACCTCATTATCTTGGTCGTATAGACACGTATTTCAATGCTTTTTTTTTAAATAGGCTAGAATTTCGTGATCTACATCATGGTGAAATTGGTTTTTTCTCAATATTCTCTATTTTTTTCAAAAAATTAATTTTCTCACTCTGTCTTTGTCTCGTCACAGTTTTTAAACCTGCCAAGCTTCATAACTTTCACAAACGGACTCAGATTCAGGTGATGTTTTTTTTGAAAGTTGATATTTTTCTGTCCTCTACACAGTGATGATATTGTTTCAAGGATTTGTTGAGTTATAGTTTTTAGGTCCACTCATTGGCCCATGTTTAATCTATGACTTCAAACACTTGCTAACTTTTGAGTTTGTGTGGACCTAATATCACTTGTTGGAGCTTCTTATCACTCAAATAGAGCAAATTGGTTTCTCTAACATGTTCATGCAGGACAAGCTTTGAAGAAATTGACAAATCTATCGCATTAAGTCTTAGAAACATATTGCTTTCCTAAGGGAAATTAAAAAATCATCTTTGCAATCTTAGAAAACATATTATTTTCTTAAGGGATAATTGAACAAATCACTTTGGCAATCTAAGTCTTAGGAACATATTGCTTTCTTAAGGGACAATTGACATGTATGTGAAAACACTTCAATTTTCTAAGGGACAATGGACATGAATGCCAAACACTTCAATTTCATAAGGGACAATTGACAACTACAAATGTGTGTGTGCCTAATTTAGTTGCACCTTATTTTTCTTATAACAGGACAATTGAACCTTTGTTTGACATGCTTGCTCTTACATTTTAGTTATTCCTTTATAAGGACCTACTTTTAGATTACGTTTCATCCAAAAGGGATGACCCTAAGTAGAGTTTTCCTTTGAATCGCTATATAAGAGGGATAAGGTGAAAGCCAAGTCCTAATCGACATCAGCCTTACCTTGTGGTGCCAAACTGAAAAGAGGTGTACTAGCTCTTTGTGTAAATGATTTTCACATCAAGAGAAATGTTTGATACTCTTAGTAGGATTGGTTAAATCTTTTAGTAGCTTGTCACATTTCTTGTAAGGCGTTGGTCCCTCAAAGTTACTAAGAACCATTCTAGATAGTGACTACCCAATCTACCTCTGAACATTGCAGTAATCATCAGTGCAAGGGGAATTGATTTAAGCCCTCAAGATACTCACCATTGGCTCTCTTGAGAAGAGATAGTATTCCTTCGTCCATTAGGCTCTTGTGACCTACTTAAGATTTCTGAGGGAAAGGTGAGATATCCCTAACTATCATCTCTCGCAAAGATACAAATGTCTGACACCTTTATGGAATGACATTTTGTCGACGAAGTATTAAGTTGTGAGTTGATCTACTGCAATGAAACCTTGTCTCTAGGGATAAAAAGTGCTTGATATTGTTTGCAATTGTCTTATACCTGTGGAAACATTGGGCTTTTTGTGAGCCTCGAACATACACTATCTATTGTGTCAGTCCTTTTTTGCCACTCTATTTGTTGTGTTTTCTCTTGCCAAAGCAAAACCAATCAGAACCAAAACCAAATATATCAAAATTTGCCTTATAAACATCACAGACACTACTTCAGTGCCTCTGGTATAACAACAGCTCACCTTTGGTATTATAGTAGCCCACCTTTGGTATAACAGTACCTCACCTCTGGCAAAGTCTACTTTAGCACCCTTGGTATAACAGTAGCTCACTTTTGGTCTAATAGTAGCTCGCCTTTGGTATAGCAGTACCTCACCTTTGGCAGCTCAATCCATCACATTTGGTATTACAGTAGCTCACTTTTTGTGGCACAATTCTACACTATTGGTCAAACAGTACAGCGCCTTTGGTCTAGTAAATTGTGCATCAAAATTTATCTTTTCCAAAACACAAGTAAAATCCCAGCAAGCATCTCAGGCAAAGCATATTGTTCTAGTGTCTCCCATGGTAACCACTTGACTCCAGCAAACCATGAAGGCTAAACAAGTCACCCCAAGGAAGCACAAATCGCCTCCTCACACACCTCAATCAGGCCAATCCAACATTACTCCCAAGGTTACTCCCAAGACATGAGCAGAAAGATCGACCAACTCTCCAAGTATGCAGCAGCTTGACTAACCAAACAATCCTCAAGAAAGTAGGGTCCCTTTGGTAAGTACACCTCAATATACCATCGGTATGCCTCTAAAGTTTGTTCCACAAGGTTATACTATCAGTCAAATCCCATCTCAAGAAGGTAGGGTCCCTTTGGTAAGTACACCTCACTATACCACTAGCATGCCTCCGGATTTTGTTCCACAAGGTTATACTATCGATCAAGTCCCATCTCAAGAAGAGTGACACTTTGAAATAGGTCAATCCTCTCAAGAAGATGGACAAGATCTTGATGAATTCATATAAGATCCTAGAGCCATAGTTGCCTTTGACAAAATCCTTAGCGAGAACCAAGATCATTTTTTTTGCTTTCTAGCAGAGCAAGGAATCAAATTACCCAAAGGTTTTGATCTATCCAATCTTAGCGAGCCTAACAACACCCAAGACACTATAACGGCAGTCCAAACCATGTCAATAGTGACCATGCTCTTACACGGACAAAGCTCACAAGGGAAAACAATTGCCCAATATGAGAATCCCCTTTATCAAAAACCAATGGTAGAGAGACCCTTATCACCAGTAATAACACCTATGGAGATCTACAAACACCAACAAGAGACTCTACATCATCAAGCCAAACTAGCAAAACAAGCCACTCTAGCAAAATCAAACATGCAAAATACTCCTAAAATGTCCACACCAATCGCAAGTGGCATATTGACTACTTGATGCAGGAGCATCTAGTGGTGTAAGGGCAATCTTGCATCACCCAAAAAGAAGTTAATTCAAAATCATTGTAGTTGTTTTCATTTCTTTCCATAATTAGTGTTTCTGGTTCCATAATCACTTGAATAATGATGTAGAACTTTTAGTTTTTCCAAACTGCTAAAAATAGTAACCTGCTATTTTTAGAAAGTTTGCATTTGGGCATAGATTGAAGTGAAAATTTACAAGAAGTTACATAACATAAATATAAGACCTTTGGTGAAGGAATCACACAAAGATCATTTGCAAGTTGGAAGATATTAAAGTTTCCGTTTCTTGAAAAATGCCTAAAAAATTATTCAAACTTAGGTTTGAGACACTAAATGGTCCCATATGGGCCCAAAAATCTCCAAAATCAGTAGATCTAGTTCTTAGCACGTAGAGCACTTCGCGAGATTTTTGACGCATAAAATGGTTCGTCAATCAGACACCCAGATCAAAAGTTATGGCTCCCGGAAGTTGACCTATTTTTGAAGGGAGATGCAAAATTTGAAATTAGGTTGTTGGCCACCAAAAAGGCTATTAATAACCATTTTTGGGAACCTTGGGCAGTAGTAGAGTTAAGGGGGGAAGTGTAGAGTCAAGAATAGGCAGGAAAATAGAAACCCTAGCTGATTTAGGGTTACAAAAGGCAGATGATTCTAGAGTTTGGGAAGAGGAAGCTGTAATGTGTTGCAGCCTGTGGAGGGTTGATTCCTCTAATTGTATTTGAGATTCTGTAATGTAATAAGTTGTCCAAATCAATAAATAAATTTCTATTTTCTGTATGCATTTTCTATTGTTGTGTGTTTTATGATTTACCCCCTTCATCACTACCCCATCACGAGAGGGTTTCCCACCAAATTACAATCCGGGGAACAACTATGTCGCCATGCAACAAGGGTCTCACCAAACACCACCCCCAACATCATCAAACCTTTGTATTCGTCAACCAACCAGGGTCATGTAACCCCAACCACAACATTCTTCTACACTCATCCTCAATCAACCTCAACCATCATACAACACATCTACCTATGTCCCCCCACCACAACAATCATTGGCGGTAAAATTTTTCAACACCTTTCTTAACCACCCTCAACACTCCCAAAACTAAACTTCCCAAAGATATGTTTCATAACCACAACCTAACCCAACAAACTTTACCTTTATGCCACAAAACTTGTATCTTCAACCATCACAAAGCCTACATTCTTACCTAGCACCACCCCCACCTCCTCCAAATCAAACCATCCAATTCCAACCCAATCTAAACCCAACATACAACACATATGACCCCAACCAATCTTATGACCCTTATAACACCAATGCCCATGGCTTACACTACAATCTTCTGTATGGGCAGCAACAACCACTTTGTGGACAACAGGGTATGCTTCCAACCCCTCCCACAACTATGGAGCTAAAACTAGCAGAAGTTCAACAACAACTATCTGATCTTACGTTTGGTCATACCAAGAAGACCTTCTCTTTAGAAGAAGTGTGTCCTTATCCTTTTGATCGGTCATTGCCCATGATCCCTTTTCCTCAAAATTTCACTATTCCCAAGTTTGATAAATACAAAGGAAAAGGGGACCCAAAATACCATCTCAGGGAATTCTATCTCGCTTGCTTTGAGGTCTCGCATAATGACACATATCTTATGCATCTCTTTCCTCCCAGTCTTGGAGGTCAAGCTATAGAATGGTTCTCGCACCTACCCACGGGTGTCAGGTCTTTTAACGAGCTAGCAGAGAAATTTGCCACCCATTTTTCCTACAACATGGAGCATGAGATCTCCATGACTGATCTATGCAACAACAAATAGAAAAATGGAGAAACTTTCATTTCTTTCCTTTAAAGTTGTAGACAAATGGCTAGTAAATTCCCATTTAAGATACCCAAAAAGCAGCTTGTTAGCATATTTGTGCAGAATCTCAACCAAGAATTGGGTTTTCACTTGCAAATTCTTAGTACTACAACCTTCGACGAAATTACCTACAAGGGAATCAATATTGAGAAGGCCCTCATTGCTAAAGGTGTGGTCAAAATCTTCAAATAAACTAAAGACAATGCTCCTCAACAAAAAAATGATAAACCAAAGTTTTGGAACAAAAATAAAAACATGGTCAACGATGGGGTGGTTGATTCTAAACATGTCCAAACATTGCAAACACCACTTCAGCTTTCCAAACCAAGAAAAGCTCCACCTCAATAGTAGCAACAACAACGACAACAATAGCGACCTCAACAAGATTACCCTCCGCGGCATAAATTCACTCCCTTGGGGGAACCCATAGAGTTAATCCTACAAAAGCTTTTACACAAAGGGCTCATCACCTTACCATATGCTCCCCCATATGGAGAACCTATTTACAAAACTGCACGGTATTGAGAAAATGAATACTGTGAATTCCATAGGAGCAAAGGGCACAGAACCACATCATGCATGAAACTCAAGCACCTAATCCAAAATCTCATTGAGGGCAACCAAATCTCTTTTGAAGATGAGCCACCAGCTCAACACATGAACAAAGACCTCAACATGTACAAGGAACCATTCCCTCACCATGGTCCGCCTCCTCCCCAAGATAAAGGTAAAGGTGTCAATAATGCTTCCACTTCCTTTGACTCCATTGTGGATCATTTTGAAGAGAGTCGAGTGTCTACCCTCACAATCAAAGGCAACTCTATGGATTGTACTATTACAACTTGTTGTGGTCGTGTTACCATTCGTGGTCCTACACCTAGTCTCCCAACTCAATCCGATTATAATCTTGTCAAACATCTACGGAAAATGCCAGCATAGATCTCTATCTTAGACCTTCTATGGCCATCACCCACACATAAAGTGGTGTTAGAACAAGCCCTCCAAGAGTCTTTGATTCCTAACAATATAGTAGTCATGGATTTCCAAGCTATAGTAGGTAACATTGCTTTGCCCTACAATGTGGTCTTCTCTGAGAAGGACCTCCCATCCCATGATCTGTGTCACAATGATGCCCTTCATATTGAGGTTCTCATTCATAAATGCAAAATCAAACGCATACTCATAGATAGTGGTGTTGGTCTCAACATCTATTCTCTACAGTTACTTAAACAATTGGGATACTCTGAGGATCAAGTCAACATTGATCAAAGTATTACAATCAAGGGGTAGGATGATGCTAAATGTTGTTTAGAGGGTGTTATCCACTTGCCTATACAAATGGGCCTCGTCATGCTTGAAACTAGGTGCCAGGTCCTTGACATTGAGTTGCCTTATAACATTATCCTAGGCCGCCCATGGATCCATGCAATGAAAGTTGTTCCCTCAACGTACCATCAGTCTCTAAAGTTCCCATTCAATGGTACAGAGATAACTATCCCAGGTGACCCTAATCCTTTTGAATTCTACCATGTCTTGCAAGGCAGTTATAAGAATTACAACCAAGTGCCTAAAAATGACAAAGCCCTTGCATCCCCACTATATGTCAATCCTGAAAATCTAACAAAAGCCTCTACAAGTGAACTTAAACCTCTTCCTGAGATTAAAAGTCACATCCATGATATAGGCTTTAGAACATATGATATCTCAAAATCTTGTTGTATAGGGTGGATGCCTTTATCCCCTAAATCTTACGGCCAACCGCCCATTGCCAAAGTAACTAAAAAAGTAGTTATTCCTCCCGCAGCATTTCTAACCCAATTTCAACAAGTACAATTATTGGAAGAGGAAACTATTGAGTACATTTCTTCTTGGCTCTACAAGGAGAAAGAACCGGTCATAATACCAGTCAAGCAATATAGCAATGGCTTAAGGATAGTCAAAAACATGGGCTATAAAGGCAAAGGTGGCCTTGGGAAACAGAATCAAGGAACAATGGAACCCATCATTGTGACAAAGAAACTAGACAAGAAGGGGTTAGGATTTGGTAGAAAGGTACCATGTGCCCTAGACATTGAGGGTATCCTCGACAAGGTGGCTAAAACTTCCCTCGCAAATTCGACATCTAATGAGGATATCATCGATGACTCTTCCCTCCATATGACTGACATATTTACCGAATCCTCTATCTTTATGCTATCATCCATATCCTTAACATCCACCACAAAAACCCAGAATGTAACACTTGTCTACCCTGAACTTATCAATTGGTTCCCCCATTATAGATATATTTTAGAATGACGAAGCTATCATTGAGTTAATGGGACTCCAAGATGGTATCCCTCTTGGTGATCATAAAGCAGGTTTTGTAATGGAACTAGAGCCAATGACTTATTTTGGTGAGAATGACAAATCCTCTAGTTGTAAAAGTAAAAATAAAGAAAGATCTCTAGGTGAAAACCACACTGTGGCACCTCCTGATCACAAAATAGTAAAAACAAAGGACGTATCCAAAGGTGAAAATCCAACTGTGGCACCTGAGGATGGAGGATTTGACCTTCCCCTATGAGCTAAGTATCAAGAGAAGTCAGCTCTCCTAGTGGAAGATTCTACAGAGATAAAACTTGGCACAGAGAAAAATCCAAAGACCACATTCCTAGCAGAATCATTATCAGAAATAGAGCACAAGAATCTTAACAAATTCTTCTTACAGAGAACCATCAACTTTGCATGGACCTATGCTGATATGAAAGGGTTAGACCCTAAGCTAGTTGTTCACTATCTCACAGTTGATCCAAAAGTTAAACCAGTCAAGCAAAAGTTGAGGAAGATGCACCAACAGATAGCTCTCTTGGTAAAAGTGGAAATACAAAAGTTGTTAGATGCAAAGTTCATATGACCTATTGACTATTCAGACTAGGTATCAAACATTATACCTATGTCTAAACCGAATGGGCACATCTGCATGTGTAATAATTTTAGAGATCTTAACAAAGCATGTCCCAAAGATGACTTTCCATTACCAAACATTGACCTCATAGTAGACTTGACTATAGGTCATGAAATGCTTTCTCTCATGGATGGATTCTCTGGCTACAATCAAATAAGGATAGCAGAGGAAGATCAACATAAAACAACTTTTACTTGTCCATGGGGTAATTATTGTTCGTGTCTCATGCCATTTGGTCTAAAGAATGCAGGGGCAATTTACCAAAGAGAAATGGAAGTGATATTCCATGATCTCTTTCATCACATCATGGAAGACTATGTGGATGACATACTAGCAAAATCTTCTAGGGTGGATCACATACAAGTTCTAGGACAAATCTTTGATAGGCTCGAGAAATACCAAGTGCGACTCAATCCAAAGAAGTGTGTCTTTGGTGTGACATCAGGGAAGCTATTGGGATACATTGTATCTCGTAGAGGCATCGAAGTAGACCCCACAAAAGTCAAGGCTATAGTGGAGATGCCTCCACCAAAGAACCTCAAGGCATTAAGGAGCCTTCAAGGAAGGTTGCAATCCATTAGGCGTTTCATCTCACAACTAGCAGATAAATGTCAACCATTTCAACACTTGCTCCGAAAGGATGTCTCATTTTGATGGGATGATAAGTGTCAAGAAGCATTTGATCAGCTCAAAGAATATCTAACTACACCTCCTGTCTTGGTTCCACCAGTTGCCGATAAGCCTTTGATATTATACATCTCAACTACACCTTCGACCCTCAGGGCCCTGTTAGCACAACATGATGAAGCAAGAAAAGAGCATGCAATTTATTATATCAGTCAAACCTTGGTGGGATATGAACTCAATTATTCACTGATGGAAAGGGCTTGTTTAGCAGTAGTGTTTGCCTCCCAAAAGTTGTGGCCTTACATGCTAAACCAACACACAAATCTTATAGCCAAAATTGATCCATTAAAGTATCTACTAGCGAAAGAAGCTCTTACAGGTAGACTAGCTAAGTGGGTCATGATCCTTAGTGAGTTCGACATTGAGTATGTGGATCGTAAAATAATCAAGGGACAAGCCTTGGCAGATCAACTAGTAGAAGCACCCATGACAGATGTAAATCCTATGGTATCTAACTTCCCAGATGAGAATCTATTCACTCTTTCTACTTCAATAATGTGGAAGTTGTATTTTGATGGTTCCTACACACAACATGGATCAAGGGCTGGCATCTTATTTATCACACCTCAAAATGACTATATTCCAAAGTCATATCATCTTGCATTCCCTTGCACCAACAACATTGCCGAGTATGAAGCACTCCTCATAGGTCTCAATATAGCAGTTCAATGGGACATCACAAAATTATAGGTATATGGAGACTCACAACTCGTCATTCGACAAGTCACATATGAGTACCAAACAAAAGATGAAAATTTGGTCCCCTACAAGCAACTAGTGGATGCCTACAAACCACACTTTTCTAGCATCACATTTGAACAAATTCCAAGAGAGCATAACAAAGCTACAGATTATGGCTTCTGTAGGGTCACTGATTGACATGCCTGCTAATACATAGAAATGCAAATTCTTGATCAAGCAATTGTTGATACCAGCAGTTGATGTGCTAGTTACTGAAATCATCTGCAAGCTTGTTGGTCCCAATTCCCCATGGTACGAAGATATCTATGAATACCTTAAACACAGTACCTTTCCCTCTGAACTATCATCAACCCAACGCAAAAACCTTTATCCATCGATCCTCCCGTCACACCATTCTGGGTGATACACTATATCGTTGGAGTCTCAATGGTATCCTCTTACGATGTCTTAATGCGAAAGAAGCCAAAGCTACCTTATGAGACATACACAAAGGTGTCTATGGTGCACATTCTACCGGTCCTAATCTCACTAAGAAGATTCTCAGAACAGGGTATTACTAGCCTACAATAGAACAAGATGCTGCATAGTTCACTAAGAAATGTCCACAATGCCAGTAGCATGGAGATTTGATTCATGCACCAGCTCATGAACTACAGCCTATGACTACTCCGTGGCCTTTTTCTCAATGGGGTCTCAACCTTGTAGGATAAATCCACCCATCCTCATCCAATGGCCATAAGTTCATCATTACTGCCACTAAGTATTTCATGAAGTGGGTTGAAGCCATTCCCATGACCTATATCACTGGTAAGAAAATAGCCAAGTTTATCCTTAACTACCTCATATGCTGGTATGGTATTCCCTAAGCCATTATCACTGATAATGGGAGACCATTCAAGAATCAATATGTCCATGCCTTATGCACACAATACAATATCTAGCATCGATTTTCAACTCCCTACTATCTACAGTGTAATGGCCAAGATAAGGCTTCCAATAAAACCATTCTCAAAATCCTCAAGAAAATGGTCAATGAAACTGGTCATGATTAGCACTTGAAACTCAATCCTGCCCTATGGGCCTACCACACTAATATTAGAACACCAACTTGTGCCACACCTTATGCCTTGGTCTATGGCTCTGAAGCCATCCTACCTATAGAGGTCAAGATCACATCCCTTAGAGTATCCATGCAAAACCTGATTGGCGGAGATGAGTATCGCACTTCTAGATTAGCTGAGCTAGAACTACTAGATGAAAGGCGCCTTGCCATGCTTAATCATCTCCATGTCTATGAAAATTGCCTCTGACATAATTACAACAAAATGATCAAAGAAAGACAATTTCAAGTTGGTGATCTTGTTCTTAAAGAGAATCAGAGAAATCAAACAGACTGCGAAAAGAAGGGCAAGTTTGAGCCTAACTGATTAGGTCCCTTTATTGTCATAGTAGCATATGGATCAGGAGCTTATACTTTAGCTACACTTGACGGCATTCCTCTAGATGAGCCACTTAACAGTGTTCATCTAAAGAAGTTTTATGCCTAATCCTTAGAGTTTCCAAAAAAATAATCCAAAAAAAAAAATCCATCCTTTGGTGAAAACCTGGCAAACAGGCACCTTTGATAGGTACCATAGTGAAAACCTGACAAACATGCACTATGTGTAGAGTCATCATCCATCATGTATCAGGTCTTGTTCATTCCATGTCCATTTCATAACAAACTTCATCCATCCATCCATAATAAAACCATTGACCTTGTTTGCATTTCCATCTCCCTATCTGGTATAGCTTCGAAATTTGTCAATGTCCATTGTCATCATCCCACGTCTTGATCAATGTCAAATAGTCATCACTATCTTGTCCTAGGTCACAACTTTCTATGTCTTCTCCATCGGTCACCCATGCAAATTCCTCTACCAGAATGGGGGAAACTCTTCCCTTAACCTAGGTCGGAGTGGTTTCTTGTTTGTGGTTCGCAGTCACTTCAATCTTTCTCCTTTCCGCAGATAGCATCCTTTAATGGACACATTGCTCCTACAATAGGGCTGCTATCTTCCCAACACGTTTCCTACATCATCACATCAACCAGAACTACATATTATCTCATCTCAATCTTAAGGTACCTTGATCCCATGGACATGGGTATATAGGCAGTCTAGAATATGAAGGAAGTTTCTAGTACTCAGGTACATAAGATCTCATTTCACCTTGATCCATCTCATCAATCCACCTAGAACTACATATTATCATTTTTATCTTTTATCGTAATATGCCTTGATCCCGTGGATATAGGGTATGTAGGCAGTCTGGAATACGAAGGATGTATCTAGTACAATGGCACATATGATTCATCATTCTTCACCCATTTCAACCCATTAACATGTCACCTTTCTTGTCTTCCATTTATCACAAACCATTCACCTCGACTTGACTAACTCAAGTAGCAAAACAACAAACATGTGCATCCTTTCAAAGCAAAAGTCCTTAGCAAACCTGAAGCAAAGCAACTTACTTCCAGAGTCATCTACTGTCCTACGTATCAATTGCCAGCATCAGCTAAATCCCACTTAACCAAAGCACCAGATCAACAAGCTTGTCTTTTGCAGTGTGTTCCATTGTCGAGACCAACACACGCATCTCATGCGACATGTGGCATTTCCTACAGAAAGATATTGTCTTTTTAGGTAGATAGCCCCCTTTAACGGACACATCGCTCCTACGATAAGGCTGTTATCTTTCCTATCAAATCTATCTTGAGCAACCTCTTTGGCAAGAGAATATGTTAACTGTATGTTTACTTTGTAAGTCAGTTAATTTACTTTATGGTTTATCTTTTTCTCCTTTGTCCATTACCTATTCAAAGCTACCTTGATTTATCTATAATCTTGGTATGTTGCGATGCAGTACGGATTGGGGGCATAGTCATTTCTTTTGTGTGCCGTGTTTGTGGAGTGATCTTTAGGCATCTTTTTTAGCAGCATATTTATCTTGTATGTGTTATGACCTAGCATCTTACATATTTAATATTCTTCTTGCATTTACATGTATTGAAGTTTATTTTATGTTCAAGACTATGGGTCTTTCACATGTATGGCAAGGTCATATTATGTCTAAGGGATCTAAGATCAAACCGCTTGCTTGCAGAGTCAACGTCCTCCCACTAGGATATCACAACACCTTGGTCTTTTATACCTTGGTAGCAAACTATCCACGTGCTATATCAAAAATAAGGATTGCTCTTTATAAACATTTGTGAAACCGTTGCAACAAGCTCAATCATTTACCCATCCATTTATTCATGGCCTTATATGGTTTTCAAGCAAGGATCGATCAACAGTCTTTCTCTCACATTCTATTCTATCTCCACTTTCTTCTATCCAATCCTGTCTTTCCAACTCAATCTTCTAGTCGAGCATCAACCCAGTCCTTCTGTCGCTTCCCTATTTTTCCTCTCAAGGGGGCAACGCCGGGGCAAATAGCTACACTGGGACATCAAAAATTGTATCATGTCTTCAACAATCATTTTCTTTGATGCAACACCATAAACTACATTGCATCAAAGAGGGGCAAAATGTAGACACCCTAAAATGACCATGTCGTCGCACCACTTGCATTTCATCAAATCTGTCTAATCACCTGCATTTCAAATGTTAATTAAATAATCTAATTATTTAATTAATTTCACCAATATCATCAAATTCTTTCAAAATTCCAAAATTCAATATTAATTGAATAAATTGTATTTTATTTAATTAATTTAATTAAATTCCTCTATTTTCTTCCATAATTAAATAATGTTTATTATTTAATTAAATCATTATCCTCTTTCAAATTTCAAATTCACATTAATTAAATAAATCCAATTATTTAATTAATTCATCCAAAATCCTCTTATCTACAATTAAATAATGTTACATTATTTAATTAAATCAATTATTCTTCTAAATTTAAATAAATCATGCAAATTTATTTGAATTATCTCAATCCTCTAAAAATCAATAAAATCAAATATTTTATTTATAATCTACTATTCCTCAATCATGCACAAATAAATAAATAAATTTATTTATTTAATTTCAGTTATCTTCCAATTCCTCTTAAAATATCTTGTTAACTCATGTGCACAATCTATCTTATTTTTAGAACTCTAAAAAAGGCAAAATTACAAGTTGAGTTATATATTCAATCAATCTTATTTTCATCATATTTTACTAAAAATATCCTTGTGGATTGACACATGTCGTGTGGACATTCATCATGGTTATTTGATTTATCTCCTCTGTTGATTCTTTTGAATTATCTAGACCATTGATCGATCTCTGTTGAAACCTATATAATCCCTCCTCATCTCCTTCACAAATCCTCTTTGATCACTTATTCTCAGGCATCCTTTATAGGGCTTTGAGCATACATCGCATCGATTGAGCAACTTACGATCTTTTGACATTGATCTTTGAGCACCTACACTTACTTGTTGCAAACATGGTTTTTCAATGTTATTGAGCAATCCACATTCGAACAAAGAGAACAACACAATCTGGGTAAAAACTTTCTTATTTCATTTGATTTATTGACAATGACTTTTATTTAGATTAGTTCTCTTTATGTTATGGGTTATTGATTTGGTTATTATCATAGTTTTGATTTTATCATTCAGCAATCAATTTTCCTCACACACAGTTGGCAAAAGACACTGCTTCACATTGATAGGTGTTGTCATTGATGGCAACTGAGATCATCCCAATCATCTGCATAACACAATTTTTTCATACCAGAAGTTAGAATCAGAATTTGTCTAAGTCTAGATAGTTAGGAACAGAGCAGGTGACAGGATCCGTTATCTTGGTCCAGATCTCTCCAGTGGAAAGTCATGATTAGCTGTGGGTCTAGGGGAGTCATATGCATTGTCAAGATAGTCTAAGTCCATATTTTTGTCCTTTGGTGATGAAGGATCCAAAAGATATTAGCCTCTGAGTACCGGGTTCTAGTTTGTTAGAGTAGATAGAAGAAGAATATGCAAACCTTGCAGAAGATCTTGATTCTGGATATATGGAAGTTGCTTGTTGGACACATGGTGATGATCAGTGATAGTGGCTGACATAAGATGATTTTCAAGAGCAAGTTTTGGTCCACACCTTAAGTTATATATAGATCTAGCTGACAGAGCAGAGCATTCATAAAAGTTCTAAGTGTTGTTGAAGTTGACTCATAGAATGATTGTAGATCATGTTGTGGATATATATAGCTGATGGAATTGGATGATTGAGTGAGTGAAGTGTGTGTGAGTATGGTGTAAATGTGAAGAGTAGAAATCTAAGATGCGAATGAAGGTAGAGTAGTAAGAAGAGCAGATCAAAGATGAAATGTGTAAGATCAATTTTTGTACTTAACTGAAACTGAAACTCTTGCATGGATAGATTCTATTTATCAGTTCAAAATCTCTATTATTCTCTTGTAATCTTTCTATAGGTAGTGATCCTCCATTTAAGCAATGAGCTCTGGGCAGTGAGCCCAAATGCATGTGCATTCCCATTTGTAAAATACTTTTAACATGATATTAATTTTTGTGGGTTAACCCCCACCATTGTTTTTTTCTTAACTGGATTTCCACGTCAAAAATCTTGGTGTCAAGTGTGTTATTGTGTTGCTTCTCTTACACTTATGATTGATTGTTTTCATGATTAAATTATTGAATTGTTATTAAGTAGCAAAAGAAAGAATTAACCGCAGAAAGATATAAAGTTTTGTGACAACTCATTCATCCCCCTCTCAGTTGTCTATCTTATTTCCAACATCCTCAACATACAAGTCTTCTAAACAAGTAATATAATAAGATACAGTTGACACCAATGACAAAAATGATATGTTGACATCAATGACAACACCGATTAGGCACATACTTCCAACAATATCCCCCTTTGTCATTGATGGCAACATATGATGTGAAAAACTACAACAGCCATCAAGACAAGATTCTCCCCCTTTCTCTTTACACACTTGCACTCTTTCTTTCTCCAAAATTCTCCCCCTTTCTCTTACACATATGGACTCTAAGTTTTTCACATGACTTCTCTCCCCCTTTGACATCAATGGCAAAGGGCACATACTTGCACTCTTCTACTCTAATCTAATCTCTCTTCTAAACTCTCTGACTACTACCCCTAAGAAGTAGCCCTAAAAAGGCATCAATCCAGACCTCTGAGCACCTCCAAACTGATGCACTATTATGCATCTTTGTTTAGAGAAGGAGGGGTGATAACCCCTAACTTTTCTCTAAGATACTCAAAAGTATCCTTAGGCAGAGGCTTGGTAAAAATGTCTACAATCTAATCCTTGGTAGAAACATACTCTAACTTGACTTCATTCTTTGTCACCTTTTCTCTCAAAAAATGATACCTGATGTATATGTGCTTTGTCCTTGAATGCATCACTAGATTCTTTGATATGTTTATGGCACTTGTGTTATCACAAAAGATTGCAATGGGATCTTCGTACACAATTTTGATGTCCTTCAATGTCTGCTTCATCCATAAGACTTGAGTACAAATGCATGTTGTTGCAATGTATTATGCTTCTGTAGTAGACAGGGATATTGAATCTTGTTTCTTGTTCAACAAAGATACTAATCTTTTTCCCAAGAAGAATGCACCTCCACTTGTACTTTTTCTATCATCCACATCTCTGACCCAATCTGCATCAGTATATGCACTGAGAGTAAAGTCACAGTCCTTAGGGTACCACAAACCATAATCTAATGTACCTTTTAAATATCTCAGAATTCTCTTGACTGCCATCACATGTGATTCCTTGAGTTCTGCCTAAAATCTTGCCATAAGACACACTACATGCATTATGTCAGGTCTAGTTTGAGTCAAATAAAGTAATCATCCAATCATAGTTCTATACCTTTTCTAGTCTGCCATGGGTGAGTTATCATCTTTGCTTAACTTACAACTAGTTATCATAGGTGTGCATACTGGTTTAGAGTCTTCCATCTCAATTTTTTTTAACAACTCTTTCACATACTTAGACTAAGAAATGAAGATACCTTTATCTAATTGGCTTATTTGCAGACCTAAAAAGAAGCTCATCTCTCCAAATATGGACATTTCAAATTCACTTTGCATTTCTCCAGCAAAAATTGAGCACATACATTCATTGCCTCCAAAAATAATATCATCAACAAAAACTGCAACAATCGAGGTTTGTTCATCATTGATCTTCAAATAGAGATTGCTATCTATAGTACCTTTACTGAACCCTATCTATATCAGGTACCTGTCCAACTATGCATACCATGTCTTGGGAGCTTGTTTTAATCCATACAAAGCTTTCTTCAATTTGCATAGCATGTCACCCTGATCTGATGACTGAAATCCTTCAGGTTGTTCTATATAGACTTCCTCTTCCAACTCTCCATTTAAGAAGGCATACTTCACATCCATTTGATAAACCTTGAAATCTTTGTATGCTATAAAATCCAAAAACATTCTTATTTCTTCAATCCTTGCCACTGGAGCAAAAGTTTCTTCAAGGTTTATTCCTTCAACTTGAGCGCATCCTTTGCATACCAACTTTGCTTTGTTTCTTACCACTTCACCATTCTCATTCATCTTGTTTTTGAAGACCCACTTTGTACCAATTACATTCTTGTTTACTGATCTAGGAACAAGATCCCAAGTCTAATTCTTCTCTATCTGCATTAATTCCTCTTCCATAGCCTTTATCCAATTCTCATCTTTGCAAGCTTCATCTACTATTTTAGGTTCAATCTTGGAAATCAGATAGAAATTTACTTGTTCCTCTATATCTTTTCTTTTGGTTAAGATCCCTTTACTCTTATCTCCTATGATTTGATCTTTAGAATAAATGATTCTTACATATCTTGGAGTTTTGGTAGCACTTATTGGAGCTTGTTCTTCTTCATTTGGACTATCTTCATGTTGCACCACTTCTGAAATATCTAGATCATTTGACTCATATTCATTTGATTCTGAAGACCTTTCCTTACATTCATCAACTTTAATGTTTGCACTTTTAATGATCTTATTCAGCCTCTTATTATAGCATCGGTAGGCCTTGCTCTTGGTGGAGCAACCAAGGAAGATTCCTTCATCAATCTAGCATCAAACTTGCCTAAATCTTCTTCTCTTTTGATATAACATTTGCTACCAAAAACTTTGAAATATTTCATAGTAGGAGCTCTACCATGCCACAATTCATAAGGAGTCTTTCAATTGTTACCTTTTACTTGAACTTTGTTTAGGATATATACAACGGTGTGAATTACCTCTCTCCAATATGCTTATAGAAGATGAGCTTCCTTCATCATGGTTCTAGCAATTTCTTGAACTATTCTATTTCTCCTTTCAACGACTCCATTTTGTTGTGGAGTTTTGTGCACAGATAGCTATCTCTTTATTCCATGTTCTTCACAAAAGAAATTGAATTCATTTGATGTGAACTCTCCTCCTATATCAGACCTTAAGCATTTGATTTTCAAATCCATCTCATTTTCAACCATTGCCTTAAATGCCTTGAATTTATCTAGAGCTTTAGCTTTCTCTTTCAAAAAGGTGACCCAAGTCATTCTAGAATAATCATCAATTAGTAACATGAAATACATGTCTCCTTGCAAAAATTTTTCTCTGGTAGGTCCACACAAATCTATATGCACTAGCTCAAGTAGTCCTCCAACTGATTTGTCCTTGCTTTTGAAACTTGTTCTTGTCTGTTTCCCAAATTGACACTCCTTGCAAATAGGATTAGCAGGCTTCACAAGCTTAGGCAAATCTCTAACAATCTATGCAGTACTTATCTTCTTAATATTATCAAAATTTATGTGACACAACCTTTTATGCCATAACCAACTCTCATCATTCTGAGTCAACAAGCAATAGTTCTCGGTTCCTTTCAAGTGATAGATATTACCTCTGGTCTTCTTATGAGTTACAATGACTATTCTGGAGGTTTCCCTAAATCTTGCATCCATTGTCCTTGAAGCTTAAATCATAGCCCTTGTCACACATCTAACCCACACTCAAAAGATTGTGCTTTAATCCTTTCACATACAAGACATCTTCAGTATTATGCCTGCCATCAAAAGAAATAGATCCTTTCCCACAAATCTTACCAGTTGTATCATCTCCAAACCTAACCAGTCCACCATCATATCTTTCCGAACTCACAAACTTACTTTTGTCACTAGTCATGTGGTGAGATCAACCACTATCAATAACCCATTCATCCTTGTCCTTAATGAACTGAGCAGCCAAAACACTTTCCATTAGTTTTTCTTCCTTCGTACAACTAGTAGAATTAGTAGACACATGATCTTCCTTAATAGCAATGAACAAGCTTTCATTTACAGAGTTACTAGCATTATCTGGTTCACCAT
This sequence comes from Cunninghamia lanceolata, assembly GCA_027924645.1. Taxonomy (NCBI): domain Eukaryota; kingdom Viridiplantae; phylum Streptophyta; class Pinopsida; order Cupressales; family Cupressaceae; genus Cunninghamia; species Cunninghamia lanceolata. The sequence goes on along the minus strand of BSBN01001290.1, from coordinate 868,747 downwards.
TATCTGATACGCCTTCATCATCATCAAAATCTACAACATAATAATACTTCTTTCGGGTCTTAGGCCTGTTCTCATATCTTCTTCTATTTATTTCAATTCTTTCAAGACATCTAGTTCAAGCAAAATGACCTACTTTACCACAGGAAAAACATTTGAAAGGTAATTTTCTGTTATACTTACCGGATCCTCTTTGCAGTCTATCCGCAAAGTTGGCTTCAACTTCATCAAACTCATCATCAGATTCTACCTTGTACTTTTATGATTTGGAAGTGCTTCCAGGAGTACTGGCTTTGAAGACCGTCTCAACTTTCAACAGAGCATCAACAAACTCCCTCATTTCAAAGGCAATAAGCTTACCAAGTAGCTGATCCCTGTCAACCATTTTTACTTGCATGAATTGTTCAATTGCGGCTACCTTGTGATAGTAGGACTTGGGCAAAGATATGATGATTTTCATTAAAAATTCCTTTTCGTCGAGAGTTCCACCTATGGATTTTATCCGTGTAACAAGTTCATCAACTCTTTGCATAAAGGCTGATATGTTTTCATCATCATTCATCTTAAAACTTTCATATTTCACTTTTAGACTTTGTAACTTGGCTTCCTTCATAGAATCATCTCCTTCATATAGATTTTTCAACTTTTCCCATACCTTATTTGTAGTTTCAAGATACACAACTTTCTTCAATATTGAGTCGATTAATGAGCTTAGCAGAGCATCCTTTGCCTTGATATCTATGTTGCAAATATGTGCCTAATTGGTGTTGTCATTGATGTCAACATATCCTTGTTTTCATTAGTGTCAACTGAATCTTTTTCTATTACTTGTTTAGAAGACTTGTATGTTGAGGATATTGAGAAAATTAGCCTCTCTGGAAGAAACAAGTGAGTCACATATCTCTTTGTCAAAAATAGTAAAGATAGTGCAGTTCAATGATCTACATTGCTTCATATTCCCAGTGAGATGAAGGTCAAAGTCTGCAGATTAAAGGGTTTGTAGAGGATGGTCTGAAGTTGCTCCAATTAAGATTTGAGAGGTCCGCATGAAGTATTGGTGAAGTTATGGCCATCTGAGTAGAACTAGGTTTTGCAGTTGTTCAGAGATAACAAAGTGACAGGAGTTTGGTCTGTATTGCTCTACATTGGAATATTATGGTCTGTGGTTCTAGAGGTATGTTTGGGATGTTGGTGTGTATCCTCAACTCAAGTGGTTCATGGTTTGGAGGTTCGCAAGCAATCTTTCTAGTGTGACAATCATGAAAGTTAGTGTTCTTAAGTTCCTGGATGAAGATGCAATTGTTTCTGGTGATTTGAGGTGATGCATTTGTTCTTTTTGATTTCATTGTGCTTGTGGTGGTCTCTGGATTGTATGCCTATTGTGTTGGTGGTTCGCATTGAGTATTGAGCTTGTAGTTGAATATTTCTCCTTGGGTGCTACTGTTCTTTCTAGTCTTGGCTAACCGGATGCTTAGTGCATGTTACGGATGATCTAAGAAGAGTTCTATGGAGCATGGCATGTTGTTCGAGGAAGATTCAAGTCCCATCTATGTTTGGCTGATAGTATGATGGTTCACATGAAGCATTTTAAGTCTTGTGATTGTAATTTCTTGTAATGCCTATCTAGGAGAATGTTCCAGATACATAATTGTTTGGCTGACTTTGATGTTCATTCCAAAGTCGATGACATGTATAAATAAGTGTTGTGAAGTCATGGAAATGAGTGTGGTGAGTGAAGATGTGGATGTAGCGAGAAAGTGAGTGGGAGCAGAGCAGAGGTGTTGTGTGCTTTAATGGAACTAAACCTTGCATGAAGAAGATGTTGTTTCTTAGTTCAACCTTTTAGTGTTAACTTTGTGAATGTTCTTGTAGGAAGTGAGTCTCCTTTGAGCAGTGAGCTCTAGGTAGTGCACCCAAAGGCAAGTGACTTCCCATTTTTCTATTCTTTTAATAGAGAATATATCTTGTGGGTTAACCCCCACCATGGTTTTTCTCTTAACCGAGTTTCCACGTAAAAATCCTGGTGTTATATGTGTTGATTATGTTTTTTCTCATGTGTTATTGATTCATGCTTTCATGGTTATATCATTAATCTGTTAATAAGTGGTAAAGAAGATTAAATGTAGAAAAAGATAAAAGTTTTGTGACAACTGATTCACCCCCCCTCTCAGTTGTCTTCCCTAATTTCAACAATCTATCTCATATTCTTTGATTTCATCTTCAGTTGTCTGATCATTTTGAGGTATGGTGTATTCTATTTCTGTAGCTTTCCATACTTTGTAACCAAGAGAAAGAAGATGGCTTTTCATCTGAGCCTTCCAGAGAACATATTTTGTTCCATCAAAATGCGGCACTTCCTTCTTGTAAGACATTTTGGATCTTCCTCAAGCTGTTAAACTTTCTTCAAATGAACTTGGATCTTATACCAATTGTTGAAATGCACCAGACAACTAATAGGGGAGGGTGATTCAGTTGTCCCAAAAACTTAAACACTTTCTACAATTAATCATTCATCACTTATCCACAATTATTATGATTTAACAATGAGTGCATGAAATCAAAAACTTAACCACAGATACAACATCAAACACAAGAGACACTAGATTTTTTGTGGAAAACCCCAAGGTGGGAAAAAACCATGGAGAGGATTAGCTCTCAATATATATTGCAATCTTGAAATAATGATGTTTAGGCTTGGTTACTCCATGGGGCTAAACATACTAGCTTACTGCCACGAAGAACAACTAGGTCTACCAGGCTAACTACCTCAACCCTAAGCCTAGTAAGATTACAATAAGGGTTGTTAAACCCTACTAGTAGCTCACTTCTTGATTCACTGCCACGATCAACATCTTTATATATTTGTGACTAAAGTACAATAATCTATCTACTTTGCTCTTCCTCTGCTCTATTCTTCCTCTTCTTTCCTTTGCCTCTTCTCTGCTCTACCTTTTGGCCCTTTCATAATATCTTTTCATTTCTGCTCAAGGACACCTTTTCCATGACTCAATTACAAGTATTTATACACTTCATCAACCTTGGAATGATCATCAAAGTTGACATCACAATCATCAAACATTGGAACAATCTCCAAGGTCGGTATTACAAACACTTACAAGATAGGTCCTGACCTATTACAAATTATGCAAAGGAAATGAAATGCAGATCATGCCATGCCTTAGCTAGGACTCAAACATGATCTTCCACACCACAACACACTTCCACAATCTTCCAGAGATCTCCATAATCACTAGGATTAATAAGGTCGGCCAAAACTAGTTACACGTTATACTATTTGGGAACAATCTTCAAACATGATCTCAAGTCCTTAAAACAGACCAATATAAAGATAGGAACATGATTAGGAGACATCCACAAGCGCGTTATAATCATTAGGAGAAACCGTACGAACCTTAATCACTTTATCCATAGGAATCTTTTCACCAGAACACATGAACCTTATTGTCTTCAATTGTCATGAAAGAAAGATAGCTTGTGGACCACCAAACCATGAAACATTGCAACTGTAGGCACTTATCATCATCCTAGACTTCCTTCTAGAAGCGTAGAGAAAAATACTCTATTGCGGAGGAATGCGGAGTATAATACTTTCTTCCTGTCCCAACTGAACTTATAGAAAAAGAAGGTTTTACTCTAGTGAACACAACTCACTAAGATCTTCATGCAGTGGGCTCAAACTTAGAATGTAGCATCCTTAGTCATACCTCTAACTTTCTTCCAATCCACAGACCATGATCTTCAAGTAGAAGTAAATGTAGAGTGGTTTATTGGATTGTTCTTCAGCATACAACTCACTGTCTGTACTGCACTTCTCTGTAACTCACTTGTTCCTTCCGGAGAGGCTAATTTTGTCAATATCCTCAACATACAAGTCTTCTAAACAAGTAATAGAATAAGATACAATTGACATCAATGACAACAAGGATATGTTGACATCAATGACAACACCGATTAGGCACATACTTGCAACAAATGGAAGTTCCTAAGTTTGAGTCCTAGTTGGTCCAAATGAACATGTCCACATGTATGTGAACCTATAGTTCAGTTCTTAGCCTTGAATGAATGCAATGTGTTTGATTCTCCAATAAGAAAAAGTTCAAAAATCAACACTGAATAAGTTAAGGGTTTTCAAGTTATTTTGGAATGATTAGAGCTATAAGATGCACAAAAGGTAATTGAAGGGATACCTAATATAACATAAGTTGAGCCTCATATAAGAAATTATACCACTTGATGAAGGGGGTAAATCATAAAACAGACACAATAACAGAAATAGCACATAGAAAATAGAATGATATTTTATTAATATGGACAAAACATTACATTACAGAAGCTCAAATACAATCAGAGGATGAATCCCCTATAGGCTGCAACACATTACAGCTCCCTCTCTCAAGACTCTAGAATCATCTACCTTCTGTAATCCTAAATCAACTAGGGTTTCTATTTTCTCACCTATTCTTGACTCTATACTTTCCCCCTTAACTCCACTACCCCAAGGGTTCCCAAAAATGGTCATATATAGACCTTTTTGGTGGCCACCAGCTTAATTTTGAAATTTGCATCTCCCTCCAAAAATAGGTCAACTTCGCGGGGCCATAACTTTTGATCTGACAGTTGGATTTTCAATTATAATACCTTTTCGGAGCCTCTAAGTGCCCATCTGGAGCCTCTAAGTGCCTCAAATTTGACTTTGAATATTTCAATAGGATTTTGGAATCTAAAATTTTAATATCTCACAAATGACAAATGATATTGGAGTGATTTCTTCACCATTAGCTTCAATTCACCATTCTGGAGGTCCGTGTAAGATTTTGTATCCAATCATGCACAAATGCAAACTTACTAAAAATAGTAACCCTACCAAATTTAGCCCTTATTGAAAAGAAACAACATTTTTTTTGGTTGATGCAAGATTGCTCTTACACCCTGGATGCTCCTTCATCAGATCATCTACTAGAATATATATGTAAGGTTAAAGTTGTAGTAAACTTATTACTTACAAATTATCACACAATAGTTACAAATGCATTAGAGCTAAGAAAGCATCTTGTCACTGCAAGCTATGTTGATAAAAACATGTCTGATAAATGAAAGAGCTAAAAGTGTTGGAGTAATAATTCTATGTGAAATGGGATTGGACCAAGGAATAGACCATATGATAGCAATGAAGATGATCGATCATGTACATGTAAGAGGAGGAAAAATTATATCGGTTGTCTCATATTATGGTGCCCTTCCATCACTGTCTACAACAAATAATCTGTTAGGTTATAAGTTTAGTTGGAGTCCCACGAGAGCTTTAAAAGTAGGTCAGAATCTAACTATTTAAAATTATAAAGCACAAATCATAAGTGTTAATGGTGAGAGCCCTTAGGATTCAACCAACAAGCCTATACCTTCATCTACCAATTTTTTCTTTAGAGAGGCTTCTCGTAATTCTTTGGCATATGGTGACTTGTATAGTATCACTAATAAAGATTTTACAGTCTTTAGAGCAACACTTCATTATGAACACTTTAGTGAAATTATGAGCTCTCTTTCCAAACTTGGATTTTTCAACAATGAGTTTCATCCAATGATGTCACAAGACAAAGGAGAAATTCCTTCAAAATAAACTTTCAATATGTTTCTTCAGGAACTTATATATATATATATATATATATATATATATATATATATATATATATCTGTGTGTGTGTGTGTGTGTGTGTGTGTGTGTCTATGGTGTGCATGTGTGGAGTAAGCAGTGTGTAAAGTGCAACAATATTACTAGTAAAAGAGGATGTCAGCCATAAAATCAGTTTGGGGCTTATTCAATAGAGGAAAGTTGTAGCATTGACCACAAAGATCATTGCAAAAAGTTTTTGATTGTAAAGATTATTGCAAAAGTTTTTTGATCACAAAGACCATTCCAAAAGGAAAGTTCTTTTATCACAAAGACCATTGCAAAAGGTTTTGATCACAAAGATCATTGAAAAGAGTAAATAATACATTAAATTCTATCGAGCTATAAAGTTAAGCGGTGCTGACAACTTTGGAGAATGGCATCAACCAATGAAAATCCTTTTTTTCTTGTTAGACTTCATCTCCTTTATCAGTAGCATTACAAAAAGATGTCATATTTGAGCAGAATAAAAGAAAGACTTGCATTATTCCAGTCATTTTGGTCATTTTCAGAGTCAATGCTTTAAAAGGAAGAAAGATGTGAGCAATAGTAATCAAGGGAAAATTAGTATGTGGTGAATATACAAAAGGAGGACTATTTTACTTGAGGACAAACTCCCCTAAAGTCTTAGTTTTAAGAGTTCTTTTGAGAATCTAATTATGGCATGAAAGGTTTTCTCATATTAAACTCGAGTCATTAGAGAATATGTTAAATCAAAATTTAGAATATAGTCTTCCACCCATTACTACAAAGAAGTATTTTCTGAAGCTTGTTATGGGAAATAACACAAAGAAAAATGTGTTGAGGAAATTCAAGAATTTAGTGCTTCATGCTTACAAAAAGCATATTGAAGTACACCATCACTTAATTCATGAGCATGTTCCCAAATACACAAACCAATGAGTAGATTGGAGATGTCTTCACTAAACCTTTGCAAAAGGATAAGTTTGTATACTTTCAAGAAGGTATTGGTGTTAAATTTTTTCATTTTTACATGGGTAGCTAATTAACCTATTTGTTATGGGTGGCCCCCATCATCTAGTTAAGTTGTGTGATGAAATAATGTTTATGGGAGGGTGTTAAAAATATAAACTATATTTAATCACAACACTCCAACACATTTTTCATAGAGAGTCATGTCTCATGTAAGAGACACATCTGTCCACACATAATACCTATTTAAAAGATCTTGAGATCCATAAATTTTAGAATATAGAGAAAATCTATTCAAGCTCTCCAATTTTAACAATACGCACTGTAATAAGAGGTTCTAAATAAGGGTTCAAAAGCAATATAGAAGAGCAAATTCAAAGTCACTTCTCCATGTAAAATTAGGAATAACTACTTGGATAAGCTCAAGAATATTTACTATTCATTTTGCTTTAGAAAATAAAATATTTTTTTATTTTACCCAGATTTTCAGATATAGTTGTGTTTGGGTGGAAAAATTGGATTTGTTAATGTTTTAGTGTTTTGATGTTTAAATCCGCATTTTCACTTAACATTCAAGGATCTAGGGTCGAGTGGCAAGCACTATCACACCCTAGGTCACTATGAGATGTAGGGAAACTTGGATTAGGGAATTTAATTATCAATTTTCCTTCTCCTATGCTCAATTGACCATTAAAACCCTAATTATATAAATACAACAACAAATTGATGAATAACAAAAAAAGATCTTGCAGATAGGAGTAAAATACCAAATAACAGAGTACCTATTTTTGGGGTTCCAAAGTGGAATAGTCGGGGACACTGGAGCGGGAACCCTAGTCTAAGGTACCAGTTTCTTTGTGGGATCCAGACCTCCTTCCAACACTGATCAGCCCTATAACTTCTGTTTCCTGAAACTTAGCTACAGAGGACACTAGAGCGAGTGCCCAAGTCCTATAAATGCTCTGGTGTCCTGCTTTTCTTCAGATCCCAAATCCTTGATGCCTGCCAATCCTTCTTGTAACTTTACTTCTCCTAAATACGACACCTGTAACTTGCAATCACAAGACTTGGTTTGGGGGTTGTGGTGTTTAGAGGCTTGCCTCAGTCAAGCTCTAGAGGACACTTAAGTCTCTGAACACCGTTGTCAAATAAAGAGTGTGTGCCCTTGGGAGGCAGAGGTAAAAACCAAAGGAATCAATGATGAAAACACAATATTATGTCACCTTGTAGTGAAGCTCTCATAGGAGGAAGATGCTCTTCATTTCATGAGGAAATTGATGCTCAAATCTACAAATATCAACACACAAAAACCACACCAGTCTGCTCTTGCAACACAATGAAAGCCTTGAATCACCTTGAGAACACAATAGCTTGCTAGTAATCATCTAGTTTACAAATGAATGCCTAAATATGATTTTATATGTAACTACAAGCACTCCTACCAAGATTTCAAAAATCAAAACTTACCGTGTCAACAAAATGACCAAATAATGGTCATAAACTGACACTTAAATTTTGGGCCTGACCCAAAATAGGGTAGGACTAGGGTGCGGGTGCCCAAGTCCTCCCCTCTATTTTGGGCAGGGTCAAGGTCAAGGGGTCCTCCTAGGTCCACTTTGCCATGAAACCTAGGCCTCATTCGATCGTGATGCTAAAATATGAACTAAGATGTCCTAAATGCATGCTAAAGACCTAGGAGCTAAACCTTATGAGGGAAAATCCCCCAATGGGACATTTTATGACATTACATTTATCTCCCACTTTAATGTATGTATAAATGTGAGGCCAATACATGCATTAAAGTAAGGTCACAAACACAAAAAACATGCCAAGCATGAAGAAGAGACTACAATCAAATAGAAGACAATAACAGACATGTAAAACATAGAGAAGACAGTTACAATCATGCATAACATAGAGAAGACGGTCAATGCATCGAAGACACATTAATGGATGGAAGATAGAAATGATATATTTTCTTTTCTTTTTCTCATATATATGAAATACAAATGCAAGTACTAGAAAGTAAACAAACCTCCCATAATATAGAATGCACTACCCTGGGGGGCAGGTCTCTGTATATATGGGGAAACACACATGCAAGACACGCAAAACCTCCCAAAATGTAGGAAGCACTACCCGAGGGTGCTGGTCTCTACATATGGGGCAACAAACATGCCACACAAAACAAGCACACCAAAACACACACACTTGAAGACACAGAGAAAACACGACAGACAAGTGATGGAGTGTACCTATTTCTAGGTCCAACACCATCTCAGGCACATTACATTGGGCTTCACCACAACAATCGCCAAAAACACACTTAAGGGTTGAGTTAGTCACAGAACCACTCCTCGCCACCACAAAGGACTTTTGAAAATGACAGGATGATGCAATCTGCTCTGGGAAGTACACCATCCTCACCTCTATAGAGGGCTTGAGATAAAAATGACATACACAATATCTTGCCTCCATAGACGGATTACATGATTGATTGATTGATTGCAAACAAGATCAGGATGCACGATGCATTACCCTGGGGCACAAGTCTCTGCATCTAAGGTCAAACACATTGCTAACATCTATAATAGACAGCTTACCTTATATATGCCCCCACCTTAAGGTGGTTGATATCAGTTATCGATATCAAGCACATTAAGGTATGAATAAAACACACAAGGGAACACTGGCTTTCATAAAGCCCATGCCCCCCAGAGGTGACATGTACTTTACAATCACCAAATGTTCCCACAAACACATCCCTACAAGAAACATGTTAGTGTCTACAAGATTATGATAACAACAACATCAATGCAAATGATTAACCACACAAAGAGCCAAGGTTATACAACGAATCTAGAGTTTGAGGATAACCGTGGGGCTATATCACAAAGTTCTCCGAATTGAGTACCACCAAGGCCAGATTCAAAGATGAACAAAGGTGCATAAAGTAGCACTATTGTTAAGGTTTGTAAATGTGATAGAAATATCATGAAATTCACTACTTGGAAAGCATGAGTGCTTCCACTACCCAATTGTTGGATAAAATATACAACCCCATCGTCATATTAAGAACTAAGTCCATTTTTTTATTTCTCTCGAAAGGGACACTAGGTGGTGCAGAGGCACCTACCTAACAGCTAGCCTCCATGAGGCAGTTAGTTTGTTATAGGTCTTGTTTATGTTTTCAAGAAGGTCTGATAAGACCAAATGCATGTAATAAGGTCAAGCTGATCATGATAAGATCATGCTGACCACGCTTTTACTATTTTTAGCCAGTTTGTTAGGACAGCTGTCATGATGTATGTTCGGTTGGATCTCCCAGCCGCCTGGAGAGTTCCCAGCCGCTTGGAGTCGGGTCAGTAGTACTCGTAGGAAAATCTATTTAAGCATGAGGATCGGTTGATATTACATACAGATAGAGAGATCATCGATCATAGTATTGTATCGCATTGAGAAGTCAGATTGCAGAGAGAGATTGAGCATTGTAATTGCATCTTTTGAAATCAATAAAGATCCTGTTTGTGTTCATTTTCTGTTTGCCCTCCATTGTGATCGATTTGCTGTTTTGGTGGTTATATGGATTCGCTGATCCATTCCACCGGTTGATTCGTCGAATCAGTGGAATGGCTGTGTACAGTAGGTTAGGAGGTAGTTTGTGTTTTCTGTTTGTTCGCATGCAGGTGTGCAGGATCGCGGTCGAGAGGTGTTGAGAAGCCTAGCATCCTCATGTGCTAGGTCGAGCTGACAGAGTTTGGAAGATCACCCTGGAAGTGGATCGAGTCATCCCAGGAGGTTCGGCGGATCAGAACAGTGAAAATCTGCTAAGGTTGAAAGTTCGTCAAAACGGCATCATCAGGATATTTTGGTGAATATCCTGCAGTCGCTTTAGATGTCGTCATCCGGATAAGTGAAGATGAGCATGATGTAGTTGAGTGCATGAAGTGAATGTGCGTCGGGGTGATCATCATCAGGAGTTGCCGAAGAGGAGTGCATCGGCATAAGGTAGAAGATCGGGTCATGAAACTGTTGAAGTTTGCATGTTGCAAGTGCATCAGGATGTTGTAAGTTGAATATATACTCAGTGTATATATCGCAGTCAGGATCATCTCTCGGGGGAGCTCATCATCCGCATATCGCTAGCAGACGCGGGTGTGAAAGTTTAGTTTTTTTGACTAAGTGTTGAAGAGGTCATCAGGATATTGTGTGACGTCATCGTCATCAGGATATGACGTCATCGTCATCAGGATATTGAGATATCCCTCTATGCAAGTTTATCCTGCTGTCGCTAAGTGGTTAGGTATCGGCATAGGCAGAAAGTTGTAAAACATCATCAGGAGGTTTCGAGAGAACCGGATAAATCATATCATGATGCTGTTGCTTGTATCGTCGGCTATCGGAGCATCGAAGGGAAGGTGCTGAAGTTGTCGTCATCAGGATATTTGGAGCAACCGGATATTTGATATCCTACTGACGAAGGTGGTGTCGCAAATCATGATGATGCCGCTAGTGTTTGGCGCCCGATGAACAGTGCAACCGGAGGATGTTTGCGCCCGTTGAGTATCATGATGATGATGATAGGCGACAGGCGGAGAAGGTGAACAGTAGTCGGCAGGAGGATAATTGTGATCGTCCGAAATATGATGATGCTGTTGGTGTTTACAGGAAATATGATGATGATGCTGAGCCGATAGGGATTTTTATCATGCTGTTTGTATTATTGGCTCCTCCTTCCTGTTAGTTAGCTCCCGTTGCGGTTCCACTCTGCATCATAGTGGTATCAGAGCAAAGGTTAGGATCTTCTGGAAAAGATAGGCAGGATGTCAGACGAAGAAGGAACATCTGAGGTTCCAGCAAGGATGACCAACGCTGAGTTGGCAGTTCTGGTGAAGAAACAGATTGCAGAAAGCAAGGCCGTGAAGGCTCAGAATCAGGAGTTGAAAGATGAGTTAGCAAAGTTGAGGAGCAGAGTAGGTTCTGGTAGAGAAGATGATAGGGAAGAAGAAGAGATCCCTAATTGGAGCGAGGAGGTCGTTCCTGCAGACCAGAGACCACTGTTGAACGCCCTCAAGGCCATGGAGAGGAGAACCATGGATGTGAAACTGGATTTGCCAGTGTTTACAGGTAAGATGGACCCTGATTCAGTGATGGAGTGGATAGACTGTTTGAACAATTTCTTTGTAATAGAGGAGATACCAGAACAACAGAGAGTGAAGATAGCATAGTCAAAGATGAAAGAAGCTGCCTTGACATGGTGGAATTTTGTTCAAGATGATAGAGTACAGGAAGGAAAACGTAGAGTTGCCACATGGAAGAAGATGATGGCATTGGTAAAGGAAGCTTATATTCCATTGGATTACAGTATCCAGTTACACAAGAGGAAGCAAAACCTAAAGCAGAAGGAGCTAGATGTCAGCTCATATACAGAAGAATTCATGAAACTCTGTATGAAGACAAAGGTAAAAGAAAGTGAAGAAGAGAAGGTAGCCAGATACCTTAATGGATTGAGGTTTAATATTCAGGATGATTTAAGTCTGCATAATCCAGATACAGTTCAGAAATGTTTCCAGTTGGCATTGAAAGTGGAAGAGAAGTTAAAGAGAAAACAAGAACAAAACAATAGAGGAAGAGGATCAGCCCATAGAACAAGGCAAACCAATGAGAGTCAAGAAGACACTAGTAAAGGACAGGGACAGTCTGATTTCAGAGGTGGATGGAAAGGTAATAAAGGAAGATTTGGAGGTGGTAGAGGTTCTACTACATTTTCAGGAAAATGTTACACCTGTGGTGAGTTTGGTCATCCATCCTTCAAATGTCCAGAAAACAAAGGTTCATCATCTAGAGATGATAGAACTAATGACAAGAGAGTACAACTTGTGCAAGAAGAGAAAGAAGAGAAAAGTGTGCAGAGTCCAAACACTTATCAAAAGGATAAGGAGGCTGATAATTGTGGATACCCAGAAAGTGGAGAGTCTCTACTGATGAGAAGAACAGTGATGGTACCTGACAAAGAATCCCCACACAGAAGAGCTCTTTTCAAAACCACATGTAAGAGCAAAGGTAAGGTATGTAAGATTGTCATTGATACTGGTTCAACAGACAACATGGTATCTCAGGAGATGGTGGATAAACTGCATTTGGAAAAGATTCCACATCCACACCCTTACAAGGCATCTTGGGTAAGTGATAGTCATTCACTTTTTGTCTCTGAATAGGCATATGTTGATTTTCAGATTGGAGCATATCAGGATAGAATTTTGTGTGATATTTTGCCCATGGAATGTTGTCACCTACTGTTGGGTAGACCATGGCAATTTGATCGAAGGGTACTGTATGATGGGTATGCTAATACCTACACCATCCAGAAAGATGGGAAGACTATTAAGTTGATGCCATTACAGGAAGCAGCTGCAGCACAGAAGGCAGCCAAAGTCATTTTAATGGGAAAGAAGGAATTTGTGCCGAAGCCTATAAGAGCAGGCATAAAGGCAGTTCAGGACACTGCAGGGAAAGGAGTTGTTAAAGACAACAAGCTGAAGAAAGTTATAGTTGTGACTGACAGGGGTCAGCAGCAGGTTCAGAAACAGGTGTGTAAATAGCAACCAGTTCAGAAGAATGACAAGGATGTTGTCATAGTTGGGACTATTGCTTGTCCTATAAAGGTTGACAAGAAGACAGAATTGAACATTTCAGCAGTTCAAGAGGTAGTTTAGACAGAGGTTCTGGTTAGGCAACCTGACAAACACAGGGTATGTGAGAGAAAAGCCTACATTGACAGGCATGAGGATTTACTTGCCAGACAGCAAGTTACAGTTCAGAAGTCTTGGAGCAGCCTAGAGACAGTAGCAGAGGACAAAGCTGGAACAGGGCAGCATATTGCACAGGCAAAGTGTAAAGGTGGAGGACTTCCATATCCTAACTCATGGGACATGAGTTCTTTTCTGTTGGGGAGTATGGTGCAGAGGCACCTACCTAACAGCTGGCCTCCATGAGGCAGTTAGTTTGTTATAGGTCTTGTTTATGTTTTCAAGAAGGTCTGATAAGACCAAATGCATGTAATAAGGTCAAGCTGATCATGATAAGATCATGCTGACCACGCTTTTACTATTTTTAGCCAGTTTGTTAGGACAGCTGTCATGATGTATGTTCGGTTGGATCTCCCAGCTGCCTGGAGAGTTCCCAGCCGCTTGGAGTCGGGTCAGTAGTACTCGTAGGAAAATCTATTTAAGCATGAGGATCGGTTGATATTACATACAGATAGAGAGATCATCGATCATAGTATTGTATCGCATTGAGAAGTCAGATTGCAGAGAGAGATTGAGCATTGTAATTGCATCTTTTGAAATCAATAAAGATCCTGTTTGTGTTCATTTTCTATTTGCCCTCCATTGTGATCGATTTGCTGTTTTGGTGGTTATATGGATTCGCTGATCCATTCCACCGGTTGGTTCGTCGAATCGGTGGAATGGCTGTGTACAGTAGGTTAGGAGGTAGTTTGTGTTTTCTGTTTGTTCGCATGCAGGTGTGCAGGATCGCGGTCGAGAGGTGTTGAGAAGCCTAGCATCCTCATGTGCTAGGTCGAGCTGATAGAGTTTGGAAGATCACCCTGGAAGTGGATCGAGTCATCCCAGGAGGTTCGGCGGATCAGAACAGTGAAAATCTGCTAAGGTTGAAAGTTCGTCAAAACGGCATCATCAGGATATTTTGGTGAATATCCTGCAGTCGCTTTAGACATCGTCATCCGGATAAGTGAAGATGAGCATGATGCAGTTGAGTGCATGAAGTGAATGTGCGTCGGGGTGATCATCATCAGGAGTTGCCGAAGAGGAGTGCATCGGCATAAGGTAGAAGATCGGGTCATGAAACTGTTGAAGTTTGCATGTTGCAAGTGCATTAGGATGTTGTAAGTCGGATATATACTCAGTGTATATATCACAGTCAGGATCATCTCTCGGGGGAGCTCATCATCTGCATATCGCTAGCAGACGTGGGTGTGAAAGTTTAGTTTTTTTGACTAAGTGTTGAAGAGGTCATCAGGATATTGTGTGACGTCATCGTCATCAGGATATTGAGATATCCCTCTATGCAAGTTTATCTTGCTGTCGCTAAGTGGTTAGGTATCAGCATAGGCAGAAAGTTGTGAAACATCATCAGGAGGTTTCGAGAGAACCGGATAAATCATATCATGATGCTGTTGCTTGTATCGTCGGCTATCGGAGCATCGAAGGGAAGGTGCTGAAGTTGTCGTCATCAGGATATTTGATATCCTGCTGACGAAGGTGGTGTCGCAAATCATGATGATGCCGCTAGTGTTTGGCGCCCGATGAATAGTGCAACCAGAGGATGTTTGCGCCCGTTGAGTATCATGATGATGATGATAGGCGACAGGTGGAGAAGGTGAACAGTAGTCGGCAGGAGGATAATTGTGATCGTCCGAAATATGATGATGCTGTTGGTGTTTACAGGAAATATGATGATGATGCTGAGCCGATAGGGATTTTTATCATGCTGTTTGTATTATTGGCTCCTCCTTCCTGTTAGTTAGCTCCCGTTGCGTTTGCCTCTGCATCACTAGGTCCACAATAGTATAAATGTTTGTCATCATTTGCTCGCTAGGTGGAAACACTAGAGGAAGGGAAATAATAAATAAGAGAGGAGAAACAAGTGTCTTAGGGACAATCACGTAGGAGGGTGCCCCCAGTGTCACCAACCATGATGCTATGTCCTTAGGACACAACACACAACAATGAAATCAAAGAGAGGCAATATGGAAGAATGATGATACAAATAGAAGAAGGTCACAATGGAAGTGGTCTCCTTGTATCCTAGACCTTACGGGAGAATCTGAGGTCATCCCAAGAGGCCTAAACAACATATAACATATCATGGGGGAAGCACATGATGAGATAAATAAAGGGTTAGAGATACTTACCTGTAGGGTCTTCATATTATATCTTAGAGCTCGCAAACCTCTTGGAGAGGTACTTGATCATATTTAATACAAAACTTGAGTGGTTCTTATGAAAATTTTGTTTGTTATCATATGATGCTTGTTCCTTAAATCCTTGTTTAAATGAGACTTTTTGTTTCTTATGAGGAGGAGAACCACTATTATTTTTGACTATTGATTGTTGTCTTGCTCTTTTCCAATTTTTAGTGAGTTTTCATTGTTGAATCTTTCTATAACAGTAATGGGAATCATCTTGTACCATCTTGCTCATCTGTATCAGTTGTTGTTCTTTCTTTTCTGATGTATTTTGAATATCTCCTAATCCATATAAGGATAATGGAGGAGGAACCTCAGCATAAATTCTATTTCTTCGTGGACAAGGTGGATTATCCATTTTTGTCTTATCCACTTCAATCATTCCTATGATGCTATCATAGTCCAAGTAATCATCCTCATCTACTTCCATTAAACCCTATTCCACCATATTGTTTTTAGTATGCTTAGGGAAAGGATTAGTGAAGATTTGTAAATTTTGATTCTATGGAGCAATCAACTTATTTCTATTATCATTCACACCTGATACTTGGATGACATTTGAAACAATAAGGTCATGTATCTCATGTTTAAGATGTATACATCATTCAGTGTCATTCCCTTGCATTCAATGATAATGACAAAAGGCGTTAGCATTGAAGTAAGGTCCTTGTTTACTAGGATCAACAGGCTTGATCAGGGAAGTTTTAGAATGTTATTACTCACAGCTTGGTTCATGATAAAATGATAGGACTCTGATATCGAAGTAAACTTTCTTGGTTGATATGATGACTTCTTTGGATTATTTATATAGGACACATTCGTATTTGGTCCATTGATCTTGATGAAACCCCTATTATTGTTATTTCTCTTAAATTTGTTTTGTGATGATCCGCCTGAGGATTGACCAACTTGAGCCGATGAGTGTTGGTTTTCATACTGAGTAGACAAAAGTTGATAATCATGGAGAGTGGTACATAAATGTTGAAAGGAGTTATATTTCATCAAGAGGATTTTATCATGAATATTAGGTTGTAAATTTGTAATGAATATCTTTTGAACATCCTCATCTTTCATCTAATATTGAATCTGTGCATAAAGTCCTTGATATCGACTAATGAATTTAGTCAACTTTTCTTTGGGACCTTGTTTGCATTGAACCAATTCAATAAGGGTGACTTGGGGTCTGATATTTACTTGAAAATGTTGTAAAAATTGATCAATCAACTACAAAAAGGAGTGTATTGAATTCAGAGGAAATGAGAAAAACCATTCTAAAGCAGTATCTTTGAGAGATCATAGGAAAAGTTTTGCTAACAAATCCTCTTCAAAATAAAAATCACTACACATAGTTGTAAATGCTACCACATGAATATTAGGATCACCTTTTCCACCATATTTTTCAAAGTGGGGAGTTTCAAACCTCTCAGGCATAGGAGTTCTCAAGATTACATAGGACAAGAGATTACGAGCATGATATGTTGGTAGACTAGGCTGTGATGAATTTGTCAAGTTTGTTACCTTTTGTTGTAAAGCAGTCATGCCCTGTAAAAGTTGGTTTAGGATGGCATCATTCAAAGATGTAGTTTGTTCTAAGGAATTAGAACCAAAGTGAAGAGGTGAATGAGCTTGAGATAAGAAAGGTGGAGGCTAAGAATATGTCAATGGTGGTTGAACATATTGATAGGTGGAAGATGGTTGTGAGTAGGTAATAGGTGGTTGAGAATAATTATGCATAGAGGAGGTCCCTTTAGGAACCAAATTTTGATAATCAAATCCCACATCTTTGTAACTAGTGCCATTAGATACTCCAATACTAGTGGTAGCATTACTATAAGCATTTACATCAGTTGTTAATATTGTTGATGTAAAAGTTGATATTCCTGTAGTTGGTATGGGTATGGATACTTGAGTATGAGATGGTGATAAAGTTTTATTTATTGCTTGTGCACATTTGGTCACCGACATGATATTGGTTTGTACAATATGTACTAGAACACAAATTGCATTTACACCATCTTGTCCCTCTTTTATCAATTCTCTTCTATTATGAATTGTAGGGACAACTTCTTCAACTATTCTCTCATTTTCCATAAATGATTGAAATTAAGCTATCTCTTTATCCAATTTTTCTATTTTCTCATTAGATACATATCTTGTTGGCTCAATAATATTATCAACATCATGAAAAGTTTGTTCTTCCATTGTGGTTGGAGGATGTATAATATCTTGTACAATTTAAGTTTCTCCCTTTGTAAAGAAGGTGTCCAAAGTACCAACTTCTTTAACAACACCAGATCTCATTAATCTTTTACTTCTTCTCAAAGGGATATTATTTTTAGGATAGTGTGTCATAAAGCTTATACAAAAGCATACAACACACAATGCACAAACTAAGAGAACAAATCCTAGGAGAAGGATATGATTGACAACCAAAATGCTTGGTTTTTTGTACTTTTTTCAATGCAAATGAATCAAGTAAAGAATGTTTTAAGGATTTTTTTCAAGGGTAGAAATTTATATGTCTGATATTAGTCCAAAACAGCAATAGTATCACTCTCAACACACTCTTGATGCAAATCCAAGATAATGCCAAGTCAAATTATAGTGAAAATATGTCAAAATAGGCACTTTTTCACCAAAACCTAATGCAACAGAGCATAAAAAAAGGTGTTGTGAGGAAAATGATGATGTAAAGAAAATAATATCAGTAATAACAGCCACTTGGTGCCAAAATACCCAACACAATATGATTTTAGTGCCACTTAAGGTAAAACCCTAGTGAAAATATAGCAAAAATAGGCTATTTTTCACAATTTTTCAATTCGAAGACCTAGCAAAAGGGGTGTTGTAAGGAATTTTAGAAGGTATAGAAAATAATATCACTGATATCAGTCACCTCAATCCATAAAATTGATCACAACATGCTTGGAGTGCAAACTAGGTCAAACCCTAGGGCAAAAATAACCAAAATGTGTAATTTTTCATTGAATTTTCACTACAAGAGCCTGATAAAAGAGTGTTGTGAATCTTTTTAGGAGGGGAAGAAAATGATTACCCTGATAATAGAAAATTAATGCAAAAATACTTTTCACAACACGCCTATGGTGCAAGTTTATAGAGTCGATAAGGCCAAATTTAATGAAAATCATTGTTTTTGAAGCCCTAGGTTTGAGATCGTGGGACAAAATTCTATGAGAATGTTTTGAAGTCTGATTTATGATGGAAATGAATTAATCTTAGATCTAAAAATACTTTTCAATATTTTTTATGCAAAATGCCAATGCAAATCTATGGAAAATGCATGAAAATTGCTAGTTTTTGTTAAAATTTTATATGCAAAAATGCAAATATTTTAAATCTAAATGCAAATTTACACTAAAATACAAGACTACAGACAAATGCAAATTTGAATGAGCCTCTAAAATCAGTAGAAAAATATGAAAGAAGATTTTTCCTACTAACCTTAGATTTTGGAATTACTAGGTTCTAATGAAAATTGTCAAAATTTCTACAAAAGCCTAGCAAATTAATGAAGAAAATGCAAAGCAAAATTTTAAATTTTTGTATTTTTCTGTAGTTTATAACAGATCTAATGAAAAAACCATGAATTAGGAAAAATTAGACAGAATTGATGCAATTTAGTAAGCCAAACAATGCAATTTTTTTGAATTTTTCAAAATTTTTAATTTTTTTGAATTTTTCTCAATGCAATAAAATCAAAGACTATATGGATGAATGAAATCAATCCAAATCTGAAGACACACACTCATAAAGTTGCAATTTAAGTCCAAAAACACGGGTTCACCAAAATGTTTGGGTGGAAAATTGGATTTGTTATTGTTTTAGAGTTTTGATGTTTAAATGCGCCTTTGCACTTAAAATTCAAGGATCTAGGGTCAAGTGGCAAGAACTATCATACCCTAGGTCACTGTGAGGTGTAGGGAAACTTAGATTAGGGAATTTAATTATCAATTTTCCTTCTTCTATGCTCAATTGACCATTAAAACCCTAATTATACAAATAAGGAAACAAATTGATGAATAACGAAAAAAGATCTTGTAGACAGGAGTAAAATACCAAATCACAGAGTACCTATTTTTGAGGTTCTGAAGAGGAACAATCAGGGACACTGGAGTGGGCGCCCTAGTCCAAGGTACCATTTGCTTTGCGAGATCCGGACCTCCTTCCGACACTAATCAGCCTTGTAACTTCTGTTTCCTGAAACTCAGCCGTGGAGGACACTAAAGTGAGCACCCAGGTCCTAGAAATGTTCTAGTGTCCTACTTTTCTTTAGATCCTGAATCATTGATGCCTGCTAATCCTTCTTGTAACTTCACTTCTTCCAAATACGACACCTATAACTTGTAATCACAAGACTTGGTTTGGGGGTTGTGGTGTTTAGAGGCTTGCTAAGGAGTCAAGCCCCAAAGGAAACTTAAGTCTCTGAACACCGTTGTCAGATAAATAGTGTGTGCCCTTGTGTGGCTGAGGTAAAAACCAAAGGAATCAATGATGAAAACACAATATTATGTCACCTTGTAGTGAAGCTCTCATGGGAGGAAGATGCTCTTCATTCCATGAGGAAATTGATGCTCAAATCTGCAAATATCAACACACATAAACCACACTAGTCTGCTCTTGCAACACAATGAAAGTCTTGAATCACCTTGAGAGCACAATAGCTTGCTAGTAATCATCTGGTTTACAAATTAATTCCTAAACATGCTTTTATATGCAACTACAAGCACTCCCACCGAGATTTCAAAAATCAAAACTTACCATGTTGGAAAAAGCACCAAATAACGGTCATAAACTGACACTTAAATTTTAGGCATGACCCAAAATAAGGCAGGAATAGGGCGCAGGCACCCAAGTCCTCCCCCTATTTTGGGCAGGGTTAAGGTCAAGGGGTCCTCCTAGGTCCACTTTGCTATGAAACCTAGGCCTCATTCCATTAGGATGCCAAAATATGAACTAAGATGTCCTAAATGCATGCTAAAGACCCAAGAGCTAAACCTTATGAGGGAAAAGCCCCCAAGGGGACATTTTTTGATGTTACAAGTTGGTTAATCATTTCCTTATTCTGCAATGATTTAAATTTTCTTGCAAATTACAAGGAAGCAAGGGCATAATAATAATAGAAAATCTGGTCTTAATATAGTTATATAAAACCATAAAATATACAAATTTTAATGGAATGCATGTGCCAACATTATGTCTCTCTTTTAGTTCTAAATTATTTATCTAGTCTTGGTCCTAGATGTTGCTAATTTGAGAATCCCTAGTAATAAATTATTTGGTCATAGGAATATCACTCAGGTGTGTGACTGTCCTTACCAAATTATTTTTCTTTCCTTCTCTTTCAAAATTTTTAGTGATATATTTCTTTTGTTGAAGAAGAAATTTTTTGAGTGGAGAATCGTTTAGATGTTGGTTTGCAGTACCTAACCCTATAGTGAAGGAAATATCATGTTTTTTGAAGGGTGAAAGTAAATCTGTAGCCAAAGAGGTTGGAAAAAAATTAGCACAGGGGGGACATTTCCTCCTTTATTTTCTATGTATTTGAAAGTTGAACAAGTGTAAATTTCTATATTTTCTTTAATGTGAATAGAAAGGGAAAAATGTTTATTTTAATTATTGCTTAGGTGTCTTAAAAGGTGTGTGTGTTCATGTGAGTGTATTAGCAAATGTGTATGCTTGTGTGTGTGTTATTTTAACTTGCAACAATAGGGTCCATAGTGTAGTGATTGGTCTTGAGATCAGCTGCAACATTAGCAATAGGAGAAGTTTATTTGAAAGAATAGCCTACAGCCAAGGTATTGACTATTTTAAGTCACCTACAAAAATTATTTGAGTTGGGCATGGGCCTTAAAAGTAGTGTGAACTACTTTAGGACTACATGCAATAGGGGTGAACTAGGGCATCACAAGGGTATGGCACCATCAACATGGTATTCAAACACAACTACAAATCTAGGTAGAAGTTTGATTTCTTTGGTGTGAACTTGAGTGAAGTCTAACAAAAGATTGGTTGTGTGTGGGTTTGTATCACCTAAGCAGGGTAGATTGCAACTAGGAGAGTTGTAGTGATAAGAAGGAGAGAAAGTTTTATGACAACATGATGCCACCGAGGATAAGAGTGGTAGAGGTTGCAACAATAGATGTTGTAGGAAGGATACATAAAGTCTTGGAAGCCCTGAGGGGTGTACAAGATTGAGTTGAATCCCTAGAAGGTGATAAGAGAAGGGGTAGAGCATGTGGAAGTGTTGATAGAAAGAGTGAAATAGAGGAAGAGGAATTTGTAGTAGTAGCACAAGAAAATGAAGATGCAAATAATAGGATAGGTGTAGAAGAAAGAAGGCTCATCAAAGCCATTTCAAAAATTGGAAAAGGAGCACAAATAGAGTTGCCATATTTTAGATGAACTCTAGAACTTGATGACTTGATAGATTGGATAATAAAGATGGAAGAATATTTTGAATATGATGGTATAGAGAATCCAAGAAGAGTTAGAGTTGCATAAACAAGATTGAAAGGACATGCAACACTTTGGTGGCGAGAGGTGCAGGATCAAAGGAGAAGAACTGGAAGAAAATGTTAGAAATGAAAGCAACACTAATTCAATGGAAATCTGATTTGAGATAAATTATAGCAAAATTTAAATGTGTGTTATTAACAATGGAGATTGTAACAAAACATAAACCCACAATACATAAATATACCAGAAGAAGAATGAAGCACATAACACAAGTGTTTAACCTAGAGAAAACCCTTTCGGGTAAAAAACTCCACCAAGAAAAGAGGCCAAGTATTATCTTCACAAAAGGAGATTACACATGCATTCACTTCCTTTGTCCTTCAACCTTCACTCTGGTAGAAACTCGGTACCTGTAAACTATTATATGCATCTCATCTGCTATGCTATGGTTTTTATAGAATTTACACAACCTCAAGACATTAAATGACTTCTTACAAGCCCACAACACTTGTCAAAAGTCAACAATACAACCTTGGGCGTCCATAGCTAATAATAGGCTCTTATGGGGTCATAAATGTTGTCATACATGTATCCTACACTTGGAAAAATGTTCCCATGCAAGCTTGAATGACTTGGGGCCAAAAATAGCCACTTACAACATCTTATGATGTGTCATATGCTATTATTAGTGTCATATATTCTTATGACAACTTACAGTTGTCATAGATTCTTATGACAACTTACAGTTGTCATAGAATCTCTTCCACCCTCTTACAGCATCTATGACGTGCGTCATAACACTAAAAATAGATTATTCCTCCACATATGCACCCCACTTTGACCAATTACCATTTACCATAGTAAATGACATCTCGTAACTACCACCGGTAACTCTGAGACTGACCGTACAGTAACTCCGTAATTACTGTGGACAATAAATAATTTTTACCACTGTCGGTGAAACTTGTACATCCAATATGGATAATTACAAATAATAAATGGAATAATACAGTAATGAGATTTACAAGGTTAATGGCACCTTATCCCTTATCCCAACATTCTCCCACATGACATTATACATTGTAAATCAACCCATAGGAAATCAAATGAAAAATAATCAGGCACTAGAAATAAGGCCCATGACCTCTCTGCACCACACAAACTTCTCTGTGCTCACAGGCTTGGTCAAAGAATCTGCAACATTCTCCTTAGTGTCTATCTTCTTCAACTCAATTTCTCCATTTGTAACCATCTCTCAAACAAAGTGATACTAAACATCAACATGCTTAGTCCAAACATGATACATGGGATACTTGGCCAAACAGATAGCACTCTGGCTATCACAACCAATCTGAATGATCCTGCAATCAATACCAATACCTGTACACAGTCTCCTCAACCAAACTACTTCCTTAGAGACATGAGTAGAAGCCATATACTCTTCTTCTATGGTGGACAAAGCAACTGTGGGCTGCCTCTTACTCATCCAACTCACTGCACCTCCAAAAAGAGTAAACACATAGCCACTAGTGGACCTTCGACTATCCAAGTCACCTCCTAATCTGCATCAACAAAACCCTATATGTCCAAAGATTTATCAGCACTATCAGTACCAAAATAAACCAAACAATGATTAGGAGTACCTGTAAGATATTTCAACACCCTCTTCACATAGTTCTAATGTTGTCTACTAGTGTTAGACATAAATCTACTCAAAAATCTCACTGCTTGGGCAATATCTGGTCTAGTGCAAACCATTGCATACATAAAACTCCCTATAACACTAGCATATGGCACATTAGACATATCCTCAAGATCATCCTTAGTCTTTGGACACATATCTAATGAAAGCTTAGTACCAATGGGTAAAGGAACTCTAACTAGATTACAGTCCTACAAACTAAACCTTTGCAAAATAGTATTCACATACTTACTTTGTGACAACCAAAGCTTTCTGTTAACTTTGTCTCTCCTGATCTCCATTCCCAAAATATACCTTGCAACACCAAGATCCTTCATCTGAAATGCACCTAAAAGTTGGGCTTTAAGCTCACTAACCATACCCTTAGTATTGCTAAAAAACATGTCATCAACACACAAAGCAATAACCAGTATAGAATCATCAACACAGTGAATGTAAACACAATGATCCTCCTCGCTTCTAACAAAACCCAATTTCAAAACAAATGAATCAAACTTTTGATACCACATTCTGGGGGACTATTTTAGACCATAAAGAGACTTCTTTAACCTGCAAACCCAATGTTCGTTTCCTTTTACCTCAAAATATGTAGGTTGTTGCATATAAATTTCTTCTTCAAGATCTCCATGCAAGAACATAGTCTTAACATCCATTTGCTCAATCTCCCAATCATAAGCTACAACAATGGATAAGAGAAATCTAATAGAAGTCAATTTAGCAACAGGAGAGAATATCTCACCAAAATCAACTCCCTCTCTCTGGGAGTAGCCCTTGGCTACCAATCTAGCCTTGTACTTCTCCAATGACCCGTCTGCTCCAAACTTCTTCTTGAAGACCCACTTACATCCTATGGCCTTTCTTCCTTTGGGAAAATGAACAAAATCCCAGGTGTTATTAGAGTCCAAAGCCATCATCTCCTCCTGCATGGTTAGCTGCCAAGACCCACTATCATCTGTAGAAATAGCTTCCCTGTAGGATCTAGGTTCATCGTTAGTACTCAATAAAGCATATACACAACAGAAATTTAGTGAGCTATACCTATCAACTGGATTCCGTTGTCTTGTGGATCTCCTCAAGGGTGGAGTAAGAGACTCTACTCAATCTTCTGCATGATCATCTATACCAACTTCTTCTGTCACAACAGATTCATCTTCATCAGAACTACTTGAATCTTCTTCTTCTTCTTCACCCCCTAATCCATCATTCTATTCTTCCTGAGGTGCATTTTGCTGCTCTAAATCAAAGTGTACCTTCTTTACCTTTTCATCTTTTTCTTTTGGCTGTTTAGGTTCAGAAATAGCTCTAAGTTCCCTGAAAACATCTCTAGACAAGATAATCTTGCAGGTTAGTGGATTTGAAAGCTTATAACCTTTCACATTATCATCATATCCAATGAATGTACACTTTTCAGCTTTTGGATCCAACTTAGATCACTTTTCCTTAGGCACATCAACAAAAGCCTCACAACCAAAAGCCCTTAAATGTGAAACAGAAGGGTTCTTACCTATCCACACTTCATAAGGTGTTGAATCAAGAGCCTTACAAAGAGATCTATTTATCAAGTAGCAAGGAGTACACACAGCCTCTGCCCAAAAGCATTTATCCAATTGTGCATCACTAAGCATACTTCTGGCCCTTTCCATAATTGTTTGGTTCATCCTTTCTACAACACCATTCTATTGTGGTGTATACAGAGTTATCTTTTGTCTAATTATACCTACATGCTTGCAAAACTCATCAAATTCCTTAGAGCAATATTCCCCTCCATTGTCAGATCTTAATATTTTTATCTTTAAACCTGATTGGTTCTCTACTAAGACTTTGAATTCCTTAAACTTAGTGAAAACTTTATATTTATGCTTCATAAAATAAATCCATGTAAATTTGGATACATCATCAATGAAGGTTACAAAATAATGATATTTTTCAATAGATTCATTATCCACAGGTCCAAACACATCCATATGAATAATTTCTAATTTCTCTTTTGCTCTATTACTTCCTAAAGGAAATAATTTTCTATTTTGTTTACCAAACACACAATGCTCATAGAAATCAAAGTGCTCATCAGAATAAGAGAAACCATCCAACAAATTTTTATTTTTAATAGTTTTTAATACATTATTTCTTGTGTGGCCCAATCTATGGTGCCACAACATACATGTATTTTTAGTAGTGTCCTCAAATACATAGGAGGCATTACAAACTGTAGTGGCTTCAAGCTTAAACAAGTTCCTAAATCTCTTCCCTTTTGCTACCACCAAGTTCCCTCTCACCAATCTATAGCCATGCTTGTCAAATGTCACATGCATTCCCAAATCATTCAACTTCGAAACTAAAATCAGATTTCTAGCTAATCCAGGAACATGGAAAACACTAGGGAGGGTTTTAATCCTCCCATCACTGAAACACAACAATACCTTTCCTTTCCCAACAATTGGATATGTAGAGTTGTCACCAAGGTAGATATTACCTCCATCATATTCTTCATATGTGGAGAACCGTTCCTTATGCGGGGTCATATGAAATGAGCATCTTGAGTCAACTAATCAATGACCATTAGAAACAAAATTACATGTAGAAAGTAAAACTTCTTCACTTGCATTCGAGGACTTATGTGAAGCACTCTCCTACTATTTCTTGGGATTTTTGCACTCCTTCTTCACATGTCCTCTTTTACTGCAGTTCCAACACTTAACTCTGTTCTTTTTATTAGGAGTCTTAGACTGGCACTTGGACTTGTCCTTAGCCCCTTTCTAATCTCCTTTAGGTCCCCTTTCCTTAGACATTCCCCTGACACTAAGAGCATCCCCTAAACTATCTGAACTCTTCTTCCTCAATTCCTGTGACAATAGCACTAAAACAAGAGCATCCAACTTTAGATCCGCAAGGTTAGCAGTGATAGCAAGGATAAAATTCTCCCAAGACTCAAGTAAAGAACATAGAAGTAAGATACATTTATCTTCCTCACCAACCTCAACATCTACTGAATCAAGTTGACTCACTAACAAATTAAAAGAATTTAAATGCTCTGCAACTGATTCACCTTCTCGCATTTTCATGGAAAATAATTTTCTTTTTAAATAAAGTTTATTTACCATACTCTTGGCTTGATAGATCTCACCCAACTATTTCCACAACTTGTATGCAGTCTCTTCCTTTGTGACATTCAACATGACAGAGTCTGAAAGACACAAGCAGATGGTACCCCATGCCTTCTTATCTAGTCTATCCCACTCATCTTGAGAGACATCATCAAGTTTCTTTTCTTTTTGGACAGCCAACCATTGGTTTCTTTCTTCCAACAAATCTTCCATTTTCAGCTTCCACAACTCATACCCCATTCCATTGAACTTCTCAATGTCCAATCGAAAGGTTGATGCAGCCATAATAACAACACAAGATCTGCAAAACAAATGCAACAAAATCTCCCACTGCAGCTACAACTTCCACACTACCACCCAAGAGTTAAAGCTAGCCAAGCTCTGATACCAAATGTTAGAAATGAAAGCAACACTACTTCAATGGAAATCTGATTCGAGATAAATTTCAACAAACTTTAACTGTATGTTATTAACAATGGAGATTGTAACAAAACATAAACCCACAAAACATAAATATACCAAAAGTAGAATGAAGCACATAACACAAGTGTTTAACATAGAGAAAACCCTTTATGGTAAAAAACTCCACCAAGAAAAGCCAAGTTGTATTATCTTCACAAAAGGAGATTACAAATACATTCACTTCCTATGTCCTTCAACCTTCACTCTGACAGAACCTGAGTACCTGTAAACTGTTATATGCATCTCATCTACTACGCTATGGTTTTTATAGAATTTACACAACCGCAAGACATTAAATGACTTCTTACAAGCCCATAACACTTGTCAAGAGTCAACAATACAACATTGGGCATCCATAACAAAGAATAGGCTCTTACGAGGTCATAAATGCTGTCATACATGCATCCTACACTTGGAAAAATGTTCCCATGCAAGCTTGAACAACTTGGGGCCAAAAATAGCCACTTACAACATCTTATGATGCATCATATGCTATTATTAGTGTCATAGATTCTTATGACAACTTACAGTTGTCATAGATTCTTATGACAACTTATAGTTGTCAAAGAATCTCTTACACCCTCTTACAGCATCTATGACGTGTGTCATAACACTAAAAATAGATTATTCCTCCACATATGCACCCCACTTTGACCAATTACTATTTACCATAGTAAATGACATCCTATTACTACCGTTGGTAACTCCAAGACTTAACATGCAGTAACTCCATAATTACCATGGATAGTAAATAATTTTTACCACTACCAATGAAACTTGTACATCCCTTATGGCTAATTACAAATAATAAATGGAATAATACAATAATGGGATTTACAAGGTTAATGGCACCTTATCCCAATAGAAAAAAGATCACCTGATGGGATAGGATGGTGAAAGGACTTAAGGATAAGTTCCTACCATCTGATTATTAGCTTCGGTTGTTGAATAAGATGTAGAACTTGTGGCAAAAGGATCTAAGTGTAAAGAGCTACTTTGGGGAATTTTATAAAAAAATTATTAGGTTGGGGTACAAAGAGTTGGAGCATGAGAAGGTGGCATGATCTGTAAATCGTCTAAGGTTTAGCATACAATATGAGTTGTGTTGGAATTAAACCAGACAATTGAGAGGGGGGGTGAATCAGTTGTCCCATAATAAAACCTCTTTTTTTACTTTTAACTTTCTTTATTATCTTACTACTGGATTAATGATGTAAACATTAAAGCTTAGATCAACAACATAAGAGCAAAAACATAATCAACACACTTGAAACCAAGATTTTGATGTGGAAACCCAGTTAAGGGAAAAACCACGGTGGGGGTTAACCCACAAGATTTATACCCTATTAAAAGTACTTTAGAAAAATAGAAGGAACATGCCTTTGGGTGCACTGGCCAGAGCTCATTTCTCAAAAAAGAGGCTCACTGCCTACAAAATTTATTTATAATAGAAAGAATTAACTGAGAGATAGCATCTACTTCATGCCTGATTCAGTTTCAATGAATGGTCAAGAACTTCTACTTTGCCCTGACTTCTTCTTCACACTCTAAACTGCTCTTGCTCCTCTTCTTCTCTACTCTACTCTTGATCCTTTATTCAAATATTATCTAATTTTCACAAGGATACTTTTCAATGACTCTTCAACAAGTATTTATATGCTTTGACATCAACCTTGGAATGATCAACAAGGTCAGCTAAACTGGATGCGGATCTTCACACTGTCGGCCAAACATAACTGAGACTTGAATCTACTTCTTCAATCACTCCATGCTTCATAAAGATGTCCTTAAGGCATCTACAACATGCTAGGAACATCCGGTCAGCCAAGACTAGGAAGAACATCAACCTTAAAGAAGAAACCTTCAATCAACAAACTCAAACTTCAATGCAGACCTCCAACATAGTAGCCACACAATCTAGAGACCTTCACAAGCGCATTGAAATCACCAATAACTTTCATTCTAAACCATATTGCCAGAAACATTTGAATCTTCCTCTAGAACCTCAAGAACACTCTTTGCCATGACTGTCAAACTAGAAGGATAGCTTGCAAACCTCCAAACCACTGGAGTATATGATACACACTGACATCCCAAACATACCTTCAGATCCATAGATCACAATTTTATATTACTGGAGCAATCCGGACCTCTTTCCTGTCACTCTATCTTTCCTAAGTATTGTAGGAACCAGTTCTTCTCAGATGACCATAACTCCTTCAAATCTTCATGCGGAGTTCTCAAATCTTAACTGGAGTAACCTATGAAAATCCTCTACTCATCGACATGATCCGCAAGCATTGATTGTTATTAATGTTCTCAATATCCTCAATAATTCGGTCTTCTATATAGACAGCAAAATAGGATACAATTGACACTAATGGCAACAAGAATATGTTGACATCAATGACAACACCACTTAGGTACATATTTTCAACAATCTCCCCCTTTATCATTGATGGCAACATATGATGTGAAAAACTAAATTTAACCATCAAGAAAAGAACTTCCCCCCTTTCTCTTCTCACTTCTGCAACTAATTTCTTTACTGATCCCCCTTACATCAGTAACTAGTTTTTCACATGACTTCTCTCCCCCTTTGACATCAATGGTAAGAGGGCACATATTTGCATACTGACTACTCCCCCTTTGAGTAGTACCTCCTTAACATCAATCTAGATCACAAGATATGAATGTGAATTCCACCAAACTAATGCACCTTAGTGCATCTTAGTTCTGATCAGGAGGGGTAATAACCCCTAACTTCTCTATGAGATACTCAAAAGTATCCTTGGGAAGAGGCTTAGTGAAGATATCTACAATCTAATCCTTGGAAGGTACAAATTCCAACTTGACTTCATTCTCATTTACTTTCTCTCTCAAGAAATGAAACTTGGTAAATATATGCTTTATTTTTTAATGCAATACCAGATTCTTTGAAATGCTTATAGCACTTGAATTATCACAGAAAATTGTGACTAGCTCCTCAAACACAATTCTGATGTCCTTCAACATTTGCTTCATCCATAAAACCTAAGTGCAATTATTTGCTGCTACTATATACTCTACCTCTGCAGTAGACAGAGATATTTCCTCTTGCTTTTTGCTTATCCAAGAGACCAATCTTCTCCCCAAGAAGAATGCACCACCACTAGTACTTTTTCTGTCATCCACATCTCCTACCCAATCAACATCTGTATATGCATGAAGAGTAAAGTCATTGTCCTTTGGGTACCACAATCCATAATCAATTGTCCCCTTGAGATATCTGAAAATTCTTTTGACTGCCACAACATGAGATTCTTTTGGATCAGCTTGAAATCTGGCAACAAATCCAACTACATTCATGATATCAAGTCTGGTCTGAGTCAGATAGAGTAGTCCTCCAATCATTGATCTATACCTTTTTTGATTTGCCTTTGGGGAGTCATCATCTTTTCTTAGCTTACATCCAGTTACCATAGGAGTACTTACTGGCTTTGAATCTTCCATTCCAAACTTCTTCAACAATTCTTTCACATACTTGGACTGAGATATGAAGATACCTTTATCTGACTGAACAATTTGCAGACCTAGGAAGAAATTCATCTCACCAAACATTGACATTTCAAACTCACTTTTCATCTGATCAGCAAATGCTTTGCACATGCACTCATTTCCACCAAAAATGATATCATCAACAAAGACTTCAACAATTAGAATGTCCTCTTGATTTATCTTGAAGTACAGATTACTATTAGTAGTACCTTTGCTAAATCCTAGCTTAAGCAAATGTTTATCCAATCTGGTATATCAGGCTCTTGGAGCTTTCTTGAGTCCATACAAGGTTTTTCTTAGTCTACAAACCATATCTCCCTGATTAGACAACTGAAATCCTTCCAGTTGTTCAATTTAAACTTCTTCCTCCAAATCTCCATTTAGAAATGTTGATTTGACATCCATCTGATAGACTTTAAAATCTTTAAAAGTAACAAAAGAAAGAAATGATCTGACTACCTCTATCCTTGCCACCAGAGAAAACATTTCTTCAAAATCAATTCCTTCCACTTGAGAATAGCCTTTGCATACCAACCTTGCCTTGTTTCTTACAACCTCACCATCTTCATTCAGTTTGTTTCAGAAGACCCATTTGGTTCCAATCACATTTTTGTCCTCAGGTCTAGGAACAAGATCCCAAGTGTGATTCTTTTCAATTTGCATCAATTCTTCTTCCATTGCCTTAGTCCAATTTTCATCATTGCAAGCTCACTTACTGATTTAGGTTCAATCTTTGAAATCAAACAAATCTCTTCTTAATCTTCGGAAACTCTTCTCCTAGTTCGAGCACCTCTATTTTTATCTCCTATGATTTGGTCTTTAGGATGATTCATTCTTACATACCTGGGGGGTTTGGGAATTGCTTAGGCTTCTATTTCTTGAACTTGTTCCTCAACATCTGTATTAATTACTTGAGTCTCTAGAGTTTCTGGATCAATCTACAACTAAGTTAAAGTTTGAACTGCCCTTCCTTGATTTTGACTTTCATTTTGATCATTAGAATCATATCCGCAGAACCTGGAATGTCCTTCCTTACTCTCATCAACTCTAACATTAGCACTTTCAACAATCTTTTTCAACCTCTTGTTAAAGCACTGGTAAGCCTTACTTTGAGTGGAGTATCCCAAAAATATTCCCTCATCACTTCTTGTATCAAACTTGCCTAAATCCTCATCTCTTTTGATATAGCATTTACTACCAAAAACTCTGAAATATCTCACATTAGGAGGATGACAAAACCATAGTTCATAAGAGGTCTTATCAGAATTGCCTTTGATCTGCACCCAGTTAAGAGTGTAGACAACAGTACTTACAACTTCTCTCCAATAAACTTGAGGAACATTTATTTCCATCATCATGGTCTTGGTAGCTTCTTGAATGGTCTAGTTATTTCTTTCCACAACACCATTTTTTTAGGGAGTTCTAGGAGCAGATAATTGTCTTTTTATACCATGCTTTTCACAGAAAGCATCAAACTCATGAGAAGTAAATTCTCCACCTCTATCAGATCTTAAACATTTCAACTTTTCACTAGTTTCATTTTCCATCATCACTCTGAACACTTTAAATTTATCAAGAGCTTCTAGTTTTTATTTTAGGAAAGTTACCCACATCATCCTGGAGTAGTCATCAATCAGCAACATGAAATATCTATCTTCTTGCATACTCCTAATTCTAGAAGGATCATTGAGATTGGTATGTACTAGTTCCAATTGTCCATGTGAAACTTGTTCCTTACTTTTGAATAAGTTTTGCTCTATTTCCCCAATTGACATTCTCTACACATGCTATTAGGTTTAACAAGTTTTGGAAGATCTCTTATAGCTTGAGTGGTACTTATTTCGACAATGTTATCAAAATTCACATGACACATCCTTCTATGCCATAACTAACTCTGATCTATTTGAGCAATCAAACAACTTTTGCCATAGCTACTTAAATGAAAAATGTTACCTCTAGCTTGAGTACCAGATGCAATTTCAGTTCCAGAACTTTCCAAGATTCCGCACTTTCCATCCTTGAATCAAAGATCATAATCTTTATCAACCAACTGTCCAACACTGAGAAGATTATGTTTCAGTCCTTCCACATACAGAACATCATTGATGTTATTCTTACCATCAAAAGAGATAGATCCTCTGCCATGTATTCTACCAGCTGAGTTATCTCCAAATTTCAGAAGCCCACCTTCATAATTTTAAAAATTCACAAATTTACTCTTATCTCCAGTCATATGATGAGAACATCCACTATCGATCACCCATTCATCTTTCTCAATAACCTGAGCTGCCAAGGCACTTTCCATATTTGCATAGCTGGCAGATTCAGTAGACACCAGATCTTCTTCTTTGATGGCAATGAACACCCAATCATTTTTAGGGGAACCTCCATGATCAGATCCATCATCTATGACTCCTTCTTCTCTAGTTTCTTGGACATAGTAACATTTTTTTTGATTTATGTATCTTTTAGGGTTAGGTTTTGAAAACCTTTCTAGATATCTTGAGCCAAAATGACCAATCTTATTATAAGCAAAACATTTGAGTGGCAATTTTCCTTCATACTTACTAGATCCTCTTGGCAATCTTTTGGCAAGAAGAGCTTCAAGATTTGTAATTTAAATTTCAACATCTTCAAGATCCTTCCTTGTCTTCAGGAATCTATTTGATTTTGCAGAAGAGCTTTCACCCGAATCATATCTTTGTTTTCCATATACACTGGCCTTAAATGTAGATTCATACTTGGGAAGAGAATCACCAAACTCACTTAATTCAAAAGCTAAAATTTTGCCAACTAGATGATCTCTTGTAACATCTAAGACTGTCTTGATCTCTTCTATGGCTGCAACTTTATGTTTGTATGAATTAGGTAAAGATCTGAGCACTTTTGATACAATCTCCTATTCTTCCAAAGTTCCACCAGCACACCTAATACCACACACAAGTTCATTTATCTTTTACATGTAGATTGTGATGTTTTCATCTTCGCTCATCGTCATAGTTTCAAATTTTCCTCTTAGACTTTACAACTTGGTGCATTTGACATATATGTCACCTTCATACAGAAACTCCAAATTTTTCTAGATTTCATAAACAGTTTTTAGACCAAACACATTTGTCATTTCTAAATCAGTCAGGGCACTCAACAAGGCTTCTTTAGCTCGTAGATTATTTTCTGCATCTTTGATTTGATCTGGAGTTGAAGGACTCTTTTCCGGAGGTTTATACTCAACACTGGTTATCACCCAATAGGCATCACCCATGCATTACAAATGGCACTCCATGCGATTCTTCCAAACAGAATAATTTGTCCCATCAAATCTCAGACTATCCTTCTTGTAGGTCAACATCCTGGATCTCCTCAAGCAGTCAAGCTTTTAGAAGAGGATCTAGCTCTGATACCAATTGTTAGAATTAGACCAGAGAACTGACAGGGGGGGTGAATCAGTTGTCCCACAATAAAATCTCTTTTTTTATTTTTAACATTTTTTATTATCTTACTACCAGATTAATGATGTAAACATTAAAGCTTAGATCAACAACATAAGAGCAGAAACATAATCAACACACTTGACACCAAGATTTGTTGTGGAAACTCAATTAAGGGAAAAACCACGATGGGGGTTAACCCATAAGATTTGTACCCTATTAAAATTACTTTAGAAAAATAGAAGGCACATGCCTTCAGGTGCACTACCCATAGCTTACTGCTCGAAAAAGAGGCTCACTGCCTATAGAATTTATTTAGAACAGAAAGAATTGACTGAGAGATAGCATCTACTTCATGCCTGATTCAATTTTAATGAATGATCAAGAACTTATGCTTTGCCCTGACTTCTTCTTCATACTCTAAACTGCTCTTGCTCCTCTTCTTCTCTACTATACTCCTGATCCTTTATTCAAATATTATCTAATTTTCACAAGGATACTTTTCAATGACTCTTCAACAAGTATTTATATGCTTCATCAACCTTGGAATGATCAACAAGATTAGTTAAACTTGATACGGATCTTCACACTATTGGCCAAACATAACTGAGACTTGAATATGCTTCTTCAATCACTCCATGCTTCATAAAGATGTCCTTAAGGCATCTGCAACATGCTAGGAACATCTAGTCGGCCAAGACTAGGAAGAACATCAACCTTAAAGAAGAAACCTTCAATCAAAAAACTCAAACTTCAATGCAGACCTCCAACATAGTAGCCACACGATCCAGAGACCTTCACAAGCACATTGAAATCACTAATAACATTCATTCTAAACCATATTGCCATAAACATTTGAATCTTCCTCCATAACTTCAAGAACACTCTCTGCCATGACTGTTAAACTAGAAGGATAGCTTGTGGACCTCCAAACCACAAACCACTGGAGTATATGATACACACTGACTTCCCAAACATGCCTTCTGATCCACAAACCACAAGTTTATGTTCTCAGACCAATCTGGACCTCTTTCCTGTCACTCTGTCATTCCTGAGTATTGCTGGAACCGATTCTTCTCAGATGGCCATAACCCCTTCAAATCTTCATGCAGACTTCTTAAATCTTAACTAGAGAAACCTTTGACAATCGTCTACTCATCCACATGATTTGTAAGCATTGATTGTTATTAATTTTCTTAATATCCTCAACAATCCGGTCTTTTATACAGACAACAAAATAGGATACAGTTGACACTAATGGCAACAAGAATATGTTAACATCAACTACAACACCACTTAGGCACATATTTTTAATAAGTTGAGCATGATAAGGTTAAGAACAATTGAGGAAGCCTACCAATATGTATTGAAGGCTGAGGACAAACTATCAAGGAGAAAATATGGTTATACTTGTGTAGATTAGGAAAACAAATGAGGTAAAAATGTAAACCAAATGCATAAATACACAAAGTTATACCTTCACATGTGATCCCTCTCCTCCATAGGGTGGAAGGAGTTGCACCCAAACTCCTTAGATTTTACCCAAGTTGATGTATGTGGATTGTTCAAATGCATTCAACACAATGTAGATAAGGGATTAGATGATGGATTGATAGATTAGATGGAAAGGCTAGAGTGATTTTGGGATTATGATGGTCTGATGAGGAGATTTTGGCATAGTAAGGGTGCAAGAAGAAGTTGTTCTCAAATGGCTTAGAGAAGGGTCTCATTTATAGATTTTTAGAAAATGGATGGAGGGTCAGGATCAAAAGATGAGATCAAGGGCTAGAAATGGTTGAGAGTTAAGGTTTGGATTGAAGTCATAGCCTTGTGACAAGTGTCACAAGGGGAGTGGATGAGAGAGATCAAGGGTTGAGATTAAGTCAATGGATTTGAAGGGCTCTTATTATTTGTGAATTTTAAATTCACATGGGGAAAGGTGTGGAGGACAAAAATGAATTAAAGATTCATTTTTGGGAAGAGTTGATATGACAAGTGAATTAAAAATTCAACTCATGGGGGAGTGTTAATTAAAAATTCACTTTTATGTGGAGATGTGAAGGTTGAAGGACACATGTACACTTACATGTGTAAGAGGGTGATAAATGAGGTGTAAAGAGGATTTGACCCTTTGAATAAAAAATTAATTTTTATTCAAAGGTGTGTGGGAGGATGGGCTAAGCAAGGTTAATTAAGTGTTTAGCTTAATTAACTTAGGTCTAGGGGATAGGTAGGCTAGGGTAGATTGATTAAATAATTGCTATTTAATCAACTAGGCTAGGGATAGGTTGATTAATAGGGTAGATTAATTAGATAAGCATGATTTATCTAATTAATAGGGATTAGGGAGATGGACAAATTAGCTAAATAAATATTAGGAATATTTATTTAATCAATGAGGATATAGTTATAAGGTATAGTGATAAATTAAGTGAATTAATTGATCATAAAGGATAGATGATAGATGGTTAGGGATAAAATGAATTTATTCAATTAATAGGAGGGATAAATTAGTGTAGAGGTATGGGAAATTGGTTTACAAAGTAAGTCAATTTTAGGTGTCTACATTTGCCCCTCTTTGAAATGGTGTTGCGGCTAAGTAACATCATTTCAAAGAAGTTAAAACATAGAGTTGTATTGGATAGAAAAAAGATTTTGGCTTAGAATAATAGGGCGAGGTTTGGGGATAATTGGTAAGGGTGATGCCCCCTTGAGAGGATAGGTGGGTTACAAGAACACGGTTGTGCTCTCGAAATGGATGGAATGGATTGGTAGAAGTGGTTGGAGGATAAGGGGTGAGATGAAATAATGATGATGGATTGATGATTAGATGATAGATGGATTGGAAAATGGATGATCATTGTGTTGAACATGATTTAGAGCAATCATGTAGATTAGGAAAACAAATGAGGTAAAAATGTAAACCAAATGCATAAATACACAAAGTTATACCTTCACATGTGATCCCTCTCCTCGATAGGGTGGAAGGAGTTGCACCCAAACTCCTTAGATTTTACCCAAGTTGATGTATGTGGATTGCTCAAATGCATTGAACACAATGTAGATAAGGGATTGGATGATGGATTGATAGATTAGATGGAAAGGCTAGAGTGATTTTGGTATTATGATGGTATGATGAGGAGATTTTGGCATAGTAAGGGTGCAAGAAGAAGTTGTTCTCAAATGGCTTAGAGAAGGGTCTCATTTATAAATTTTGGGAAAATGGATGGAGGGTTAGGATCAAAAGATGAGATCAAGGACTAGAAATGGTTGAGAGTTAGGGTTTGGATTGAAGTCATAGCCTTGTGACAACTGTCACAAGGGGAGTGGATGAGAGAGATTAAGGGTTGAGATTAAGTCAATGGATTTGGAGGGCTCTTATTATTTGTGAATTTTAAATTCACATGGGGAAAGGTGTGGAGGACAGAAATAAATTAAATATTCATTTTTGGGAAGAGTGGATATGGTAAGTGAATTAAAAATTCAACTCATGGGGGAGTGTGAATTAAAAATTCACTTTTATGTGGAGATGTGAAGGTTGAAGGACACATGTACACTTACATGTGTAAGAGGGTGATAAATGAGGTGTAAGAAGGATTTGACCCTTTGAATAAAAAAAATGATTTTTATTCAAAGGTGTGTGGGAGGATGGGCTAAGCAAGGTTAATTAAGTGTTTATCTTAATTAACTTAGGTCTAGGAGATAGGTAGGCTAGGGTAGATTGATTAAATAATTGCTATTTAATCAACTAGGCTAGGGATAGGTTGATTAATAGGGTAGATTAATTAGATAAGCATGATTTATATAATTAATAGGGATTAGGGAGATGGACAAATTAGCTAAATAAATATTAGGAATATTTATATAATCAATGAGGATATAGTTATAAGGTATAGTGATAAATTAAGTGAATTAATTGATCACAAAGGATAGATGATAGATGATTAGGGATAAAATGAATTTATTCAATTAATAGGAGGGATAAATTGGTGTAGAGGTACAGGAAATTGGTTTGCAAAGCAAGTCAATTTTAGGTGTCTACAACTTGCAGCAAAAGAAGACTAGAAGAAGAAATATAAATTGTGGTGATGATGATCATGTGACAATGCATACAAATAAAATAAGGTACAACTAGGAGGAAGAGGATAACCCCACTTACAATCAGGAAAAAAGCTATGAATAAGGAGAGAAAGTGTATTCAACAAGTGATGAAGGAAGATTTGGTTAAAGGAGAGACAAAAGATTCACAGGAGAGTGCTTTAAGTGTGGAGAAGTGGGTCATAAGGTAGCTAGATGCACACAAATGGAACAGTATAGTGGTAGGAAAAGAGAGGTCTGAAGTCATGTTACTTGGACAGATGAGAAGAGAGATGTTTCATCAAAATGTATAAAGAAACCAAGGGATGGAGAAGCTCTTATGATGAAGTGGACACTACTAAAATCAGCATGTAGGAAGGATGAGACCATGCAACAAAGAAGTTTGTTTTAGACCATGTCCAAGGTAAGAGGTAAGTGTTGCAAGGTTATAATTGATAGTTGTGGCACATATAATCTAGTTTCTTATGAGATGGTAGAGAAGTTAGGTCTAAGAAGAGTAACACATCCAAACCCATATATGGTATTTTGGTTGCAAAAGGGTCATCAGGTTTTAGTTAATGAACAATGTTTGGTGAATTTTTGAATTGGCACTTATTGATGCAGTCAAGGAAGGATGGTCCAGTAAAGGACTGTCCAGCCTTGCAGCCTTAAACAATCGACACCATGATCATAACAAAGATGTAACAACAACATACAGATAACAATAGAATGATAAGAGATACTCTTAAACAGATGACACAAGATTTATCCTATGAAAACCCTCAAAGGGAAAAACCCAACCTTCAAAGATCACTTCTTGTTATATTAGAACTCCAAATCTCATTACATATGTCTCTAGGGATTTTTAGATGCTAGGCCATAGCTTAGGTTTAAAAAAGATTCATACACCAACCTTCTTCAATACCTTCTTTCTCCTTCTCCTTCTCTATTCTTTGCTCTGTATCTTCTTCTTCTCTCTGCTCTGTCCTCTGCTTCTACTATGATATCTTCTAGACTTAAAACAACTTTGTGCCTTCTAGACTATTCATCTCTTCACATACTTTCTTCACATACTTCCTCCTTTCTTTGAAACAATCCTTTACTCTTCATTTATATCCTCCAAAAGCCTTCAAAACATTATCTTGTCAGCCTAATTGTAATGGATAGTGTAGAAACAAGGAGGTCAGTGTCCAACACTCAACAATGCTCCACAAATGATGGAAACTTGACGTGATTCTCCATGAAGGTTAGATAGGTCTCAAATTACCTTAAATGATGTTCCATTAGGCTCTGGAAGTGATGGATTTGCTCAGTAAACTCATTAGGCTTCAACTGAATAATGACTACTCTACTATGTGAAAACAGGTAATCTTTTGATAGCGATATCTCTTAGTAGACAAATTCAAATGGACTGAAACTTGAATATGATGTAGATGATGATATGTAGATGCTAAGCCCTACTCCACATGCTCTGATATGAAAATGTAGTAAAATGCCATAATCTTCAATGTCTCTTCCTAGCACTCTACAACTCCACATTAACTATCCCAATTCACTGAATGACTTCTAGATGCTCCTGCATCAGGCTCTCGAGGTTAATTGAAAAGTGAGTCTCTTCACTTTGGCCTGTATTCTATCAGAATCAATGTTGTCTCCTAGGACAAGTTCAATAGTCTATTCATATGTACTTGCAACTGCCTCAAGGTTAGCGGTCTGTTCAAGTCATCGATGCAAACAACCTCAAGTTCGGTGATTAGTTCATAAATCATTGCATTGCCTCATGGTCGGTAGTTTGTATAAGTCCTCCATACAAAATGCCTCAAGTTCCTTCTCACTTCTGGTGGTCAAAATTTGGTCCTCTGCTTGCAGTTCGTTTCACTACCTCAATGGGGTGTGTGCAAGAAGTTGTGTCCACTTATTGGCCAAAAAGTGGAAGTGTTTTCCCTGATTTTCAGAATTTGTCACATTTGACCTAAAAATTTGAAGCACTTAACGGTGGAATCTTGGAAAACTTCACTAAATATGAAATGTAGTACTCGGAGTCTAGTTTCCAAATATGTAATTTTTTTCAATACCCAGATGATAGAAAGTGATTTTGAATAGGTGTTTCTAAAAACCACTGTTTAAAAGTCACTTTTTTTTTACTATACCATGTACATGTATGTCATCCATATTTTGACCTAAATAATCATATTTTTCAAAATCCTTTTGGGAAAATATTTGTAACTCACTGAAGCACATTTTCCATATTTTTTGTAATTTTTTATTGAATATTTTTTTTTAATTAATTTTTTATTGGCCATTTTTGGTCTTTTAAAAAATCATCGTGTACGTCACGCATAAGATGACCTAAACTTAACATTTTTTGAAATTTTTTTTTTTAAAATTGAAAAGAATTGTCTAAAGTACGTTTTCCTACAATTTTTTTTCCAAAAAAATATGTTAATAAAAAGTTATTAAAATACTAAAAAACCCTAATAATTCAAGTTTATGGACCTATTTCATTAGAAATTGATTAAAAAATAGAAAAATTAATCCTATTGTAAAAAAAATTACATATTTGGAATCTACACTGTCTCATCTATAATGGGTTTTAATTTCGTCAAAATATTCTGCAAAATAAACCTTCAGATATATGCCCAAAATCACTATTTTGTTGTGACATTGACAGGACCTTCAAGTTGCAGGTCAAACCTGGTCCAGAGGTCAGGTTCGGGTCCCCAAAGCATTTCCTGAACCGGGTTACAAAGCAAAACCCAAGCTTAAAATTCAAATTTTAAATAACGGGATCCCGTTTTAAAATGGGATCCCGTTTCATAAAAGGTTAATATTTTAACCTTTATGAAATGAGATCCCGTTTTGAAACGGGATCCCATTTCATAAAGGTTAAAATATTAACCTTTTATGGAACTCAAAATGGGATCCCGTTTCTTGAAAACGGGGTCCTGCTTTTGGCTTGGGAACCCAAAGCAAAACGGGATCCCATTTCGTAAAAAGTGGGATCCCGTTTTGGTTAACCCGATTTCGGATTTTTTTCTAACTCCGAAACTTCCACCTTAAGTGGACACAACTTCTTGCATTTACCCAATGGTCAGAGGTCTAAGAAAGTTTCCTTAATAAGCTACCTCAAATTCTCCATTTTGTGGTGGTCTAGGTTCGGCAATCTGGCTACAATGTTGCAACTGCCTCATAGTTTGGCGTTCTATTGTCAAGCACTTGTAGGCTACCTCAAATCAATACCAACTTCAATCAATTAAGAGTTAAATAATCTTAGCATCCTTTAGAACAATCATTTTCTTGATTTAGTCAATACATCCTTGAATTCCCTCTATTGTACTTTATATCCTCTAGATCCAAATACAATTCCTTATGCACACATCAAAATCTTCTAGTTTCTTCTTTGCATACACTGCTCTTACACTTCTCTCTATTTCTTTATCCATATTTCCTTTACTCCAGTACACAAGCTTTCTCTTGCATTGGTTCCTTAGATGATTAGTCTACAACAAAATTCTCATTAAGATCAATGTCCCACCCTCTTCTAGTTCCTCTGACGATTCAATAGGTTCTTCTTCTGCATAAGTTATATTTGTATCATTTACTGCTTCTTTGATAACATCCTCTTGGTGGTCACATTCAATGCTTGATGCTTTTCTCCTCCATACTTGAAAATAGCTTCCTCTCCTATCAAATCCTCTATCATCCCTCTGGTATCCTTCATTGCGGTAAGAATTATGATTTCCTCTACTATTGTGGTAGAAACTCCTGTCATTTCTCCCTCTGTGGTATGAATTATTGTCCTTGTTTTTCTCCTCATGTGTTCTTCCTTCTATGCATCTTGATCCAGAGCCTTCTTTTCCTCCAACACAAGAATACTTTAGCCTATATAACCTTTTGAACATACAAGTAACATATTTCCATTTTGATCCTTTAATCCACCCATAATCCATCTGCATACAATTTGTAATAGGCTTTCTCCTTCGTATTTTATTTGAACATATCTTTTCAGAGTGATTCCTTAATCCACAGAACTTACAAAGGTATAGATCCCAACACATTTTATTTCCATGTCCATGTCTATTACAATAAGAACAATGCATACATTTTCTTACTTGAGTTGATTTGTTTAAACTTGTGACAACATCCTTATCCTCTTTACCTCTGATATATCCAAGTCCTTCATTTCTTGATCTCATTACTGGCTCAATAGGCTTTGTAATTCCTTTCTAATACATTCCCAATCCTTTTCCTTCATATCCCATTCT
Organism: Cunninghamia lanceolata; assembly: GCA_027924645.1. Taxonomy (NCBI): domain Eukaryota; kingdom Viridiplantae; phylum Streptophyta; class Pinopsida; order Cupressales; family Cupressaceae; genus Cunninghamia; species Cunninghamia lanceolata. The sequence continues at coordinate 826,087 of BSBN01001290.1, read as the reverse complement.
TTTCATGATTTTGTAACGAACATTGTCAACACCATCAACAAAATTCACAAGTTCAGTTACATTTTTATCTTCAATCTCACCTTCTAAAGGAACTTCTATAGTATCACACAAATCATTAGTATCACAAGAAACATCACAAAGTTTAGGCTTAGATCTTAGACTTTCATTCTCTTCCCTGCATGCTACAAGTGACTGCTCTAGATGATTGACCTGTTCTTTCAATCCATATATTTTACTCCCTTGTAAACTATTTTCCTTTTTCAACTTCTCCAAACTTTCCTCTAGATCTATGTTCCTCTTTTCAATCTAACTAAACAACTTGCATCCTTATTCCAACTCTTCAAAACTCCTTTTGACATACTCAAACAACTTCATCTCTTCATCTAATTCTTCCTTAAGGGTATCATATTTGCCTTCTCCAAGTTCTTTTATCTTCTCCATCAACTTTGAGTTGTATCTTTTGATTTCACACAATTCTTCTTCTAGAATATCCTTCTTGGACATTAGGTTTTTATTTTCTTTCTTCACCCTTTTTCCAATCATACCCATTGAAACAAATCATACAAACAACTTAATATGAAAATATTACCCAAATCTTTCTTGCCTTGATCTTTATTCTGTGGTGATTCCTATTATACATTAGGGTTTCACACTTTCTTCCAAAACCTCCTATCTTCCTAATAGATTCGCAACCATCTCGACAGATTCACAACTAGCCCAACAAATTCACAACCAGCTCTAATACCACTTGATGCAAACAAGGTAGGAGGGTCCAATGAAGGACTATCCAGCCTTGTAGCCTGAAACAATCAACACCATGATCATAACAAAGATGTAATGGAAACATATAGATAGAAATAGAATGATAAGAGATATTCATAAACACATGACACAAGATTTATCCTAGGAAAACCCTCAAAGGGAAAAACCCAGCCTTCAAAGATCACTTCTCATTATATTAGAACTCCAAATCTCATTACATATGCCTCTAGGGCTCTTCAAATGCTAGGCCACAACCCAAGTTTACAAAAGATTCATACAACAACCTTCTTCCATGCCTTCTTTCTCCTTCTGCTTCTCTATTCTCTTCTCTGTATCTTCTGCTTTCCGCTCTGTCCTCTGCTTCTACTCTGTTGTCTTCTAGACTTAAAACACCTCTACACCTTCCAGACTATTCATCTCTTCACATAATTTCTTCACATATTTCCTCCTTGCTTTGAAATAATCCTTTACTCTTCATTTATATCCTCCACAAACCTTCAAAACATTATCTTGTCGGCCTAATTGTAACAGATAGTGTAGAAACAAGGAGGTTGGTGTCCAACACTCAGAAACACTCCGTAAATGATAGAAACTTGATGTGGTTCTCCATGAGGGTCGGCTAGGTCCCAAATTACCTTGAATGATGTTCCATTAGGCTTCGCAAACCCAATAGGTTTCAACTGAACACTGACTGCTCTACTTTATGAAAACAGGTAATCTTCTGATAGTAATATCTCTTAGCAGACAAATCCAAATGGCCTGAAACTTGAATATGATGTAGATGATGATATGTAGATGCTAAGTCCTACTCTGCACACTCTGATATGAAAATGCGGTAATTTCCAATGTCTCTTCTTGGCACTCTACAACTCCACATTAATTTTCCTAATTCACTGAATGACTTCTGGATGCTCCTACATAATGTATGAAGACCAAGTGTGGTGTGATATAATGCCCATGGATGTGTACCATATACTTTTAGGGAGGTTGTGGCAATATGATTGGAGAGCTTTCCACAATGGTAGGATAAAGACATATTCTTTGGTAAAGAATGGGAGAAGGCATACATTGACTTCGTTGGTCAAAATTGAAGAGGAGGTGAGTGATAGTCCAAGAGCATTAGTGCTTGCGAGAAAGGAATTATTGAAAGAGGTTGAACAAGAGGACATAAATGTTTCTGAATTAATTTTTGAAGAGCTACAAGTAGATACAACAAAGGAATGTGAGGCTACAGGTTGTGATATAGTAATTTCTAAGATGCTACTAGTACCTGCAGTAAAGAAAATTACTTGTGTATAGATGCTTATGTTGATAATCAAGTTTTTGTGATGTTGCAAGTGAAGGAAAAGGAGTAGGTTGCTATAGGACATATTCTATAGGTAGTGACAAAGTTGCAAGTTAACAATAGTATGATGCTACAAGTGGACATAACTAGTGAGGGAAACAAAGGATGTTTTGACGTGAAGACTTTATTATAAAAAGGCAATACAAAGTACTATAAAGAAATGGAAAATGTCAAAGGAAGCTAGGTGTGCGAAAATTGCTTCCTACACTAATCTAATGAGGGGAGAGCTAAACAAATTCAATTTAATCCTTATCACTATAGTAACATACAACATCTAACAAAGTTATTACAGTAATACACAAGAACTAGAAAGAAGACAGAAGAAGAGAGACAAAGATATATGGTGGGGAAAACCCTTATCGAGTGAAAAACCCCACACTCAGAAACTTGCACAATGTATTAAAAAACCTGAAAGTTGTTTACAACCCACTTGCAATGAAAGATTCAATGGTCTTCGACACTCATGTCTGGAGTCAATCCAGCAGCATAACAGTACCTGTAAACATGTAATACAAACTCCATCTCCAAGCACCTGTTTATATAGGAAATACAAGGCAATATTGGACCTATCTTGGGATGGGCGCCCAACTTGGCTTCATGGACAAAAACCCACACTTAAGGACACTTGGTCAACATTGTAGAATGTGCTTGACACTTATCCACACCTCCCATCCCAAAGAGGTCACCTATTTCCAAAATGGGCTATGACAGACGCTCTTATGATACTTACGACCATCATAGAATCTGTCATAGTGGTTACAACTTACAGTTGTAAGAGAATCTGTCATACACATGCTATAAATAGCATATTCTCTTACAACATGTCATATTCCACCTTGGGGTGCCCAAATATGCCTTATTCAAAAATACTTCATGACACATGTCATCACCTATCTTACAAACTTCTATTTTCGACTCTTACATGTCATAGATTCTGTCATAGGAATCCGTCATAACCGTTTTGGTCAATATTCCCTTACACAACATGGAAGGTACCAACACATGGAAAAATGCTCCTACGACAAAGTGGGATGCCTATCTCCTCATGTGAGGACAAAATTACAAGTTGTCATATTCCATGTAGGATCGACACATCATCGTGCCACATCCCACAATATGACAATATGGAATTTACAAATATTTACAACATAGGCAATTAACTAATAAATGCAAACATTAATAATGTAAGGAATTACCATGGTTGAGACACTTTAATTCCCACCATTCTCCCACTTGTCAAACACGTTGTAAGAGCCAATAGAAAAATAGGATTTAACTACTATAGGCCAAGAGGCCGATAGACTTTGAACACCATCTAAACTTTTCTGTGCCCACTGGTTTCATGAATGCATCTGCAACATTCTTCAAAGTATCTACCTGCTCCAAATTTACCTTTCCATCCTTAACCATGTCTCGCACAAAGTGAAACTAAACATTAATGTGCTTTGTTCTAGCATGGAAAATTGGATTCTTCGCAAGGCAAATTGCATTCTGACTATCACAATTGATTGTGATTTGACCTGTATCAACACCACTATCTAAACACAATCTCTTAAGCCAAATGGCTTCATTACAAGCATGAGTTGCTTCCATATACTCAGCTTCTATCATGGACAAAGCAACAATAGGTTGTCGCTTACTCATCCAACTAATAGCACCACCAAACAGTGTAAACACATAAGCATTGGTGGATCTCCTACTGTCAATGTCACCTGCCCAATCTGAATCCACAAATCCATGAATATCAACAAAATGTGGAGGTCTTGAAACATTACCATGATAGAAAATGGAATAGTTGGAAGTACCCCTCAAATATCTAAACACTCGCTTAACTGCATCCCAATGAACCCGTCCAGGATTAGCCATAAATTGACTAAGGACTCCCACTACTTAGGTAATGTCTGGTCTTGTGCAGACCATAGAATACATCAAACTTCCAACAACACTAGCATAAGGTACTCTGCTCATGTCCTCCACCTCACTAGGAGATTTTGGACAATCCTCAATAGACAACTTTGTCCCCAAAGAAATGGGAACACACAATGGTCTACAATCTGCCATGCTGAACCTATCCAACATGGTCTTCACATACTTACTCTGGCTTAACCAAAGTTTTCTATTGGTTCTATCTCTTTTGATTTCCATTCCTAGAATATACCTGGCTATCCATAAATCTTTCATTTTAAACTATGCTGAAAACTGAGATTTAAAATCATAAATCATATTTTTATCCTTCCCAATGAGCAACATATCATCAACATACAGTGCAATAATGAGAATATGATCACCATCAAATTTATAATACACACAGTGATCTGATTTTGATCTCACAAATATAATTGACAACACAAAGGCATCAAACTTCAAGTACCATCTCCTAGGGGATTGCTTCAAACCATACAAAGACTTTTTAAGTTTGCAAACCAAATTTTCTTTACCTTTCACCATGTAATGGTCTAGTTGTGACATGTAGATTTCTTCCTCCAAGTCACCATGAAGGAAAGTTGTCTTCACATCCATCTTTTCTACCTCCAAGTCATAAGCTGCTGCGAGAGACAACAGGAATCAAATGGATGTTAGCTTTGCAACGGGAGAGAAGATCTCACCATAATCTATACCCTCCACTTGTGAATACCCCTTCACAACCAATCTGGCCTTATACTTCTCAACACTGCCATCTGCACCAAATTTCTTCTTGAACACCCATTTGCATCCAATGGGTTTCTGTCTAGGAGGCAAAGGCAACATGTCCCAAGTTTGATTCTTTTCTAAAGAAGCCATTTCATCCTCCATGGCCTCCTTCTAGGAACCTACATCTTTCATGTCCATGGCCTCTGATATAGTTCTAGGTTCATCACTATTAGTAACCAAAGCATAAGCACAACTAGAATCAAGCAATGTAAAACCAAACCTTTTAGGTTGCTTTCTTATCCGTGTAGACCTCCTCAAGAGATAAGGTTGAGGTTCATCTTCTTCATCTAAGATTTTAGAGCTACTAGAGCTCTCCTCATCATTAGGTCCAACATTGTCTTTCTGTTTAGTCTTCACAGGGGTAGCAAGAAACTGAACAACATCCTCTTTCTTTACTATTTCTTTTGGTTGCCAAATAGTGGAAGAAGGTGTAAGCTCTTTGAAGATGACACTTCTGCTATACAATACTTTTTCAGCCACAAGGTCCCAAAGCTTGTATCCTTTCACATTGTCACCATAGCCAATGAAGATACACTTAACAACCTTGTTCTCCAATTTTGACTGCTTCTCCCTAGGCACATGTGCATATGCCTCACAACCAAAAACACAAAGAAGCCTTATTGAAGGCTTTCTACTAGACCACACCTCCATGGGTGTCTTTCCAACAAGAGCTATTGTAGGAGATCTATTAACAAGATAGCAAGCAGTGGCAATAGCGCCAGCCCAAAACTTTTGTTCTAGGCTAGCTCCACTAAGTATACTCCTAGCCTTCTCCATCAGTGTCCTGTTCATCCTCTCTGCAACTACATTTTGCTGTGGGGTGTATGGAGTTGTCTTATGTATTTCAATCCCAAGTTCCTTGCAATACTTATCAAATTCTGTGGAACAGAACTCACAACCGTTGTTAGTTCTCAAACATTTAATCTTTTTACCAGTCTAATTTTCAGCAAAGGCCTTAAACTCCTTAAACTTTTTATAGACTTCAGATTTGCTTCTGAGAAAATAAATCCATGTCCTTCTACTGTAATCATCTATAAAAGATTCAAAGTATATAGATTTTGATAACGAAGGAATATTAACAGGACCAAATACATCAGAATGAACAAGGTTGAACACACCAGAAGACTTGTGAGAACTCGAATAAAATTGAACATGGTTTTTCTTTCCATAAATGTAATGTTCGCAAAAGTCAAACTCAAGATTACAATCATCTAACCCCTCAATGAGGTTTTTATTTTTCAGGGTACACAGACCCTTCTCACCAATGTGGCCAAATCTCTTATGCCAAAACATTAAAATTTTAGCAGGAAGTTTAACTTGCAATGCAGGATTACAACCATCAAGACTAGAAACAATAGATTTCTTCACTGCTCATTCAGATGGTGGGGATGAAGTGACTACTGCCCTCTTCCTTGAAGCAAAAGAACTATTGCATTGTGAAATGCATGCCTCTAGCTGAAACAGAGTACCTCTCCTAGTACCCTTAGCAAGCACCATAGCTCCTCTAGTCATCTTGCATCCTTCTTTCGAAAAGACAACCTGTACACCTGCATCATTCAAACTACTTATAGAAAGTAGGTTCCGTGCTAAGCCTGGGATGTGCATAACCCCAGAGATCCCCTTCACTTGACCATTAGGGAATCAAATAGAGACTCTTCCACAACCAACAATTTTCAGATGAGAGTCATCACCCAGATACACCTTTCCACCATCGAACTCTTTATACTTAGTGAACTAGTATCGATGCGAGGTCATGTGGAATGATGCACAAGAGTCGATCAGCCACACATCATTAGATGCATGGGTTGCCAGAACTGTGATGAAAGCATCACCATCATCTTGTGACTTATCAAAATCTGAATTAGGAGATTTCTTCTTCTTCTTCTTCTCCTCTTTGTATTCCTTTCAGAAATGCCCAATTTTGCGACATTTCCAACAAAGAGCCTTGGACTTTCTAGGAGATTTGGATCTCCCATAGGATTTGGATCTACCCTTCTTAGCTTTCTTGTCCTTCTTCTTCCCTTTCTCCTTGGGTCTTCCACGAACTACAAGGGCCTCTTTGGCTGCCTCAAAAGACTTTCTCCGCATCTCTTCAGACAACAGCAAAGAAACCACTTCTTCCATTTTGAATGTGGATGTGGTGCTTCCAATAGCCATGACAAGATGATCCCATGAGTCCGGCAAAGAACAAAGCAAGGTCATACATCAATCCTCCTCCTCCATCTTTACACCAATAGATGTCAATTGTGCAACCAGCATGTTAAAAGCACTCATATGTTCAGCAACGGAGCCTCCATCCTCCATTTGAAGAGAATACAACTTCTTTCTCAGAAAAAGTTTATTAACCAGTGATTTTGCTTGATACACATCATCCAACTTCTTCCAAAGTAGTTTTACAGTAGTCTCCTCATGGATATTTAACAACACAGAATCAACAAGAATAAGTCTTATGAGACCATTAGCCTTTTGATCCTTGAGATCCCAATCATCTTGTGACATTGTAGCTGGTTTAGTTCCATTAACACTTTCCCAAAGGTCTTGATCAACAAGCATGTCTTCCATCTTGAGCTTCCACAGTTTGAAATTACTGACATTCAACTTCTCCACTTCAAACCTTCCTGATGTACTTGCCATCTCCTTGTTGCAATAGAAATTAGAATACTCTGCACAGACTCCCACTCAAATTAAGATCATCTCAAAAAACCCCTACTGAACAGCTAAGACCAAAACTGGCTAGGCTCTGATACCAACTGAAAGGAAGCTAGGTGTGAAGAAATTGCTTCCTACACTAATCTAATGAGGGGAGAGCTATACAAATTCAATTTAATCCTTATCACTATAGCAACATACAACATCTAACAGAGTTATTATAGCAATACACAAGAACTAGAAAGAAGACAGAAGAAGAGAGACAAAGATATATGGTGGGGAAAACCCTTATTGGGTGATAAACCCCACACTCAGAAACCTGCACAATGTATTAACAAATCTTAAAGTTGTTTACAATACACTTGCAATGCAATCTTCAATGGTCTTTGACACTTGTGTCTGGAGTCAATCTGACAGCATAATAGTACATGTAAACTTGTAATACAAACTCCATCTCCAAGCACCTATTTATATAGTAAATACAAGGCAATATTGGACCTATCTTGGGATGGGCATCCAACTTGGCTTCATGGATCAAAACCCATGCCTAAGGACAATTGGTCAACATTGCGAATGTACCTGACACTTGTCCATAGCTCCCATCCCAAAGAGGTCACCTATTTCCAAAATGGGCTATGACAGATGCTCTTACGACACTTACGACCGTCATAGAATCTCTCATAGCGGTTACAACTTACAGCTATAAGAGAATCTATCATACACATGCTATAAATAGCATATTCTCTTACAACATGTCATATTCCACCTTGGGGTGCCCAAATATGCCTTATTCATAAATGCTTCATGACACATGTCATCACTTGTCTTACAAACTTCTATTTTTGACTCTTACATGTCATAGATTCTATCATAGGAATCCGTCATAACCGTTTTGGTCAATATTCCCTTACACAACATGGAAGATGCCAACACATGGCAAAATGCTCCTACCACAAAGTGGGACACCTATCTCCTCATGTGAGGACAAAATTACAAGTTGTCATATTCCATGTAGGATTGAGACATCACCGTGCCACATCCGACAATATGACAATATGGAACTTACAAATATTTACAACATAGGCAATTAAATAATAAATGCAATTATTAATAATGTAAGGAATTACTGAGGTTGAGACACCTTAATTCCCAACAAAATGAGGATGCACAAATTGAGCAATGGGTATTTAGGCTAGAAGACATTGATGGGTGTAATGACATAACAAAGAGTAATGGTGAGAATGGGGAACTAATGGACAAGCTATATGAGTTTATAATGCATCCTAAGTTTAGTTCAAGAAATGTGTTTACAGCCAAGGACCAAGAGCTATGGTATGAAATCTTGAGTGAAAATGTGGAGAAGAATTGTGTGGATGAAGGACAGATAAGTAGCTTTGAGGAGAAGTAAATATACCATTTAAAACCCATTGTGTGGAAAAGATTTATGCTAAAGGTGCCATTACAACAGTAGTAGATGAACTGATGAGTGATTCCAAGGAAGAAATGGACATGAGTACACAAGGTATGGATGTGTTTATAGCACTACAACAAAAGGAGGAAGAATTTAAGAGTGAAGGACTTAATTGACAGCCACAAGACAATTATATTTTGGGGCAACAATGTGTTGTGTATGAGGCTGAAGAAAAATATTTTGATTTATTTGATAAGTGTAAAACCATTTGTGATGGATTGTTAATCAAGTGCATGACCTTGAGGGGAGATGATTTTGTTAGGAGAAATAAGAGGTTCAAGCTAGCTAAGGATAACAAGTATGTTGGGTGCATGAAGGAGACTCAACTACATATTAGACAAGATGACAAAGAAGAGGAGTGGTTCATATTGAAGGATCAAAGGTGGAATCAAAGATACGTGACTTCTGCTTCAAGTTTACCTACAACCACACAGGTCATGACCTACAACAAAAAATTTGTGGACCTATAACCATAGAGTTACAAACCTATAAAAACATGGTTCATGGCTTGCAGCAATAGAGTTCCTAGCCTATAGCAACATGGCTTTTACCTATAGCAACATATAGTTCTAGTAGTGAGTAAGGGCTCGCATGTTTTTGTTACCTTGGGAGTATGATGTAGGGGCATCATCCAAGCTCAACATGGCATGATTTTTTTCCTTGTCACTAGTTTGAAATTCAAAACTGTTATGTTGACCATTGGCTAAAAGTAGCGAAGGGGGCCATTATATCCAACACCAACTAGTATTTTTGCATAAAATGGAAATGGTACATGAGACCTAGATGAATTCAAATGATTGCCTATGCTCCTCCCACCATTTGGAGTGATTGGTTTTGGCACCCAAATTGAATATTTGAGTGCTAGATTTGAGAGGGAAATGAGATGTGGTAGGTGTAGCATTTATGAAGGCCAATTTGAGTGCTAAAATTAGTTTGGAGATGGATTTTGAATAGTTTTTGGAAAAATAGTAGAACATTCCAGAAATGTCTTTGGAGAAGGTGATGGGAGTTACATGAGGAATAGATGAAAAGGCAAATAGAGAGCAACAAGGGAAAAATATAGTAATAAGGAGGAACAATATCATCGCCAAAAACATACCATTAATGAGGTCGTTGGAGCATATTCAGGAATAGAGGAAATTCAAGAGTGAGTGTAGCTAATGAAGGAGATGTGTATGAAGAATAAATCCAAAGGAGTGGAGGAAATATTTTGTTCTTAGAAGGGTGATAGTGAATCTACATCCAAAAAGGATGGAAAACAAATTAGCATAGGAGAGACCTTTCCTCCTTTATTTTCTATGTATTTGAAAGTTAAGAAAATGTATATTTTTGCATTTTCTTTAATGTGAATAGAAAGGGAAAAATGTTTATTATCATTTTTTCCTAGGTGTCTTAAATGGTGTGTGTGTTCATGTGAGTATATTAGCAAATGTGTATGCTTGTGTGTGTTGTTTTATCCTGTAGCAATAGGGAAGAGTGTAGTGGTTGGCCTTCAATCACCTGCAACATCAGCAATAGGAGAAGCTTGTGAGTATAAAAAGCCTGCAACAAATGTATTGACTATTTTAAGTCACCTAAAACAAGTATTTGAGTTGGGTGTGGGCCATAAAAGTAGTGTGAGATGTTGTATGACTACTTGCAACAGGGTTGTGGTGCCATCAATCACCCTTTATAATTCTAGACCTTACACATGCTTATCACATGATGTATTCACTATCGATATCCCTTTACATGATTACAAGCTTACACACTTATCTTTAGATCATACTTATGTTTCATGTACTACTTTTCCCATTTTTTCAATTCCTTTTTCTCCTATGGATGCAACCAATTCAAGGGGCATATATTATCACTAGCATTATTATGTTGTGTGTTTAGGGAGTGATAGGAGCTACCCAAAGGCTCATCAACATGATGAAATGGAGCATTATCACATGACATGCCTTACACCCATTTGCCTTGTCATCTTATGGCCACTAGGACAAACACACCATTATTATCTTTTAAATAGGAAAATTTATTTAACTCTATTCATTTCCTATTGTTCCTATTTCCTAGACAATTAAGCAAGTTCCTATTTTGTGGGTCCGACTTTCATTTCTAAGACAAATGCTACTCACTACAATTTTTTCTCTACTTTGTAGGTTTTATTGAGAGGACATAGAAAAGGACAAACCTACATGATCACATCCTATAAGGTCTATTACCTTATGTGGACCCCTTTGTATCCTTTGATTTCTAGTTATTTACTTTACATGCATGTTTGTGTGTGTTGTGTACATTGAGATTTATGAACATTTTAATATTCACATACACCACAAAGTGGAGGAAAAACCTAATGGTTAAAATTGCATATCAAAGCTAATTCCCATTTACTCTTGTGCACATTTTGATGGAATGTCTTGATATTTGTACATATCAACAAATAACACATTCTTGTGCAAAGTTGGGCTCATTTTCCTAGCCTTTACCCATCCCCATCCACATATACCCTCATGATTTTAGCTCATGCATTATCCTTATACATGAACATAATCCAATAAATTCACTTTATCTAGGCATTTATTACATATATACACCTTTGCAAATATCTAGTTATTAGCCCTAAATTTGACTTTTTACCTTCAAAAAGTCAATTCTATTGTCTCTAGTTCAATAAGATAGTTGTCAACTTGACCCTTGTCTTTTCAAAATTTAAAATTCAAAATTTGGCCAACTACCCCCCTTTATTTTCTTTCTCTATCCTGACTAAGTAGATGCTCTAAAAAAACTGGTGCTATGTGCTAGTATTTGAAGGAATTTATTAGTATTTATTTGTCATCTCTCATCTCTCAAGCATTCTCTCTCATTTTAGAGCTATAAATGAACAATCACTAGATAAAAATTTTAATTTGGTGCACTTAAAGGACTAACAAACATGCGTACATCCTAATAGGGTTCTAGCTTGCTACCTTCAATCTTTTACACATGTTTTTTGGGGTTGACCTTGGAGAACATGTCTCCTTGCAACATAATGTCATGTCTTACAATGTATTTCTAAATACTACTAGTCATTAGATAGTATAGCAAAGGAAACAAAGGTTAACCAAGCAAGCATCAAAGCAGTAGTATACATTGCATAAGGTCAGATACAAACATGGAGAATAAATTTATGATTGCGGAACTGACCCAAACATATAGACCTGATCCTAGATAGAGCATAGATTTAGAGTAGGACCTATGGCAATTCATTGATAAAGAGATCTCACATTTCAAGGAAAAAATAGTCACGTCTAGAATCTTTAGCAAACGCACATATTCTTCAATTAATAAGTTAAGTATATTTATTTCCACACTACTAACATTTAAATTTAAGATATGCATTAACCCATGGCTATCACTTCCAAATCTAGGTGAATCTATGCATATTTGTGTGCATTTTATCCGTTTAGCCTACATCAACATCTAAAGAAATAATTAATCCACCTTGGAGCATAGTATAAGAAATCTCTAAATGAGATATCACAAAGTTCCACTCTAAAGAATTCTGAAAGTGCAAAATAAAAATAAAAAAATTGGAATTTTTTTGTTTTTTTTAAGTGAGGAATTTTGAAAATTCTCTCTGAAACTGTTGCTTAAGATGTTATCTAGATCATTCATCTATCCTAAAATGCAGTGGACCCATTACTTATATTTAACAAAAGATGGTAGCTATTTTATGAATTCAATTCCTGCTGAACTAGTTTCGCTACTGCATAAAGATTCCTCTGTAAATTTATGGATTAGCGAAAGTAATGATTGACAAGATATGTTGAAGGAAAACAACCACAATATGTTTAGAATCTGTATATGTAAAAGCAAGGTTGAAGGTCGGACCGAAAAAGAATGTTGGAGGGTATTTTGAAGACTTTTTATGGATATGAATAAGACTACATTGCAGAATCTTACACTACAAAGGATATCCTTGCAGTTATTTCATACTCACCTACATTCAATGAACTTGATAGATTAAAAATGGTCCAAGTTCAATGCATCTAATCTTTTTCTTCCTTTTTGTCTGTAAGAATTTACATGCATTCTGTATAGACCTATATAACAAACTTGTATCCTTCCATGTAAAAAGGCATACAAAGAACTAGAAAGGCACCTGATCAATATGTATGTTCTGGCCTCTCTGAGTTCCTCCAACTGCTTCAGGAAAAGAACTTTTATTTCTTGAAATAATAATTTATTTGCTGAAGAGTTTGGAGGAACTCTGGGAGTCATTGAACACTTTCTTATCATGAATGAGATATATGGCATTCTCCTCTTCATTGAAAGCTTAAAGGTTCTAGAGCTGCTCTTATTAAAAATTCGAGATATCACATATGATTACTCAGTCATTGCTATGCTCAGAAATGATTTAGTTTCAAAACAAGCTGAGAGTGTAGACGCAACTTCCTGTCTTTCTATTAAATTGTTTGCCGTGATTAAGCATATGTAGCATGGAAATTGTTGTTACCTTAAAACTGATTACACTTTTTACTGTGCATTTCATTTGTTGCCAGTGAGTTTTTTTTCACAATGTTACATTCTGAATAGTTCACCTAGTGAAATTTGTATAAATTTGCTCTGTAATTTACAAGAGGCAGTTTAAATGATTGACATTAACTTTTTTATTAGTTTAATATGTTTTATTTCTTTCTCTCTGACTATGGATTAATTATTTTCAAGTTATTGTTCCATCAGAATGTAATTTCTCATTATAAATTTTATAAATTCTTACATGATATGAATTGGATGTTTTGCTAAATACAGATATGGAATTTTAAAGCAGAGAAATAGATTCATACACACTGTGGAAGCATTTTTTTTGGGCACATGAATCATATCTTCCTGGGCTCATCGAATTCAATGAATGCAGTGGTTCCCAATATACTGCTTTTGCCTAAAGAAATAATCTACTTGTCTCACACTTGAATATTACATATCTTTTAACCTGAGCAGTACTGTAGGAAACCAATAAATGATAAATGTTTGATGTTTTTTCCTAAAATAAATATGTGGATTCTATGTTGGTTAGACCATTTTACTATGTTCTTATGGGTTTCAAAGATTCTCCCAAGTAATCTTATAATCATATAATAAAATATTTCAAATTTATATATATGGTATTTCAAAAAGACGTTTGGGTAAAATGTTAGAAATAATTTAACATCTTTTTTCCCAACATTGTGTTCAGAATATTTTAGTGTTTGAGCAATATCCATAGAGATTTCGGGAAGCAAAAATGGGAAAGTATTGAGGAAAATGAGATTTATACGATGAAGGTTTTTGTATACGAGGGATCAAGATTGTATCTCTGCCATTGCTTGTTTTCTCAGAAAGCATAGACTTAGTTTTGGCAAAACGTCAAGCTTGCTTACATTTGGTCTCAAGAAATAATGCATTTCTCGCTTGGTCAACCAAACCTTCTTACTTTGAAGATCGATCAAATTCATGTGGAAAGATGCTCGCTCTCATATGTTTGGCAAAAATGGAAAAACATAAATGGTTCTAATTTCTGTGAGGTAGATGATGTTTATTAAGATTTCAGAAATATTGTGGTTTCTAAAATCGTGCACTTCATAGTTTTAAGAGATGAACTTCAAGATTTAGAAGATACTGTCAATTTAGAATAATAAGAAAAACTTATAATTAGACAACATGTTACTTTAGCAATAACAAGAGAGGTGGTTTTTCTTCACTTTAAGCTTTACAAGATCTAAGAATGTGTTCTTAGAGTTTTTTATAAGATAGTTAAAGAGAAATGAAATTGATACAATTTACCTCTCAGAAACTATACTTACTGTGTTGGATAGTTACAAAAAATTGTCACCAGACATCAACTACATTTGTTTACAGATGTGGGACCAAGAAACCTCCCTTCAATGAATAAAATAGACTATGTATGCCACAAAGGATTTGACATGAAAAATTTATGTGCAACTTAAATTTATACTACAACCATGATTATGTAGAAAATAGTAGTGCATAAACCTCAAAAAGTGATTTCAAATAATGGATCACATAAGATTTTGCAAAAAAATACAACTTCAAGTTATGCAAATAGGTAGGCCAAATAAAATTATAAAGATGTAAAAGAAATAAATAATTGAATTGAATTTTTTATGTGGTGGAAAAATTGATAACCAGATATTGGTGCCTTAATTATATTGGGTGATAGAGTTAAGTTTCAATTTTAAACATAACTATATCTTATGCATACTAGCACGATATGATTCAAGGGTATCTAGAGAACAATGCATGCATTCAAGCTTCTATAAGCTCAGCTTTATATTAGCTCAAGTATGAACCTAAATATTCAAAGATCAAGCATAGTTGAATAATCTTTGAAATTGATTATATATTCCACATGTATTATGATGAAAAGTCCCCCTGAGAAAGATCTAAAGTAAATTTTACAATCCTTGTCAAGATATACTAATTACACACAAAAGTAATGCCATCAAATATAGCCCCAGAGATAAGCATAAATCTCCTTAATTATATAACAGGTTCATAGAAAGTGGTGTTACTTAGATTGCTTCAAGTTCATGCAATTATTCAACAAATCAGGTATTCCTAGAAACAAAGAATTCCCAAATGACTAATGTTGTATTGAGTGAATAGATTCTTAGAACTAGATATATAACTCATTTTGGTAAAACCAAGTGATCATCCTTTAGTCAAGTGACAAAAGTCAAATGGTCAAACTAAATAGTTTCAAAAAACTAGCAAGGGTGTAGAAGCAATCTAGTGGTTAGGAAGAGTATAGAAGTGTAGGGAAAAACTTAGATCAATTAGAGGTCATTTACATAAATAGACATGTACAAAGTGTAATAAAAAAATTCCATACCCTTGCAATCTTCATGTTATGTTTTGAGCCCGCCTTACTGTCATCTCCCCTAGCATGTTTTAGGATTATTTTAGCCGAGCCTTAGTCTTTTTCCTACTCCTAGTGCTAGTGTTATGTTGTGTTTTTGTATGTTTAACCATGTTCCATGTTTTTCCATGTGTTCCCATGTGTTCCCATGCATTCCCATGTGTTCATGTTATGTTTTATTCTCATCCTTTAAAGTTTTTGAGTGTGTTTTACATGACTCTAGCATAATGAAAGATGTCTATGCAATGTGCTTGCATCATCTAACTACATAATTATATAGTATATATTTTTTGACTTGTCAATGACCCTTCAACTTCTAAATATTTTTTTTGTAATTGTCGTATGCCTAGTTTTGGGAGTCAAATAGTCACCTTTGCATGTTTAGTTGTCTCTTGGGAAACTTTCTCATTCTTCCAAGATTGAACTCACACTCATGCAATTTTGAACTCTCTTCAGCTCCCTACATCCTTTTGCATCATTATCCTTGGTTCTAAAATATGTTACATCATTCCAACATTTTATTTCACTTCCTTAGCCTTGTGAGAATCCTCCATTGTCATTGTAAACACTAGTTTGTTGTTATTTAGTCGTCTCTTTGTTTAGTGTCTAATATTTTTTTGTTTCCTTTTGGCAATGTGGAGGTATCACCTCCTTCTTCTCCTTCCATATACACACTAGGGTATTTCTCTTCATACTTCATGGATTACTTCTTATAGATTTGTTTTCTTTATCATTATTGTTCTTAGTCCCAGACACATGTAGACTTATTGTCCACATTCTACAATTTCTATTTTCTATTTGACTCCCTATGGAGGTCAAAAGACCAAACTAAGGACTTGACCATTGTTGGCATGTTCCCAAGTAGTGTTGACCAATTTTCTTGTCCTGCCAACATGTTCTCAAGATATTCAAATGTCTGGAGTTTTTGTTCTTTCACTTGTCACTTTATTATTTCATTTTTTCTAGTTAGTTTAACTATATTTCCATATCATCTAGTATCCCTTAGTTTTCTATTTTTATTGTCCCTATTTCCTATTGTGTAGGTGAGATGAAAATCTAGTGAAAAAATTTGAATTTTGCATCTTTTTTGGATGATAGTGGAAGACTGGGATGATGGCATGAGATTGGGATGATAATGTGTAAGTAAGATGACAACACATAGCAATAGCATCCCTATCAGAAAGTTTCTCATTCATTTTACTAGGTACATCTTTTGTTTCTCTTCATTAGGAATTTAATTTTTCAATTTTGTTAATCAAGTTCTAGTAAATTATAAATTTACAAGCCTAATAAGGATTAGTTCATTAGACATAATTTTATGCTTACATGGACATGTGGTGGCTTGAGGTTAATGACAACCTAATTGAGGCCTTTTTTGAAATAAAACATTAATTCCCAATGGGCCAACATGACATACACTATTAGCTACATAGATTAGTAGTAAAATCATTAATAGAGATGACATGGTAGAGTATGATTTAATGCAGCGTGATAGAGGGGAACTAATAGGTGGTTTAAGGTTTGGTTAATAAGATGGTGCCATTAATCTAAATATAGTTTGTTTTAAACCATTGATTTGGGTCATATTTTAACGATTATATGTTATGTGAGGGTGAAAGTTCAAATTTGTGTCCCACTTTCCTAAAGGAAATGGCCAACACTAATCTAGATTTTTTAGAAACACTTGTGTATTACATGTCTCATCATGTATTTTCACACTTGTGTACTACTATCTAGATAAGAATGAGTATGCTTTATTGAATAATTTACTTTTACCTTTAACCAAGGAAATTTAGTTAATTCCCTAAATCGAACGAACCTCCATATATAATATTGTTACACCTTTTGCTACATAACTTCATCACCTTACCTTTCATTAAGATAATGAATAACTCTAATATTTCACCAATTGACACTAAAATACTTTCGTTCCTATGTTCACACAAATGGACATTCTATAGATAGATTCACATATGGCATTGAAACATAAATTCCAAGAACTTATAGACAAAGGGGATGTAAACATTAAGTGTAGTCATGAACCCACAATTAGTGAGGTTAATTCTATGAAAGCAAATGATGTACACCAATTGATTACTACTCACTCGCCCCATGCTAAGGTTAACTGTATGAAAGTAAATGTTGTACACCAATTGATTGGTCCTCACTTGCCCAATGCTGAGGCTACACATGAAATAAAACATAAACCATTTAATGTGCATAAACAAATGCATCAAATAGAAAACACAAGCAAAAAATAGCATAAAGAAACAAAAATCCATGAAGAGAAACTTTATGATTTCTTATGGGTTGACAAATATGCAGTGGATAAAGATAATCTCAATCATATAAAGAAAATAGTTGAATCTTCTAGATTTGCTAAATGACATATGAGCATCCCTGTAGCATATATTCATATATTCCCATAGCTTTGGTTTTACCTTTACCTTTTTTCTATTTTCCTGTCTATTTTTACACATTGGCCTTTTTTAAATTACACCTTGTTTGTTGCTCCTTTCAAACTCTTCTCACCTCTTATAATTGCTTTCATGCTTGTTCTCACTCACTTGGGGGGACTTATGGTTCCCAATTTATCACCACACTCACATTTTGCCATATGGGCCTATTAACATCCTTTTTTAATATTATTTATCTTATATACCTTTACATCTTGTCTTGAATCCACTATAATAGACATCAGATTTCCACAGTCCATGATAATTGTAAATGAGTGCTTTTGGATTAAACTATGTATGATTTTTTTCCTTAAGCACTCATTTACATTTATTCCACTAGTTAGGTTGATCCATTTTTACCTTTTGCCTTTTCTATTCACTCTTTATTTGATGAGTCCTTTCTTTACCTATGTGTTTCTTTAAATTACCTTATCTCCTTGGATTTTATACTTATTACAAATTTTTGAATGTTTAGTATACATTGTCAATATCTCTTATGTTTCTTATCATACCCATGACATTGACCTTACTATGAGGCCTACACCTTACCATTGTCTATTCATGTAATTGCGATCTTACATTATTGTACTAGGCTTACACATTGAACTTAAATGGATAGATCATGCTTCTTATAGCCTACATATTGGCCCACTTTTATACATCATCCTTCATAGAGTCACTTATTGAACCTACATTGTTATCTCATGCTTCTATAGCACATCTTTTGTACATTTATCTACACTTTCATTTCTCATATATCCTTAGAATGTATCCCTATAATCATTGCATCATTCCTTATCCATGGAGCTTACCATATTGTATCTGTATGCTCAGAATCACAGCCTCAGTTGCCTGGGGCTGTTGAGTTGGATTTTGGTGCACACAGAGACCCTTCCCTCCTTGCCACAGAGAGAACCACCACATCACTCTCACTCTCATGGAAGTAGCCAGTCAAGACGAGGTTAGACACAAGGGTGGTCTGGGTCATTGGAGAGCTGGACTTCACGGAGAGGCATCAACACATCCTGAGGTCTATGTTGTTGTGTGCTAGTGTAGATGTGTCGTTCAATGATCGTTGTTGTAGAGATAACCGTATGACCTAAAGGGTCACTAGCACTCTTCTCCTATTGGGTTTCCTAATATTCCACCTTTGTGTGGGTAAGCTATTGTTCTCATTGATGGCTTGTTGTCTTTCAAAGTATTGGATGAATGCTTGTTGTACTTGAAGTTGTCTAAACGCTTGTTGTTGTTGTTGGATGACTAGTGGATCCTGTTGTGGTCTTGGATGGATTTCCTCTATCTCTTCAAGGATTGCCCTCACCCACTCACCTCTTAATCTTGGGCACATTCATGAGCTGAGACAAGAGATAGGCGTATGTGAGCTAACCTTGACTAGACCTAGGGTTTGACTTAAGGTTTGATTGACCTAAGTTTTGATTGTGTGTTGACCTCGTTTGACCTTGTAATAGAATTAAGGGTTTTGACCAAATGGTTGACTATGGTTGAGCTTGTGATAGAATCAAGGGTTTGCAGATTTCCTAAGTGTCTAATGTTTTTGTTCTTTTTTTTTATATTTTTATGAATGCAACTATATGAAATGCAAAACTTGTTTTTGTGCTTTTTCTGATATTTTGGAAATAAAGATTCCTTTTAATCTAGGAATCAAAGAATGAATGCAATCTACAATGAATTTACCTAATGTAATTTAACTATGTTTTTGGGGGTTTTTCGAATATTTAGAATGATTTAATCTAAGAAAGAAATTGCATGTAAATGAATTAAACTATGAAAGAAAACTACTCTAAGAAGGCAAGATCTAACTATCCTATCAAAGAAAATGCAATAAGATTATTGATCCCAAGAGCAATTTTAGTTATCTAATTACTACCAATTAAAAGAAAGCATAGAGGAACTTGAAATAAACAAGACTTGTGAGCCTCCACTACCCTCAGATTTCTTTGTGTGGCAACCTCATATCCTCTTGTAGTAGCGAGGAACCCTCTTGGTGACAAGATGACAAAAGAAGTGAAAGAAGTTTTTGAAGCTTTGCAAAGAGAGCTCAATGAGAGCTATTGATGAGCACGATGGCTTGATTTGAGTAGCACATGGATGTGTGATGAGCTTTATGTGAAATCATGATGATCAACAAACAAAACAAAAGGCTCCTATGTCTTGTATGAGCATGAGAATGCTGAATGTGGAGAGCAATAACTTGCAAGAGCTATGTGCACAATGAAATTGCCTCCCTTTGTGCTTGAGGGAGGGGGTATTTATAGGTTAGAAGAAGGGATGAGAGGTAAGGAAGAAAGAGAGTTAGCCCAATTAGATTGGAAAGTTAACAAAGAGGATTCAAGAGTGATCTGGGCTAAAATTGGAGTGATCTGCCTAGTAAAAGCTTATCACTTAAGAAGAAGTGAAGAAGAAAGAGTGCATGGGAATGCATGAGTTGTTATTTTTAGATGAAACGGAGCTAAGTATGCATATGTGGGTGCATGAAATAGTTAACTCCGTATTAGGCTCAAAAAATCCATGCAAACAGAAAGAAAAATAGGCAAAAATAGGCCTTTTTCAAGTTAGAAACTCAACTTATTCCATGGCTAGAAACATGAAAGGGTTGCCCAAGGGTCAACTCTTTCACCAATCTGGTCACCTAGGGGGCAACCATGGGTCACCTAGGGGGTGACCCATGGGAGACCCACTAAGGAGAGCAACTGGGTTGAAGTTCTGGATGGGAGATGGAAGAGGAGGAGAAAAGAAGGGATTTTGCCTCCAGAAATAGGGTAGTCATGTGCAAGAATCCAAATCTCCACTTGCAAAGAAGTATCTCTTGGTGGGAGATCTGGAAATAATAGGGGGAGATTTAGATTGGCTGAGTGAAACTAAAAATTGAAAGTGGAAGATGGCTAGAGGGGACCTCTAGAAGGATTCTAGGGGGTGGAGAAGATTAAAATCATTGGGGAAAGATGAAAACTCACCTACAAGTTGTATACAAGGCTTAGAAATAGGGTCACAAGTTCTAAAAATGTGAATTGACAAGTGTCAAAAAGCATTGACAATGAAGAGAGAGAGAAAATGATAAAAGGGAAACAACACAGGATGAAAGAAAAGACATGTCACCAAGAGGATTGCTACTGAGAGGATGTTAATTCATGCTTACATGTACGTGACAAGGATCATATATCATCATAGGGGTCCTCGTGGAAGTTGTGCATGATTTTTGTGCTTACAGTATCCTAACATTGAGAGCATCATCTCTTCCCTCTCTATAGTTTGCACCTACATTAATACATCCTACATTAGAAAATACCATGCCTTCCCTCTATTACATGTCATGACGTAATAGCTGTATTTTTTCACATTAGGGACAACAGGCCTTACCAATGTTCCTTATAAAGTGGAGGCATCATAACTTCCTCTACAAATTATCTCTTTCCCACCCATATCCACTAGGAACCTCTTTCCTTACTATATCATTGTGCTCTCATGCTCTTGGATGCAACAATTGGGCTTTATGCCTCTCCTAGAGCCCTATGTACCTACACATGTTTTTAACCATTGAGGACCACATCACCACTTTTACTTTCCCTTGCTAGGGGAAACATTACATCTTAGATCCTCTCTCCATCTAATATATAATTATCACCATTTATCATTCTAGATCTTACACATGATGTATTCACTATTGGTATTCCTTTTCATGATTTTAAGCTTAGACATTTATCTTTAGATCACACTTATGTTTCATGTACTACTTTTCCCACTCTTTCAATGCCTTGCCCTCCTATGGATGCAACCAATTGAAGGAGCATTTATTGTCACTGACCTTCTTATGTTAAGTTTTTAGGGAGTGATAGGTGCTACCTAAACGGTCATCAACATGACCTGATGGAAAATTGTCACATGGCATGCCTTACACCCCATTTGTCTTGTCATTTATGGCCACTAGGAAAACCACACCATTATCATCTTCTAAATAGGCAAATTTCTTAACTCGATTCATTTCCTATTGTTCCTATTTTGTACCTAACTTTCATTTCTAAGACAAATGCTACTCACTACAAGCGTTTCTCTACTTTTTAGGTTTTATCGAGAGCACATAGCAAAGGACAAACCTATATGATCACATCCTATATGGCCTATTACCTTATATGGACCCCCTTTGTATCCTTCGATGTCTAGTTATTTACTTTACATACATGTTTGTGAGTGTTGTATACATTGAGATTTATGATTATTATAATATTCACATGTACCATCAAGTGGGGGAAAAATATAATGGTTAAAATTGTATACCAAAGCGAATTCCCATTTAGTTTTGTGTACATTTTGATGAAATGTCTTGATATGTGTACATATCAACAGTACTTTCTTGTGCAAAGTTGGGCTCATTTTCCTAGCCTTTACCCATCCCTTTTCACATACCCTCATACATTTAGTTCATGCATTATTCTTATATGCACATAGTCCAATACATTCACCTTATCTGAACATTTATTACACCCATACACCTTCCCAAATATAGTTGTTATCCCTAAATTTGACTATTTTCCTTCAAAAGGTCATTTCTATGATCTCTAGTTCAATAACATAGTTATCAACTTGACCCTTGTCTTTTCAAAATTTAAAATTTAAAATTTGGCCAACTAGCCCCCTTTATTTTCTTTCCCTATGCTGACTAAGTACATGTTTTAAAAAAAATTAATGTTTGAAGGCATTCATTAACATTCATTTATCATCTCTCATCTCTCAAGCATCCTCTTTCACCCTAGAGCCATAAATGGACAATTACTAGCCAAACATTGTTATTTGTTGCATTTAAGGGAGTAACAAACATGTAGATGTCATAATGTCATCTCTAGCTTACTACCTTCAATCTTTTACACATGTTTTTGGGGGTTGGCCTTGGAGAACATGTCTCCTTGAAACATAATGTCATCTCTTCCAATATATTTCTAAATACTACTAGTCATTAGATAGTATAGCAGAGAAATGAAATGTTAACCAAGCAAGTATCAAAGCAATAATTTACATTGCATAGAATTAGATTGAGACATAGAGAATAAATTTATGATTTTGGACTTGATCCTATATAGAGCATAGATTTAGCGTAGGATCTACAGCAGTTTACTGATAAAGAGATCACACATTTCAAAGAAAAAATAATCACGGTCTAGAATCTTTACCAGAGTTCTTCAATTAACGAGCTAAGTATTTCCATACTACAACATTTAAGTTTAGAATATACATTACCCACAGCTGTCACTTATCAAATCTAGGTTAATCTATGGTTATTTGTGTGCATTTTATCATTTTAGCTTACGTCAAGACCTAAAGAAATAACTAATCCATCTTGGAGCATAGTATAAAAATCTCTAAATGACATGTCACAAAGTTCCACTCTAGAGAATACTGAAAGTGCAAAATACAAAAATAATTGGAAATTTGTATTTTTTTAAATGAGAAGTTTTAAAAATTCTCTCTAAAACTGTATTAGAATTAGGGCAAGTCGAACTCACGCCCCCCAAAAAATAGGGTAAATACTTTCAGGGGTGGCCAACAAAGTCTATGGTGGACAAATAATGGCATACAGTATGGGGTTCTCCACAGCGACGGCAGAGATGGCGATTTAGCAAGATTTCAAAGACTTTTTATTGTCTAAATGACTTCCTTTCTACCCAACGGCGCCTCTATAAAGAGGAATCCAGCTTGATTGAGAGAAGATGCAATGCCTCAGGGGTTCCAATGCTCTGCAAGTCACTGATCATACAGCTCCATGACTTTATCATCTCTGATCACAGCACAATCCACATGCTCATCGCCATGGTGAATAGATCTACCCCTAAGCCTCTTCCCTTGGGCAAAATTCACACTGCACACCAGTCTGAGTTTCTCCAATGCGCTGTATGCAAACGATGACAGAGCTTAGAAAGCCCTCTACCACAAGGACTTCACAATAGAGCAGAATGCCTCACACTTTGTTTATCTGCTTGCATATCAGAGGTCGTCGGGCTTCAAAGGGGTTAATCACACCGATGCCTTGGGCAGAGTGACCCAGTTGTCAAGGCGTGAGCTGCCTAAACAAAACCTCAGGCCTTTCCTACAAGTCATGCCATCAATCTACGAGTTGGGAGCCGTCCACACAGGATACAGATCCTCTCTCAAACCCTCGTCTGACAAAGCAAACAAACAGAAAATACAGGAACCAAAAAAAACAGAGACTTCATGCATACAAAAAGACATTTTGACTCCAAAAAAGAACTAGCAACGAGCTTAACCTATGCTCTGATACCATCTATGTTACCAGAAACGAGAAACGAGAAACGGAAACGGCAACGGCAACGGCAACGTGATGAGAAACGGGATATTTAGAGGTTGCGTATAAGAAACGGATTCTAACATATATTTTTTCAAAATTTTAGATTTATTATAAAGTCTTATCCCATGTTAATAAAGATGCATACAAATTAAATTTTGTGAAATTAAACACAAAATAAAAGTAAAACACTGAGAATATTCTATATTACTTCAAAAAAATTTAAAATATTTTTAATTCAAAAAACAAAATAAAATTATCATAATTGTTTGTAATAATGTCTATACATAACATTGAAAGATATCATCAAATATTAGTTAAATTCTTCAGTATCTCTTTCGATCCTTGATGTTGAAGGAGCACTTTTGCTTGTTTGACCTTTCTCCATTCTAGCTCCAGCTAAGCATGCCTCTGCATTCTCTTGAAGTACTTCAATTGGTAATTCATCATTCCCCTCATCCATTGAGCCACCATAATCCCACATCCTATGAGGCCCTGATATGTAATCACTGGAAGCTCAAGATTAAGAGACGAAGATTTGAATGTACATACACAAGATCTTCTGCCTTTTTGCTACCTAGTCTATTGCACTTCACAGAATGGATGAAGGCATACTCACTCCAATTTCGCTCACATGTAGAGGCACTAGAGACCTACTTATGTAAAATGAAAGTAAACTAATATTAAATTTCAAAATAATTAATAATAAAATAAATTTATAAATCAACTATAAATGACAAAATATCTAAAATTTTACCTGAGATAACACACGGATTGCAGTGTCCCTTAGCAATGGTGTCTTTGTTCCATAATTCTCCCAAAATATTTTGGGTTCAACATTCAATCGATCAAATGGAACATCTTTGTGAGAAAAATTATCTACCCCATTGATGTATTTTGACATCTCTTCCTTGATTCTAGTACGATCCTCTCTTATCGGATAAACTCTATCCATATAGGTTGTCCACCCCATGGAAACCTCATCATCCAACCATGGTTTTTTGTGAAACCATTTTGGATTAAGTAGAAATCCAACAGAATGAAGAGGACTATGAAGCATCTTCCACCTTTTTAAACTATATTCCCAAACTACATCTTGTGTCTCTTGATCAAATGATGGTGCCCCAACACTAAAAATATCTTGTAGTCTCTCCCTCATCTGATCTAACTTCTCAAACACATCTCCCATACATGGTTTGTCACTATCAAAAAGGCAGAGAACTTCACAAATAGGCCAAGAAAGTGTCAAAAGATCATGTGCATGTTGCCAGAATAAAATTGATCCACTACCAATAATGAGATTAGAAATTTCATCACATGCTAAGGTGCTACTAGTTGGTCTATCCCTCCATCTCTCCCATTCAATGGACACCACCATTTCCCTTAATGATTGCTTTACCTTCACAATTCGATCAACCATGATAAAATTAGAAGCAAATCGTGTATCTACACATCTAAGTAGCTGCAAAGAAGCATATTTCCTATAGATTGCATGTGACATAGAGTGATTTACAATAAAATGTTGTATTTTTTTGTATCTGCAACTACCTCACTGATCCAAGGAAGCTTATTGTGCAAATCTTTAAGAAGTAAATTCATGCAATGAACTGCACATGGTGTCCAGAAAATGTTTGTATATTCATCTTCAATTCTCCCTCCTGCTAACACATTACTTGAAGCATTGTCAGTTATGATTTGCACAACATTGTTTCTCCCTACCTGCTCAATTGCTTCTTAAAAAAGACCTGCCAAATACTGTGCATCTTTCACATGACCTGAAGTATCATGTGACTTGATAAACATTGTACCTTTAGATGAAGAAACAAGAATATTAATTAAAGGCCTACGTGCAATATCAGTCCAACCATCTGAAACTATAGAGACACCTGTATATGACCAACTATCTTTAATGTCTTTTAGCCTTTCCTCGATGTGTTTCTTCTCATCATCTAAAACAACAGTGCGAAGTTTTTCAAAACTTGGGGGCACATAACCTCTAGGAGCATTATTGACCATCCTTATAGCCTCTTTCCACAAAGGAGACCTAGCTATGTTGAATGGCATTCCACAACCAAAGAAAAGTTGTCCAATTGCAGCATCTACATTCTTTCTGTCAGTAGCATCAAACATTTTTCCAATTTGAGATTCAGAAATGGAGCTAGAAGTAGCTGAAAGAGGTGGCCTCCCTAAATGGACTCCAAGATTAGATTGAGACTCTTTTGATTGCTCCTGTGGTGATTCAGTAGATTTCAAAGAGTCTACCATATTAAACTCCTTGATCAAATCATGTCTTTCTCCCTTTGGAATTTTATTGCACACAACTATCTGTTCTTTCTTTCCTATTCCCAACAAATGATATCGAACTCGTGCAATTGAACTAGATTTATTTGTTTTGCAATGTGGAAAAGTCCATTGCCTACTTCCAGAACTACCATAATTTCCTGATGAATAATTTCCAGTTACTATGACAATTTTCCACAACCTTTGCTCAAATTCTCTCTTTACTTTGTTATACTCTGTGAGGTTTGTGGATTGACTTCTTTGTGGTGCTAATGTAGAAGGGTTTGAAGAAGCATCATCCATTTCCTTAATGCTGTTTAAAAATACATAAATTTTCAACATAAATAAATAAATAAATATATATGTTTCAAATATATAAAAAAAAATCTTTCCACAATCAATTTGTGTTCTAATTTCTCCTTTCATATAAACAAAAATAAAAATTTATAAATTAACGTATGAAAGAAATCAACATACCTAGAGTATGATTTTGCAAACAAAGTTCTTAATTCTTCAACTTCTCTTTGCAAATTCTACTTTGAAAGCCATGTATTTATCTTTTTTTAATGAAGTTTGTTTTAAAAAAAAAAAACTACTTTGCTTTTAAAAGCCAACATGTATTTTTTTAGTGAAGTTTATTTTAGGAAAAAACAAAAACTAAAAAAAATAAAATAAACTTCACTAAAAAAAAATACATGTTGTCTTATAAAATTTATTTTATAAAAAAAAACTTATTATTTAAAAAAAAACAAAAAACTAAATGTATGAAATTTGTTTTATTAAAAATATTTTAGTTGTCAAACCATTATTTTATAATTTAAAAAAACATTATAAAACTTATTTTTTAATAAAATTTGTTTTAACAAAAAAAAACTACAATATCACTAAAGCTTATTAAAAAAATCTCAGTTTTATTCTTATATAAAACTACTTAAAAAAACCTCAATTTTATTCCTATATAAAACAGCTTTAAAAAAAACTTAGTTTTATTCCTATATACCTACAAATTCACGAAATTCTTCAAAAAAACTCACAAAAGCTTCTAAAAATAACGAAAGCTTTAAAAAAGTCATAAAAGCAACTCACAAAAGCTTCTAAAAATAACGAAATCTTTAAAAAAGTCATAAAAGCTTTTAAAAATAACGAAACTTTTAACATAAATAATCTCCGTTGAAAATTTTTGATTAAAAAAAATGGAAAGCTGTGCATACGGTTCATGGGAGAAGGCAAAGAGGAAGGCAACGCAGAAGAAACGGAAGGAAGACCAGGAAACGGCCGTTCGCTATGGCAACGGCGTTTCTGCCGTTCAAAACGGAAACGCGGCCTTCCTGTCGCGTTTCTGGTAACATAGGATACCATATTAGAATTTGCAGATCCATAAGAAGAATGCTAATCACAAATTTGGAGTGAATTGAAAGTCAATATGACAAGTACATATAGCCTTGAGTAACCTTGAATTAATGGGAGTCAATCCCATAACTTAAGGAGATCTCAAGTAGATGTGGCAAGGTAAGTGGAGCGAAGAGTTCGAAGGACTCTTCATAACTACCACACACCCAACTGAAGTGTCTTATGTCATGTGCATAAAATGAGGCTTCCAAATGAGGCCAAATGAAAGCCAAATAAAATGTGTACACTAATAAACTGTGGCTTAAGATGTTACCTAGATCATTTATCTATCCTAAGATGCAGTTGGCCGATTACTTATATTTAACACAAGATGTTAACTATTTTATGAATTTAGTTCTGGCTGAGCTAGCTTCGCTAATGCATAAAGATTCCTCTGTAAATTTATGAATTAGTGAAAGTAATGATTGACAAGATATGTTAAAGGAAAGCAGCCACAATATGTTTGGAATCTGTATACGTAAAAGCAAGGTTGAAGGTCGGACCGAAAAGGAATGTTAGATACGGTATTTTGAAGACTTTATATCGATATGAATAAAAGTGCATTGCAGAACCTTACACTACAAAGGATACCGCTGGACTTATTTCATACTCACCTACATTCAATGAACTTGATAGATTAAAAATGGTCCAAGTTCAATGCATCTGATCTTTTCACTCCTTTTTCTCCACATGATTTTACATGCATTCTGTGTAGGCCTATATAACAAATTCGTATCCTTGCCTGTAAAAAGACATACAAAGGCACCTGATCAATATTTATGTTCTGGTCTCTCTGAGTTCCTCCAACTGCTTCAGGAAAAGAACTTTTATTTCTTGAAATAATAATTTATCTGCTGAAGAGTTTGGAGGAACTCTGGGAGTCACTGAACACTTTCTTATCATGAATGAGATTTATGGCGTTCTCCTCTTCATTTAAAGCTTAAAGGTTCTAGAGCTGCTCTAATTAAAATTACTTAAACATTGCTATGCTCAGAAATGATTATATATGTTTCACTGATGAAGTGATTTACTTTCAATAAAGCTGAGAGTGTAGAAGCAACGTCTTGTCTTTCTATAAAATTCTTTGTATTTATATATGCAAAATGTTGCTAACTCAAAACTGATTACACTTTTTACTTTGCATTTCAATTGTTGTCAGTGAGTTTTTTTTTCACATAGCTACGTTTTGAATTGTTCACCTAGTGAAATTTGTATAAATTTGCTTTGTAATTTATGCAGGTCAAGCCAGCAAGAGGGGTTTAAATGGTTGGCTATAACTTTTTTTATTAGTTTAATATGTTTTATTCTCTCTGACTATGGATTAATTTTTTAAGTTATTGTTCAATCAGAATGTAATGTCTCAATATAAATTTTATAAATTCTTACATGGTATGAATTGGATATGTTGCTAAATACAGATATAGAATTTTAAAGCAGAGAAATAGATTCTTGCACACTGTGGAAGCATTCTTTTGGGGGCACATGAATCATTTTTTCGTGGGCTCATGGAATTCAATGGTTCCCAATATACTGCTTTTGCCTAAAGAAATAATCTAGTTGTCTATCACTTTAATATTACATGTCTTCTAAGCTGAGCAATACTATAGGAAACCCAGTAAATGATAAGTGTGGTATTTTCCTAAAACAAACATTTGGATTCTATGCTGGTTAGATCATTTTATTATATTCTTATGGGTTTCAAAGATTGTCGCAAAGTAATCTTAAAATCATATAATAAAATAATTCAAATTTATATATGGTATTTCAAATAGACTTTTGGGGAAATTGTTAGAAATAATTGAACTTCTTTTTTCCAAAATTATGTTCGGAATATTTTAGTGTTGAGGAAAATGAGGTTTTTACGATGAAGGTTTTTGTATAAGAGGAATCAAGATTATATATCCGCCATTGCTTGTTCTCCGAGAGACCATAGACTTGATTCTGAAAAAGTCAAGCTTACTTAGATTCGGTCTAAAGAACTAATGCATTTCCTGCTTTGTCAACGAAACTTTTTTACTTCAAAGATCGATCAAATTCATGTGAAGAGAGGCTCGCTCTCATATGTTTGGCAAAAATGGAAAAACATAAATGGTTCTATCTTGTGTGAGGCAGATGTTTTATAAGATTTCAGAAATAATGTGGTTTCTAAAATTGTACCCTACATAATTTTAAGTGATGAACTTCAAGATTTAGAAGATATTGTTAATTTAGAATAATGAGCAAAACTTATGATTAGACTATAGGTTACTTTACGATCAATAACAAGAGAGGTAGTTATTCATTTTAAGTTCCACAAGATCTAAGAATGTGTTAGATTTTTTTATAGGATAGCTAAAGAGAAATGAAATCAATACAATTTATCATATTTTCAATATTTTGTGTGTGGAATAGTCACAAAAAATTGTCACTAGACATCAACAACACTTGTTTACTAATGTGAGACCAAGGATTTGACATAACTTTTTCTCCAAAAATTATGTGCAACTTAAGTTTATATTACAACCATGATTATGTAGAAAATTGTAGTACATAAACCTCAAAAAGTGATTTCATATAATGGATCACATAAGATATTGCAAAAAAATACAACTTCAAGTTATGCAAATAGGTAGGCCAAATAAAATTATAAAGATGTAAAAGAAATAAATAATTGAATTGAATTTTTTATGTGGTGGAAAAATTGATAACCATATATTGTTGCCTTAACCATGTTGAATGATAGAGTTAAGTTTCGATTTTAAACATAACGGCAAATCGTATGCCTACTAGCATGATATGATTCAAGGGTATCTAGAGAATAATACATGCATTTAAACTTCTATAAGCTCAGCTTTATATTAGCTCAAGTGTCAACTAAATCTAATATGAGCTTCAAAGACCAAGCATAATTAAATAATCTTTGAACTTGCTTATATGTTCCACATGTATTATAATGAAAAGTCTTTGAGAAAGCTCTAAAGTAAATTTTACAATCTTTGCCAAGACATACTAATTACACACAAAAGTAATGCCATCAAATATAGCCCCAAACATAAGCATAAATCTCCTAAATTGCATAAGAGGTTCATAAAAAGTGGTGATACCTAGATTGCTTCAAGTTCATGCAATTAATCAACAAATCCTATTCCTAGAAACAAAGAATTCCCAATTGAATAATGTTGTATGGAGTAAATTATTGAAATGGCAAGCACAATATTGTAGAATATCAAATCATTATTACACAAAAATATAACAAAACAATATATGATAAAATATTGATATTTTTCAGATGATTTCGGGGACACACAACTTAATGTTTCATTACAATACGATATTGCTTATAGAGCCATTATAATTCCTATGTAACTTCCCAAAACTACTAACTACTTCTATGGGAAAGTAACTCCCATTTACCAACAAGAAACTAACCTATATTTATATATTAACATTTACATGTTAATTAATTAATTTATTATTATTCTAAACTACATACTAAACTATATAAAATGATGTAATAATCCAACATTCCCCCTTATTAAATCAATCCAAACAAGAGATGGAACACTGCAAGGACTAAACACAGCAACCCTTCTGGAGACTTTGATGAAGCATCTTCACCAATTCTCCTCACTCACCCAAGAAACACCAAATTGAATGCAACAATAGATCTCCTAACTATCAAAGCTGCAAGTCCTCTATATAACATGAGAGAACATAAATATTCCCATCCTCCATACACAACGAGAGAACAACTCTCCTTTGAGAGTTCACATCTCCTCTGAGTGTGTCAAAATCCCTCCTCTGGTGCTACATATGAGAGAACTACTCTCCTCCAAGAGTTCACATCTCATCCGAGTGCGTTAATATCCCTTTTCCAATGTGATGAGAATTAAATCCATCCTTTGGTGTACAAAAATAACTGAATCACTATGAACACACTAATCCCCCCTATTTCAGAGATTACACTATCTACAGACTAAGTAAGTGCATATACACTAACCCCACCATATTTCAGAAGTTACATTATCCACACATATTGTCAAAAACTAACAAGCCCCCTTGCTCCATGCAGGGACACAAATTCATGGTGCTTCTCATGTAGTAGATCATCTCTAATAAAGAAGCTATCTTGAGATGAGAAAAACCTTCGTCCTCTATTTTCCTTCAACCTCCAATTAATTTATTTAGTCCTTACTAACCATATGTATAATCAGAATCTTCAAAAACTTTATCAAGTGTTGTGTGGATAGCCCCATTAAGTGTAGCATATATAGTCTTGAGAATACAAGAATTAAATGTGGCCATGATCAAATTGCCAAAGTGACAAATTCCACTGAAAATACACCATTTGTACAAGAATCACCTTATGTCTTTGAAAAAAAAAAATATTTTAAAATGCCAAAAATATAAACCTTACACCTCCCAAATGAATATATATCTAGTTCTTATGGTGCATAAAATATTGTTTTAATGGGTTTTGAACCCTTCACCTCTAAGTTCTTGATAATTGCTTTTCCAATTTAACTCAAAATATTTTAACAAAATTTCTATTAAACTGATTTTAAGAGATACAAAACCTAAAATATAAGTCTTCACAAAAGCAATGAAGAACCATACCCAAGTAGTGCAAGCGAAATTGTTATGTAAAAATAAAAACAAACTCCAAGTCTTCATGCCAAACTCCAAGTTTTCATGGCTTGCTTGAATTGGTAAATCATTTTGTAATGTCTCAACATCATCTCCATTCCTTCAAATTATGTTCAAAGCTTGGTAGAAGTAAATGCAAAAATCCCTTTTTTAGAGAAAAAATACTTCACCAGATGAATTCGCATCACTATTTTGCTTCCCACTCTTCTACATCAAACTACTCATGAAATACTCATAATTTGCTTAGAATATTTTTGAGTTTTATTCTCCTCTTCATTATCTTTCCAAAACATCTTAAAATTTTAAATTTTGTTATAAAATGAGAGATATTTTAGTTTTGCTGAGATTACATTAGACTATTATAAAAAAAGTCATTCTAAAATTAAAACAATTTACTAGCAAAGCAAATGGCACTCCATGGTAATAATTAATGCACTTGCAAGTTCTTTTGAATGCACTTCAAGATCTTTGGAATAAATTTGAACCTTACACATTTGCAAATCCAATCTTCAGAGCATCATAGGAACACACAAATATATGCTCTGATATCATATTGAAAAGGTAAGCACAAAATTGAAGAATATCAAACCATTATTACACAGAAATATAACAAAACAATATATAATATAAAATTGATATTTTTTGGATGATTTTGGATACATACAACTTGATTTTTCATTGCAATACTATATGGCTTTATAGAGACATTATTATTCCCGTGTAACTTTTGAAAACTACTAACTACCTCTAGGTGAAAGTAACTCCCATTTGATGTAGGAGCATCCTAGGTTGAAGAGCAATCTTACATCAACAAAGAATATTTTCTTTCTTTTCTTTTCTTGCATTTTAGTTGCAGTTCAGTCATTGGGACTTCAGCATTTTCTACCACATTTTACCGCATCTTTATATCAGAGCTCGCAGAGCAGGATTTAGTTTCTATGCCATGTTATCTACATCATACTTAGATTTCATGAGATTTGGATTCGTCTATAGAAAGGTATCACTATCAAAAGGTCATCAACTTTCATAGAATAGGGCATTCATTCAGTCAGCATGAGAGCAGAAGGTTTGTGGAGCACTTCCTTTACTTGTGGAGCCAAATGGAACATATCACAAGGCTAATAAAGACCAGATAGACCTTCCTTGAGGTCCACACCAAGTTTCATTCATTTGCGGAGCAATACCATGAGTTAGAGGCCAACCTACTTGTTTTCTACACGTTTCATCATTCATTGGAGTTTGTAACCTCTTAAGGCTGATGCAGAGGATCATTTGAGCTTGAAGATGATATATATACATCTCTTAGATGCATTAGAAAGTAGTAGTTTTAGATAATATGCTATGATAGATTCTTTCTAGAAGGAACTTCAATGCCATATCTTTCATGAATGTTGTAATTTAGAAGCATGCCCGTGAACCCTTTCATTGTAGCCCGCATGTTGCCAGTATATGAGCATTGTAATTGTTTGATATAATGAGCATTTAAATCTTCCATCACATTCTAGTCAATTGTTTTGTCTATCTTGTTTCCGTTGTGTTTACTCTAAACTGCATGGTTGGATAGTCCCTTCTTAGGACCCTCCATCCACGACTGCACCAAGTGGTATCAGAGAGAAGTTTGTAAATCCTTTGGGAGTGAACACATTGCGGAAGATATTGTGGTGAACAGATCACCAACCTGAGGTAGTCTACTTGTGTTTGTTGAAAATGAGCACCGATTGTGAGGTAGTTACTACCTGGTAGTCAGATCACTGAATTGAGGCAGTTACACGGGATCCTAGGAAGAGATGTCACCAAGGAGGATGCCTACTGTAACCATTTTTTCACCACAACTCAAAATTAGCTGAACAGATGTGACAAATCCATTTTTTGAGTGAGGGCTAACATTCTTCTATTATGAGTTAGTTACATAGTTGTTATGTTTCAGTGTTAAATACAGTTCAGTTGTTCAAAAGGGGGAAAGGATTTCAGATCATTCATTGCATTGCAGAATATTTACAAGAGAGATAAGTATTTCATTCACCACAATGATTATTTATTTACAAGTTGAAATACATAGAAGAATAAGCATTGCATTGAAAGAAATAATGACATATTAGAGGTCCCACACAAGCCGTGGGTTATAGTTGAACATATACAAATATAAAGAAAATACAATGCATCTAATGAAGAGGAAAAGGGAGGTCCTAGCCATCATTGCCTTAGGGGTTTCAATCTTAGAAGTTGTCTTCTGTTCCTGCTCTTGATCTCAACATGAACCTACAAAAATGTGGGAAGGGTCCCGTTAGAAGCTCCGGTTATAAAAATCCTTCATCCTATCAGAAGAGGCATAATACTTTGATAATAGTGCATTGATCAAATGGACATCATCCATATACAGAAGGAACTAAGAAAGAAACAATCATGGAACATCATTGTTTTATTCTAATCTATTTGTTTCATGTGCAGGTATAGGTGAAGTTATGTTGTTGTTTGAAGACATATCAACATGTGGTATAGAATGGGCTCCCACAAGGGTTGATCCCAGTGTGTTGCCCTCAATTCTTAGAGGGGAACAATTGTAGATACATTATATTGTTTAATCAAAATAATTAAACTGAAGGAATATCAAGCAATCAAATACGTTGATTTCTAAAACAGATCATGCTCATGATTACAGTTCAAAACATGAAATGCGACCATAAGGATGAACTAAACTCATTTAGGACAACATATATTATGATTGCAATGCAATCTAGAACAACAAACTGCTATAAGAAGGTGCTCAGTCATATCAGTTTTGTGCTAATCAAGAAATGAATATCCAATGCTAGCATAAACAATGTGTTGTATCATGATAAGAGATATATGTAGGAAGGAAAAGTAATTAGAGAAGCTGTCTTGCATAAGTGAAACCAATGTCAAATCAACTATAGGATAGTTATGTTTCATGTCATTTATGATATAAGAAGACTAGAATACAGATGACACATGCCATGCTGTGGTTAAAGAATAACCATAGCCATAAAGATGCAGGTTGTATACAATGCATGGGATAACCATGATCAACTATAGGAGCAACATGTATCCTTTCATTTACAAAGTACAGTATCATGATAGTGAATAGTGTCACCTCACTATGAAGAAGCAGGTCTTCACCAAGAAGGGTGGTAGTATCATTTGTTTAAGATGTTTCTTATGTTTCCCACATATAGACCTTATGCTTGACAGACATTTGGTGTTTTACCATGAAGTTTCAATGCCATATGCAGCCACATAAGATCCTATTGTAAGTATGGGCCTAACTGGTGTTGTCATTGATGTCAACATACTCCTATTGCATTGGTGAAAAAGGATTGGATGAGTTGTATGCTAAGAATATTGAGAAAATTAGTCCTATCAAGAATAGAGAAGAACAATGAAGATAGTAAGGTAAAGATCCCCGTTAAGATGATGATCAGAGGATGTGCATCAAATGGTTTGTAGATATGAGTCTTAAGATGATCTAGTAAAGATTTGAGAGGTCCATATGAAGATCTGAAGAAGTTATGGCCACTTGAGTAAAACTAGTTCTGGCAGATGTTCAGAGGTGACAGAGTGACATAGATAGGTCTGGTGAGATCTAGAAATACAATATCTTGTTCTGTGGATTTGGTGGAGTGTTTAGGAAGTCAATGTGAACTGACAACTCAATTGGTTCATGCTCTGGAGGTCCACAAGCATCTATTCCAATATGACAGTGATGACAGACTATGTTCGTGAGGTTTCGGATGAAGGAGAGAAAGATTTTAGTGAGCAGAAGTAGTGTGGAAGTTCTTGGTGATTTAGGAAAGCTTGTGGAGGTCTTTGGATTGTGTCTAGTTCGTGTTGGTGGTCCGCATTGAATATTGAGCTCGTAATTGAAGAATTACTTTTGGATGATGATGTTCTTCCTAAGTTTGGCTAACCGGATGAGTTACACATCCTGCAGATGATCTTGAAGAAATTCTGTGAAGCATAGCATGTTCCTAAAAGAAGATTGAAGTCTCAGATATGTGTAGTTGACAATTTGTTGATCCACATGAAGTCTTTTGTAATTAGTCAAGTTGTATTTGCTGTGTAATGTCGACTTGGATGATTATCCCAAAGTCAAATGTCTTGTATAAATAAGAAGTTGTGAAGTCATTTTTGTATACACCTAAAATTGGCTCAGGTTGAATTAAGTAAATATTCTAATATTTATCTTAATTCATATTTTCTTCTGTCAATTAAATAAATATTATAAGTTTATTTGACTGATTCAGTATCCCATAATTAAATAAAATTATTTTATTTAATTAAGTTCCCTAAATTCTTCTAAATGTTTAATAATCCCACATCATTCAATTAAAATCCCAAAATCCTTCTAATGTCCTAAGTCCTAAAATCCACCTCACAAAATCCACTTCATCAATCCACCTCATCAATCCACCTCATCTCTTCTACCTCACCATGTTGCACATATAATTAAATATTCTTAATATTTAATTAGCTAATATCCTCTATTATCCAAAATAAATCTTTAATTCAATTATCCTCCACCAATTGAATTTAATTCAATTGTTCCCCACTATCCTCCACCAATTGAATTCTTAATTCAATTGTTCCCCACAATCCTCCACCAATTGAATTCTTAATTCAATTGTTCCCCACTATCCTCCACCAATTGAGTTCAATTGTTCCCCACTCTCCTCCACCAATTGAATTCTTAATTCAATTGTTCCCCACTATCCTCCACCAATTGAATTTTTAATTCAATTGTTCCCCACTATCCTCCACTAATTGAATTCTTAATTCAATTGTCCCCCACTATCCTCCACCAATTGAATTCTTAATTCAATTATTCCCCACTCTTCCCAAAAATAAATTTTTAATTCATCCACTATCCTCCACTCTTCCCAAAAAATAAATGTTTAATTCATCCACTATGAATAAAAGATTCACTTTTATTCCTAGCCATTGATCTCATCTGTTGATCCTCACCCTCTATTCTCTTTTCAGAAACTCTATAAATAAGACCCCTCTCTAAACCATTAGGGTGATTCATTCTTGCATCAAATCCATGACCAATTTCCTCTAGGAAGATCTCTCCTGGCATCCTCATCATGCCCAATTTCTTCTCCTCATTCTAGTCATCCCATATCCTAGTGTGTTATCACATTTTGTATGTCAGCCATTACATTCTTGTCACCGTCAACAAGCAAGGAAGCAAGCTCCCTGAGGGCCAATCTTCTTCAGCATTAAGGTCAAGAATAGATAGGCGAACTATGGAAGCCACAGGGTAACAAGTTTGTAAGTTTTGTGCTTTTGTTTATTCAATCTTGTTTACTTGCATATTTCATTGATGTTTGAGTTTTATTATCATTATTGATCAATCCATTTCCCCATTAACATTTTGGCGCCCACCGTGATCTAATCCCCATCTTGTTTGTGAGTGTTTGGCTTTGAAAGTTGTTATCGTAGGATTCAGGTGTATTTTAGAGCACATTCGGGCATCAACTCTCACAAACGGCCTCCTACGCATAAACCGAGCTCACCATTGAGTCCAGAAGGCCTCAGAGATAAGAAATCACTTATAATTTCTCTAGTTTTGCTATTTGAAATTTTTTGAAATTTTTTTTACTTTCCAACGTATTTTTTTTGCAAAAATTTAAAAAAAAAAAAAAAAAAATGACATTAGATTTAATTGTTATTTCATTTTAACCTTTTCACTTTAGAAAAATAAAAAAATAAAATAAAAAAATAAAAAATAAAAAATAAAAAAAGCCAAAGAAGGGAGTTATTTTTTTCTTTTACACTTAGCAAAATA
Organism: Cunninghamia lanceolata; assembly: GCA_027924645.1. Taxonomy (NCBI): domain Eukaryota; kingdom Viridiplantae; phylum Streptophyta; class Pinopsida; order Cupressales; family Cupressaceae; genus Cunninghamia; species Cunninghamia lanceolata. The sequence continues at coordinate 787,416 of BSBN01001290.1, read as the reverse complement.
GGTTTTTTTTTCTCTTAGGCATAACTTTTTGTAGGAGTATCAGATTTTCACAAATTTATAGTCATTGGAAAGCTAATTTGATGAATTTCGCAATAGTATAGGTATTTTCAGCTCATTAGGTCAATATCAACAGGTATAATTAGTTAAAGTTGACTTTACCTTGACAACTTCAAACGACCATAACTTGGACATCTTTCATCGAATTTTCATGCAATTTTTTTTGAACCATCATAGAATTTCATGTAGATTCTGATTTTCATATCTATTTTTGTTTTCAACAATCATATTTTCATGAAAATTTTTAGATTATATGTTTTGCACCTAATCCTTTGACTTACAAAATTCTTGATTCAACTTTTGTTTTGGTGGACTACAGGTGGATATCAGGAGACTGCTAATCCAGTTTGGTGCAAAAACATCCACTGAAAACCATCATTTTTCCTAAATGTTGAACAAGATTGATTTAGGCATTATCATACACCTGACATAAGATTCCCATCTAGTTCTAATTAGGAAGGAGTAACCCATTGTTCATACAATTTGCATCTAACTGTAATTAGGAAAGCACAAATGCATACATGCCAATATCACATAGTCCATAACTAGGAAGAAAGTAATTAAACCATGGCTATATTTGCATATTGCTATCTTTTTCAGTTAGATCATTGCTATCTTACAAATGGGAATGAACATTGCTATCTGTTTAAACACTTCAAAGTTAACAACTTGGGCTATCGTGGATTAAAATTAAACTCATCATTGCTATTTGGGTTAAAACTGAACCACTACTATCTCGATTGACCAACACTTCAAAGTTAACAACTCATGCTATCATGGATTAAAATTGAACTCATCATTGCTATCTTGGTTAAAATTGGACCACTGCTATCTTGCTACTCACTTCAACGTTCTGTGCTTGCCCACGTAGATAGCTCATCTAGTTTTTTTTCATTTTAACTAGAGGAAAAGAACCACTATATACTGTGTTTTTGGGAATGATACCAGGACTATGCTCTCCCCTATCTTGGGTGACCAAAACGCCAGAAGTATCATTTTCGCATGTGTTTTTCCTTTAGAGGGGCCTACTCTTGGATACTGCTTATCCAAGTAGGAACGACCCTAAGTGGTAACAGGCTAGATGCCAAGCCCTTCCAAGCAACTATGAATAAATTGTGTTTGGAGTGAAAGCTTCAAACAATGAGTGAAGTTGTGTTACATCGACAGCTAACCTCCCCCAAAACCCTCCAAGGTGCAACCCTTGTAGGCTGGGAGACTCCATAACGAAGAGTAGTGCTGCCACATGTGTAACCACTCAAATGGTTGCCCACATTAAAAACCCATTGTTCTAATGGCCAAAAACCCTTGTAATCCATTTCTAGCCTAGGATATTTGTGCTTGCTTTTGTTCCTGTTAGTCCAAAATAGAGTCAAAAACACCACAAAAATAATGAAAAAACTATAAAATATTCTTTGTGCTTACTGCGTTTTCATAAAATTTGATCAAGCAGACCTTTTTTTTAGCCAAAAATACCAAAAACAACAGAAAAATTCCAAAAATATGCAAAAAAAAGCGAGAGTTGCACATATATTCTTTTTCCCTATGCATTTACGTCGACTTGCTGAACATACATTTAGACTTGCTGTGCATATGCATACTGTTACTGCGCATTTATACTTCACCAGTGTGGCGCATTTGTGTCGATTTCCTGTGCATATGTGCATTCCTGCTACGCATATGTTTCAGCGCATCCACAATAGTGAGTACTTGCACTATTTTTAAGGAAACAATTTTACCTGTTTTGAGTACCCATTTGAGCCTAGCTTCGTATTCAGAGATCAGATTCAACCTTGCAGTCAGTCTTTATCCATTTCACCCAAATACCTCTCTTTTGTCAGTCACTCCATTCACCTTCTGTCAAAACTTCTCTTTTCCCAAAGTCAGTTTATTCCATATCAGTTCGACATAGGTCCCTTTTTCGTACCCTTTGTGAATTCACATCAGCCTAGTAGGTCACAAAACCTTGCTAGTAGTCTCGTTGCATGACTAGTCCCTACATAGTACGACATGTATCAAGTACCCTTACTGGTGGCTACCATCTTGTGTCAACCGTCTTGCTTGAAGTCATTAAGCAAAAAAATCCTTTGTCCAAGTCCCTTCCTAGATATCCTATTCACAATAGTCTCAGTCGGCACCTTGCCAAAATTTCTAGTCCCAGTCCACTTCATCTCGCGTCACCTTACATGGTTCTTACTAGATCTCAGTATAAAAAGCAACTTGAAATGGCTGGCTCATCCAACCACATCGTCACCCCTCATGATAGTGATGAAGAATTTTCTCACGAAGGTTACCACGAACACATCCAAAGTAGGAAATTCCAATGTACATTAGACAAGGTGCTCCATGAGGACCCTCCTAAGTATTTCTATTACCTCGCTAATCTTGGAATTAAACTCCCCATAGATTTTGATGTACACACAATCCAAGAAAATGCAGAAAATGCTCCTGAAAAAGGAAAGAAAACCCTAGACTCAAACGCAGAGGATAGAGAAAAGAAAACCATGGAAGACATGAGGAAATAGCTTGAGTGCCTCAAACAAGAAATGTTAGATCTCAAGATGGGTATGAACACAAAAACTTACTCCTTGGAGGATATCGCACCATACCCCTTTGACAAAAGTCTAAACATGGCACCCTTTCCCTTCCAATTCGAAGTTCCTAAATTAGATAAGTACAAAGGGAAAGGGGACCCTAGAGATCATATTAGGGAATTCAATGCAACATGCATGGAAGTAGCTCACGATGCTACCTACTTAATGAGACTTTTCCCTAGATCTTTGGGTAGTCAAGCTATGGAGTGGTTTTCACACCTCCCACCAAGCATCAAATCTTTTGATGAACTTGTCAACAAATTTATCACGTATTTCTCTTACAATATCAAGCACGAGGTGTCTATGCTAGATTTATGCAACACCAAACAAAAGAGTGGTGAATCATTCACCACTTTCCTACAACGATGGAGACAACTAGAAAGTAAGTGCTCCTATGATATGCCTGAGAAACAGCTAATGGAGATGTTTGTCCATAACCTCAATAACGATCTTAGCTATCAAATACTAATACAATGCCCTACATCATTCTCCAAAGTCATTGAAATGGGATTGTTCATTGAAAAAGATATTATCGCCAAGGGGCAAATCAAGTTATATAAGGACACACCTACCTCCAATTACTCAACGGATAAATCAAAGTTTTGGACCAAAAATAAGAATGTGGTCAATGATGGGGTAGTAGATGCCAAGGCAGCAACTCCCAAGCAACAACCCATATTCACTCTTAAAGGAGAAACAAACAATGGTACACTCAATAAACCACCCTCTCAGGAGCCCAGACCTTCGTTTAGTTCAAATCCAAGGAGAAAATTCACACCATTGGGTGAGTCACAAGAGTCCGCACTAAGGAAGTTGTTGGCTAACAATGAAATCTCTCTACCACCAACAAGTGATTATGAGCCTATAGTCAAAACCCCCTATTGGAAGGACACAGACTATTGTGAATATCATTGAGGCAGGGGGCATACAACCAACAATTGCATCTACCTCAAAAATGTCATACAAGATGTGCTAGATCGGAACCAGGGAGGAACCCAACAGCATACCTCCAATGAAACTCATGTTGCCTACAGGGATCCACTTCTGAATCACAATAGACTATACAACAACAATAACAATAATGGCAACAACCACAATGGCAACAACTACAATGGCAATAATAATAACGACAACAATCGCAACAGGCCAAATCAGAACAGCAGGACTACTAATGCTAACTATGCAAGTGTGCCATTTGATTATACCATAAACTACATTTTTGAGCCCCAAGTCAATGTCATCTCACCCAACCAACAATCAGGACCTAATAGAGCTGGTTGTAGTATAATTACCCGCAGTGGTAGAGTCACGCTCAATACCGCCCCTCCCAGGTCGTCCCCTTCTCCATCCAACTTCCATCAGTACAATGTCATCGACCAATTACAAAAAACTCCGGCTCAGATTTCTATCTTGGAGTTACTGTGTCTATCTCCTTCTCATAAGGAGATCCTTGAGAAAGCCTTAGTGGAAAACACTATCCCCATTAACTTGGCTCAAGAGAAATTCCAGACCATGGTAGGTAATCTGACTTCCTCCAACACCATATCATTTACTGAGCAAGATGACCTCTCTGTATCTCAACCCCATAACATCCCTCTCCATATCGTCGCCTTCATCCACAAACATTGCATCAAGTTGGTTCTCATTGATGGAGGTGCCAGTCTAAATATTTGCACATTAAAGCTGGTCCTTGAATTGGGGTTCTCCGAATAGGCAGTTGATCCAAGGAGAAAAATCACCATCAAAGCATATGATGAGGAAGAAAGAACCACAAAGGGAACAGTGGTCCTACCCATTCAAGTGGGACCAGTGATAAAAGATGTTGTCTGTCAGTCCTTGATTGGGAGCTCGCTTATAATATCTTACTAGAGAGACCATGGATTCACGCCATGAAAGTTGTCCCCTCAACCTATCATCAATACATAAAGTTCCCACATAATGGCAAGCAAATCACAATTCAAGGCGACCCTGACCCCTATCAACATTACAACTCTTTCCTTGCAAAACTTGAATGCATCATCCCGAATAACAGAGCATATATATCCCCTATCCCACAGCATGACCATACCGCTGAAGCCTCCTCCTCAAGACCCAAAGAGCAGAAAGTTACCATAAAAGAAACTGGAGTGGGAGAGAACTCAATTGAGTACAGTCTCAATCTTGCCAAATTACCTTTGTCTCCTAGATCTTTTGGCTGACCCAAGCATTTTCCAAAGCCATCTGCTCCTCCTGTAGGTCCTGCAACTCCCTTTGTAAAATGGGGGACCTTATCCGATGAAACAGAGGAGAGAGACATCCTGCAATGGCTCTATACTGAAGAAGAAAACACACCCCAAGATTTGTCTAGACTCCCAACAGAACTCTATGGGCGAGGTGAGACTATTCTGCATAGAATAGGGTATGAAGGACAATGCCCCATCAGCCTCAAAAAAGAAGGAATCATTGAACCTATACAACCTTCTTCATCCTCATCAGCTAGAACCACAAGTGGCCTAGGATACAAAGGCAAGGGTAAAGCCAAGGAAAATGCCTATCTTGTAGAAATGATCCAAACACTCCAAGAAGACAACAATACAGATTCAAATGAGTATGAGTGGGATGAGCTAACAAATATTCCTATGACGACAAGGAGGTCGACACCATTCAAACTTTTAGCCCCTACCGTGAGGGACAAATGCTTTCGAACAGACCACTAGAGTCTGATTTGCCCATCCCTAAGATCATGGCTCTCGAGGAAAGTTTAAATTCCATTACAATAAACAACTTGGAAGAAAGTACCATCCTAAGCACAATCCCCACCAATGCTCCCAACATTTCCATTCATACCATCAATGAATCAGGTCTATCATCCAACTCCCTCCCCCTCGTGCACCCTGAGCTTATTGACTAGGATCTGTGAGGAACTCCTCAACTAGATATGTTCCAAAACGATGATGCTTACATTGATTATATGGAACTTAGGGACCACTTACCCAGGGGAGATCATAAAGCTAGTTTTGCTATTGAACTGAATACCATGGCTTACTTCGGAAAGGGTACCAAGCCTTCTAGTCACAAAAATATCAAGGTCAAAACTGAATCTGACAATGAAAACTGCCTTGCGGTAGTGTCAGATCCCAAAATAGTAAAAAGAAAGCACACATCCGAAGGTGAAAACCCAACTGTGGCACCTGACGATGGAAAGCTTGACACTCTCCCTAGTGATATGTACCAAGAAAGGTCGCAAATTGTTGTAGAACTGACAGAGCCCGTGAATATTAGAACAGAAGAACAGCCTAAGGTTATCCACTTTGCTAAATCTCTTACACCACCAGAGAAAACCAGGTTTGTACCATTCTTTAAGAAAAAGAGAGGCAGCTTTGCTTGGTTGTATGTAGACATGCCAGGTTTAGACCCAAACTTAATTCTACATCATCTACCATTGGATCCAGGAGTAAAACCAGTAAAGCAGAAGCTGAGAAAGATACATCCTCACATAACACTTTTGGTCAAAGAAGAACTCAAGAAATTGCTAGTTGTAGGGTTCATCAGGGCTATAGATTACCCAGAATGGATATCCAACATTGTGCCAGTGTCCAAACCAGACGGCCGAGTCAGATTATGTAATGATTTTTGAGACCTAAATAAAGCATGCCGCAAGGATGATTTTCCATTGCCAAAAATCGATATCATAGTCAACCTAACTGCAGGACATACTATGCTATCTCTCATGGATGGATTCTCAGGGTATAATCAAATCAAAATAGCACTAGAGGACTAACACAAGACAACTTTTACTTGCCCATGGGGTACCTTTTTGCTAGAACATCATGCCATTTGGGTTGAAAAATGCAGGTGCCACATATCAAAGAGCTATGACTACTATATTTCATGACATGATGCATGTAACAATGGAGGACTATGTCGACGATATCCTAGCAAAGTCTCTCACAAGGGATTCACACCTAGATGTACTAGAAAAAGTCTTTCAAAGACTGGACCAATTCCAAGTCAAGCTGAACCCAAAGAAATGTGTGCTTGGGGTAACTTCAGGCAAACTGCTAGGCTTCATCGTGTTGGCAAACAGAATAGAGCTGGACCCTGCTAAGGTCAAAGCTATAATGGACATGCCACCACCCAAGACTCTAATTCAATTGAGATCACTACAAGGCAAGCTGCAAGCAATAGATTCATATCTCAGCTGGCAGATAAGTGCCAACCATTCAGCCATCTCCTGCACAAGAATATTCAATTTTGGTGGGATGAGCAGTGTGAAGAAGCATTCAACAAGCTAAAAGAATACCTTATGAATCCACCCATTCTTATGCCTCCGATCTAAGGGAAACCGTTAATTCTCTACATATCTACTACACCTACTACTCTGGGGGCACTTCTAGCATAGCATGATTATGAGAACAAAGAAAGAGCCGTCTACTGCATCAGCCAAACCTTAGTGGGCTATGAGTTACAATACTCACAAGTAGAAAGATCATGTCTTGTGGTAGTTTTTGCTTTACAAAAACTCTAACATTACATGCTTGCACATCCAGTTAAACTCATTGCCAAAATAGACCCACTGAAGTATCTCCTCAGCAAAGCAGCTCTCACAGGTTGCGTAGTAAAATGGGTAATGCTTCTTAGTGAATACAACATCAAATATGTAGACAGAAAAGCCATCAAGGGACAAATCATAGCTGATCAACTACCAGAAGCACCATTACAAGACACCACGCCAATGCAGTTTGAGTTCCCAGACAAATCCTTATTCAACATCTCAACACATTCCTAGAAGCTCTACTTTGATGGGTCCTACACAAACCATGGATCGGGGGCAGGAATCTTGTTTGTGACTCCTCATGGCAACACCATTCTGAAGTCTTACCATTTGCTATTCCCATGCACCAACAACATAGCTGAATATGAAGCCCTGGTCATTGGTATCAAGATGGCAACCGAGTGGAAAATCCAAGAACTGCATGTCTATGGCGATTCTTAGCTTATAATCAATCAGGTCAACGATGAGTACCAAACCAAAGATGAAAAGCTTGTCCCTTACAAGAGAATGGTTGATGACTTTAAGGAATATTTTGTGATCATCTCTTTTGAGCAGATACCTCGAATTGAGAACAAAGCAGCAGATGCCATGGCAACCATTGCATCCCTTCTTGAGATTCTAGAGAATGAGTCACGGTATGAGTTCTTAGTAGAAACTATTCGACAACTAGCTTATGATCTTCCAAAGAACCATACCATATGCCTTTTAGTTGGATCTGCTTCACCTTGGTACGGTAAGATTTATACTTATCTCAAGGACAACACCTTCCCACCTGACCTATCTTCAAACCAACGACGTACCTTTATATGCCAAACCTCTCGCTATACCATTATTGCCGATACCCTATATCGATGTGGTCTAGATGGTACTTTACTCTATTGTTTAGAACAAGAAGAATCTATAACCACTTTGCAAGACATACACGAAGGGATTTGCGGAACACACTCTAGTGGTCCTTCCTTAGCTAAGAAACTCATGCACTTGGGTTATTATTGGCCAAACATGGAAATGGATTCATATCAGTTTGTCAAGAAGTGCAAGCAGTGCCAAATACACGGGAACCTAATACATGCACCAGCTCAAGAATTGAGACCTTTAATGACACCTTGGCCCTTTTGCCAATGGGGACTTGACCTTGTGGGAAAGATCCATCCACCCTCATCCAACGGCCACAAATTCATCATAACTACCACTAAATACTTTACCAAGTGGATTGAAGCCGTTCCCCTCACCACCGTCACAGGTAAGCAAATTTCCTCATTCATCTTGAATTACATTATTTGCAAATATCACATTCCTTCATCTATTATCACAGATAATGGAAGACCATTCAAAAATCAGGATGTCCAAGAACTCTGTGAACATTTCAAAATCCAACACTGTTTCTCCACTCCATACTACCCCCAAGGTAATGGTCAAGCTGAAGCATCTAACAAGACCATCTTGAAACTTCTCAAGAAGACAGTCAATGATGCTGGCTGTGATTGGCATGTCCAACTCAATCCCTCTTTGTGGGCCTACAAAACCAGTATATACACTCCCATAGATGCTACACCATACGCCCTTGTCTATGGTTCAGAAGCCATCCTTCCCATTGAAGTCAAATTACCATCCCTCAGGGTGTCGCTAAAGTGTCTCATATCAGATGAAGAATACAGGGTCTCCAGGCTACAAGAACTAGAGTTACTAGAAGAAAGGTGACATAAAGCCTTCGATCATCTCAAAGCTTATCAACAGATGATGTCAAGAAGCTATAACCACAAGGTTCGCCCACGATGCTTTAAGGTTGGGGACCTTGTTCTTAAAGAGAATCCTCGCAATCAACAAGATAGAGAAAAGAAAGGCAAGTTCAAACCTAACTGGCTTGGGCCCTATGTGATTGTAGTAGCTTACAGATCGAGGGCATATCAGTTGGCAACATTGGAGGGAAAGTTGTTCGATGATCCAATCAACAGCATGCACCTTCGCCGGTTCTATACCTAGGAGAACCCCAATGCAAGGGGGTACAAAAATTAAAAAAATATCAAAAACAATGTTGAAAAGAGAAAATACAAAAAAATTGGAAAAATAGAAACATACAAAAAAAAAAATTGTCCTTTGGTGAAAACCTGGCAAACAGGCGCCTTGGATAGGTATCATGATGAAAACCTGGCAAACAGGCGTCATGTTTACTTTCTAGCTTCTTGTGCAAATAAAAGCAAGTGATGAAAACTTGGTAAACAAGCGTTACTTGTGATAGACCGCCTTCTCCATCTCTAGGGATTCTGTCACCTTGAATCTATTATTTCTTCACTCGCATCCCATTTGACCCATATCTATCCCATAATAAACACCTGGCAGTTACCTATCATGGCTCGATACTCTCCCTCTTTATGGCCTTGTCAACCAAGGTTCTATCCCATACTGACTCCTCAATGTGAGCCTAATATAGTGTCTCTCATCAGTCTTCTGTGGTCTGGGTCCTTGAACTACGTTGCCTCTATGTCGTCACGTAGGCAAGGCCATTAGTCCAATGCACCCCTAAGGCTTTCCCTTGTCTCATCCATTCCATATGTTGTCCTTCTATCCAGCTAAGTCCATCTCCACTTTCTCTCGCCTAGGTCTTAGGTCCATTAGGGTTCTTCCTGAACTACATGGCCTCTGCGTCATCACATAGGCAAGGCCATTATCAATGCGCCCCTAAGGCTCTGCTTCCCTGTCCATCTCATATCTTGTCATCTATGCTCTATTCCATCCATGGTCCAAGCCCCGAACTATGCTGCCTCTGCGTTGTCACGTAGGCAAGGCCATTATCAATGCGCCCACGAGGCTCCACTTTCCCTATTCATCCCATGTCTATTCCTTCTATCTGTCTGAGTCCACTCCGCTTCCCTGTCCATCCCATATCTTGTCGTCTATCCTCTAGTCCATCCATGGTCCAAGCCCTAAACTACGCTGCCTTTGTGTTGTCAAGTAGGCAAGGCCATTATCAATGCGCCCTTGAGGCTCTACTGTCCCATCAGTCCCATATCTGGTCTTTCTATCTATCTAAGTCCATACCACTTCTGCATATTCACCATCACCTAGGTCTTAGGTCCATCAGGGTTCACCCCGAACTATGTTGCCTTTGAGTTGTCATGTAGGCAAGGCCATTATCAATGCGCCCCTGAGGCTCCACTTTCCCATCCATCCCATGTCTTGTCATCCATCCCTCTACCTGTCTATGTCTGCACCTTTCACTAGACAAATAAGAGTAGCAAAGCACTCTTCCCAAAATAGCAAAAATCTTGACACAAAACATCAACCTGTCAAAAGCAAAGTAGAGCACCATACCGAAACACTTAAAATAATTCTATCTCAATTATGGCAAAAAGACACATCTGATGCAAGAATGTTTTGTAAATAGGTTAACTTACAAAGTCTTGGATTTTTGTCATTATGTCTTCCTATGCTACTCGAGGATGCCAAAAGCTAGAGATGCTATGATGGGGGCATAATCTTTTTTCTTTGTCTGCTGCTTGTGGATTAAACTTTAGTAATGTGACGACTTTTCTCTAATGACATGATCGGCAAAAGATCATCGAGGACTCTGAGGTCTAAACATGAAAAGGGGCAATCCTTGTCTGTTGAAAAATGCAAGAAATACTTAGGTCATCTAGATTCAACTTTGACTAGATGCTTGTATTAACTTGCTAAATCAAAATCCATGTAAGTAATACTCAGGTCATCTCGATTTAATTATACCTAGATGCTTGTATTTTCTTACAACATAATAAAGCCCAATGATGAAAGCACTTCAAAATACTTGCTATATCAAGGTGACAAATATCCATATCCATACCTTATCCAATTGTAGTTCATATCCATTTCCATAACCATACCATATCCAATTGCAAGTCTATCCTTAATCCATGCCAATCAAGTCAAGTCAATCTTGTCAAATGATCCGATCACAATCAGTGGTCTTGATCCTTGTCCGGTCATAAACCATATCAATCAGCCATAACTATGCTTCATGTTGCTCTAGGGATACATTAGTCCCCACCATGACAACACTGTCATATATCATTATCATATCAAATGTCTTAGACAGGATGTTGTATTGTCAAAACCAGACCCGGAGTCTTATATGACATACTTCATTCTTGAAACCAGACATCATCAATCTATATCTTGGGTTTACCGCTTGACAGGGGCAATACCTTGTTTGTGCCTATATCATTTGTACATACTTGCTTGTGTGTGTCATCTTTCTATCTTGCATTCCATATCATTCATCCCTTTCTTCTGCATCCAACCATTTCATCTCCTATCAACCTATCTCATCATGAGATTATCCATCTCACGCCTTCCGCCTTCTCCTCGTCCAATCTCTTGAGGGGGCATCCTATCATCATAATCTGTACCATGGGCAAATTGGGGCATGTATCATTATCAGACTATTTATTCTTTGAAACAACGTGATAAAACACATTGCTTCAAAGAGGGGCAAAATGTATACACCTAAAATTGGCTCAGGTTGAATTAAGTAAATATTCTAATATTTATCTTAATTCATATTTTCTTCTATCAATTAAATAAATATTATAAGTTTATTTGATTGATTCATTATCCCATAATTAAATAAAATTATTTTATTTAATTAAGTTCTCTGAATTCTTCTAAATGTCTAATAATCCCACATCATTCAATTAAAATCCCAAAATCCTTCTAATGTCCTAAGTCCTAAAATCCACCTCACAAAATCCACTTCATCAATCCACCTCATCAATCCACCTCATCTCTTCCACCTCACCATGTTGCACATACAATTAAATATTCTTAATATTTAATTAGCTAATATCCTCTATTATCCAAAATAAATCTTTAATTCAATTATCCTCCACCAATTGAATTCTTAATTCAATTGTTCCCCACTATCCTCCACCAATTGAATTTTCAATTTAGTTGTTCCCCACTATCCTCCACTAATTGAATTCTTAATTCAATTGTCCCCCACTATCCTCCACTAATTGAATTCCTAATTCAATTGTTCCCCACTATCCTCCACTAATTGAATTCTTAATTCAATTGTCCCCCACTATCCTCCACTAATTGAATTCATAATTCAGTTGTTCCCCACTATCCTCCACCAATTGAATTCTTAATTCAATTGTTCCCCACTATCCTCCACTAATTGAATTTGAAATTCAAATATCCTCCACTCTTCCCAAAAATAAATTTTTAATTCATCCACTATCCTCCACTCTTCCCAAAAAATAAATTTTTAATTCATTCACTATGAATAAAAGATTCACTTTTGTTCCTAGCCATTGATCTCATCTGTTGATCCTCACCCTCCATTCTCTTTTCAGAAACACTATAAATAAGATCCCTCTCTAAACCATTAGGAGAGATTCATTCTTGTATCAAATCCATGATGAATTTCCTCTTGGAAGATCTCTTATGGCATCCTCATCATGCCCAATTTCTTCTCCTCATTCTAGTCATCCCATATCCTCCATCATTAGTGTGTTATCACATTTTGTATCTCAGCCATTCCGTTCTTGTCACCGTCAACAAGCAAGGAAGCAAGCTCCCTAAGGGCCAATCTTCTTTAGCATCAAGGTTGAGAATAGATAGGCGAACTATGGAAGCCGTAGGGTAACAAGTTTGTAAGTTTGGTGCTTTTGTTTATTCAATCTTTTTTACTTGCATATTTCATTGATGTTTGGGTTTTATTATCATTATTGATCAATCCATTTCCCCATTAACAATTTCAAATAGATTTTGTGTGTGGAGATGAGAGTGTGGTAAGAGAAGTGTGAAAAGTAGAGAAGAAGTATTGTGCTTAAATAGAACTAACTGAAGCATGGTGAAGATGCTATTCTTCAATTCAAGTACGCAATATTTATTATTCTATAGCTAATGTGTCTCTTATAGGCAGTGGGCCTCTTGTGAGCAGTGTGCTCAGGCAGTGAGCCCTAATTGGCATGTGCCATTTTGTTCTTCTTATAATTTTAATAGAGAATACAATCTTGGGTTAGTCACCCCATGGTTTTTCCCTTAACTGGGTTTTCCATATTAAAATCTTGGTGTCACATGTGTTAATGTGCTTTTGCTCTTGAATTGTTGCATTATGTTTTCATGATTGATTTATTATTATGCTGTTGAATTATAAAGAGGATTCAAGTGATTAATTAGAAGAAAGTTTTGGACAACTGATTCACCCCCCCTCTCAGTTGTTTGTCCTGAATCTAACAATTGGTATTAGAGATAAGTTCCTCTAAAAGAGCTTAACTGCTTGAGGAGATCCAGGATGTCTTCCTATAAGAAGGATAGCCCAAGGTTTGATGGAACCAATTTCACTCTTTGGAAAAGTTGCATGGAATGTCACTTGCAATGTATGGGAATGCAATATTGGATCATGGTTTCAAAGAAGTATGTTCGTCCACAGAATGGTCTGAGAATTGTAGATGAAATCAAAGATGTTGAAAATAATCTTCAGGCTAAAGAAGCTCTACTAAGTGCCTTATTTGATTCAGAGATGACAAATGTTATAGATCTAAAAACTGCATATGAGGTTTGGGAAAAGCTAGAACTTTTGCATGAAGGAGACAAGTATGTTAAATGTGCCAAGCTACAGAGTCTAAAAGGAAAATTCAAAAACACGAAGATGAGTGAAGATGAGAATATCACCTCTTACATGACAAAAGTAAATGAGCTTGTATGTGGCATCAGATGTGCTGGTGGAGTTTTGGATGAAGATGAAATTGTTGCTAAGGTTCTCAGATCCTTAACTCCATCTTATAAACACAAAGTTGTTGCTATTGAGGAAATTAGATCCTTAACAACTATCACAATGGATCAATTGGTTGGTAAGATATCTGCATTCGAGCTAGCTGAGTTTGGTGATGTACTTCTCAAGATTGAATCAACATTCAAAGCTAGTGCCTCTACAAAAGGAAAACAAAGATATTATCCAAGTGAAAGTTCCTTAAGAAAATTGTCTTGGTATTAGAAAGCAAGAAAGTATCTGGAAGAGGATGAATTAGAAGATGAACAACTTGAGGCTGTCATTGCAAAAAGACAGCCAAGAGGATCCGGTAAGTATGAAGGAAAATCATCTTTCAAATGTTTTAACTGCAATAAGATTGGTCATTTTGCCTCAAGGTGTTTGAAAAGATTTTCTAGGCCAAACCCTAATAGATCAAGATTTCAAAAGAAGTGTTACTACGTTCATGAAGATGATGATGAATCAGAGACAGGAAACAAATCCGGAAATGACTTAGTGTTTATTGCCATCAAGGAAGAAGATCCAATGCCCTCTGAATATGTCAATTATAAAATGGTAGAAAGAGCTCTGGCTGCCCAAGTTGAAGAAAAGGATGATTGGGTCATTCATAGTAGATGCTCCCACCATATGACAAGTGACAAAAGTAAGTTTATATATTTGGAAAGATATGAAGGTGGAGTTGTAAAATTTGGTGATAATTCTGCTAGCAAGATCAGAGGCAGAGGAACTATTTCTTTTGCTGGAAAGAACAAAACCAGTAATGTACTGTATGTTGAAGGTTTGAAGCACAATCTTCTCAGTGTTGGACAGTTGGTGGACAAACGCTATGATCTCTAATTCAAGAATGGAAAATGTAAGATCTTTGAAAGTTCCGGAATAGAGATTGCCTCTGGTACTCAAATAAAAGGTAATATCTTCCACTTGGTTGGTACTGGTAAAAGTTGTTTATTTGTTCAAATTGATCAAAGTTGGTTGTGGCATAGAAGAATGTGTCATATGAATTTTGATAATATAATCAAGATAAGCAACACTCAGGCTGTAAGAGATCTTCCTAAACTGGTGAAACCTACTAATAGTTTGTGCAAAGAATGTCAGTTGGGTAAGCAAAGAAGAGTCACATTCAAAAGTAAGGAACAATATTCTACCAGATTATTCGACTTAGTTCATACTGATCTATGTGGTCTGGCAAGAATCAAGAGTTTGCAAGGTGATAGATACTTCATGTTATTAATTGATGACCACTCCCAAATGATGTGGGTGACTTTTCTGAAAGAGAAATCTAAGGCTCCTGAGAAATTCAAAATATTCAAAGCCATGGTAGAAAATAAAACCAGATTAAACATAAAATATCTGAGGTCTGATAGAGGTGGAGAATTCACATCTAGTGAGTTCATAGAATTTTGTGAGAAACATGGGATAAAAATATAGTTGTCTACTCCAAGGACTCCACAGCAGAATGGAGTAGTTGAAAGAAAGAACCGGACCATCTAGGAAGCATCTAGAACCATGACGAATGAAGCAAATGTTCCTCAGATCTATTGGAGAGAAGCTATAAGCACTGCTATCTATACTCTTAATCGAGTACAAATCAGAAGCAATACTAGTAAGACCCCTTATGAACTTCAGTTTGGCATCACTCCCATTGTGAAGTATTTCAGAGTCTTTGGTAGCAAATGTTATATTAAAAGAGATGAAGACCTTGGTAAATTTGATGCTAGAAGTGATGAAGGAATATTCTTGGGTTATTCTACTCAAAGAAAAGCATACTAGTGTTATATCAAGAGATTGAGAAAGATGATAGAAAGTACAAATGTGAAGGTTGATGAAGGTGTTGAAAAACCCTCAAGGTTTTATGAATATGATGAAGATGATCAGAATGATGCTTTGGTCCAAAACCCTTCTGAAATTTAGATCCAGACTGATCCGGAGAATCAGGAAGAAGAGATAAGTTTGAATGAACCTATTCAATAAATAGAAGTGCAAGAAACTCTCAAAATTCCCAGGTATGTAAGACTGAATCACTCTGAAGATCAGATCATTGGTGATAAAAGCAAAGGTGTTCAAACAAGAAGAAAGATTGCTCAAGACTCAGAAAATTATTGTCTGATTTCAAAGATTGAACCAAAGACAGTGAATGAAGCATGCAATGATGAAAGCTAGACTAAAGCAATGGAGGAAGAACTGATGTAAATTGAGAAAAATCACACTTGGGATCTTGTTCCCAGACCTAGAAATAAGAATATGATTGGAACCAAATGGGTCTTCTAGAATAAACTAAATGAAAATGGTGAAGTAGTCAGCAACAAAGATAGATTGGTCTGCAAGGGTTACTCTCAAGTAGGAGTTGATTTTGAAGAAACTTTTCCTCTGGTGGCAAGAATTGAAGTAGTCAGATTATTTCTTGCCTTTGCTGCCTTCAAGGACTTCAAAGTATATCAGATGGATGTCAAGTCTGCCTTCTTGAATGGTGACTTGGAAGAAGAAGTATACATTGAGAAACCAAATGGATTTCAATTGTCTGATCATGGTGATATGGTCTGCAAGTTGAAGAAAGCACTATATAGACTCAAACAAGCCCCAAGAGCTTGGTATGAAAGACTGGATAAGCATCTTTTAAAGATTGGTTTCAACAAAGGTACTTGATAGTAAATTGTACTTCAAAATTGAACATGAAAATATTTTGATTGTTGAAGTATTTGTTGATGATATCTTTTTTGTAGTTAGATATAGTCTGTGCAAGACTTTTGTAAATCAAATGAAAAGTGAATTTGAGATGTCTATGTTTGGGGAAATGAATTTCTTCTTGGGTCTGCAAATCACTCAAACAAAGAAAGGAATCTTCATTTCACAGACCAAATATGTGGAAGAATTGTTGAAGAATTTTGGGATGGAAGACTCAAAACCAATGAGTACTCCCATGACAACCAAATGTAAATTGAACAAAGATGATGACTCTCCAAAGGATGATAAAAAAAGTACAGGTCAATGATTGGAGGACTATTGTATCTTACTCAAACTAGACCTGACATTATGAATTTTGTTGGTCTTGTTGCTAGATTCCAAGGTGACCCTAGAAAATCTCATGTCATGGCAATCAAGATGATTCTCAGATATCTAAAATGGACAGTTGAGTATGGTTTATGGTATCCTAGAGATCATGATTTCTCACTTCATGCATATACAAATGTGGATCAAGCAGGAGATGTGGATGACTGGAAGAGTACCAGTGGTGGAGCATTCTTTTTAGGGAAAAGATTAGTTTCTTGGCTAAGCAAGAAACAAGAGGCAATATCTCTGTCCACTGCAAAAGTAGAATATATTGTAGTAGTAGGTAGTTGCACTCAAGTATTGTGGATGAAGCAAATGCTAAGGGACATAAGAGTGGAGTATGAGGAACCTATCACAATCTTCTATGATAATTCAAGTGCAATAAATATATCAAAAAATCCGGTGTTGCATTCAAAGACAAAACATATATCCATCAATTTTCACTTTTTGAGAGAGCAAGTGAACAAGAATGAAGTCAAACTGGAGTTTGTGCCCTCCAAGGATTAGATTGCAGACATTTTTACTAAACCTCTACCTAAGGACTCTTTTGAGTATCTCAGGGAGAAGTAGGGGTTATTACCCCTCCAGTTCTAAATTAAGGTACACTGATGTGCATCAGTCCGGTGGATCTCATAGTCATATCTTGTGGTCCAGATTGATGATGGGAAGTTGCTACTCAGGGGGAGCAGTTGGTATTGATGCAAGTATGTGTCTTTTGCCATTGATGTCAAAGGAGGAGAGAAGACATGTGAAAAACAAAAGTGGTTTCTGATCAAAGGGGGAGCAGTAAAGGAAGAGAAGACATGTGAATGGTTATTGTTGATAGGGGGAGTTATGTCAGAGAGGAGAAGTTCCTGTCTTGATGGTTAAAATAGTTTTTCACATCATATGTTGCCATCAATGACAAAGGGGGATATTGTTGCAAGTATGGGCCTAACCAGTGTTTTCATTGATGTCAACATACTCCTGTTGCATTGATGAACAAGGATTGGATGAGTTGTATGCTGAGGATATTAAGAAAATTAGTCCTATAAGGAACAGTGAAGACAGTAAGCTAAAGATCCCAGCTAAGATGAAGATCAGAGGATGCGCATCAAAGGGTTTGTAGATATGAGTCTTAAGATGATCCAGTAAAGATTTGAGAGATCCACATGAAGATCTGAAGAAGTTATGGCCACTTGAGTAAAACTGATTCTGGTAGATGTTCAGAGGTGACAGAGTGACACAAATAGGTCCGATGAGATCTGGAAATGCAATATCTTGTTTTACAGATTTGGTGGAGTGTTTAGGAAGTCAATGTGAATTGACAACTCAATTGGTTCATGGTCTGGAGGTCTGCAAGCATCTATTCCAATATGACAGTGATGACATACTATGTTCTTGAGGTTCCGGATGAAGGAGAGAAAGATTTCAATGAGTAGAAGTAGTGTGGATGTTCGTGGTGATTCAGGAAAGCTTGTGGAGTTCTTTGGATTGTGTCCAGTTTGTGTTGGTGGTCCGCATTGAATATTGATCTTGTAATTGAATAATTACTTCTGGATGATGATGTTCTTCCTAAGTCTAACTGACCGGATGAGTTACACATCCTACGGATGATCTTGAAGATGTTTTGTGAAGCATAGCGTGTTCTTAAAAAAAGATTGAAGTCTTAGATTTGTGTAGCCGACAATGTGTTGATCCGCATGAAGTCTTTTGTAATTAGTCAAGTTGTATTTGCTCTGTAATGCCGACTAAGATGATTATCCCAAAGTCAAATGTCTTGTATAAATAAGAAGTTGTGAAGTCATTTCAAATAGATTTTGTGTGTGGAGATGAGAGTGTGGTAAGAGGAGAAGTGTGAAAAGCAAAGTAGAAGTATTGGGCTTAAATGGAACTGACTCAAGCATGGTGAAGATGCTATTCTTTAGTTCAAATATGTAATATTTATTATTCTGTAGACAGTGTGTCTCTTGTAGGCAGTGGGCCTCTTGTGAGCAGTGTGCTCAGGTATTGAGCCCTAATTGGCATGTGTCATTTTGTTCATCTTATTCTTTTAATAGAGAATACAATCTTGGGTTAGTCACCCAGTGGTTTTTCCCTTAACCGAGTTTTCCACATTAAAATCTTGGTGTCACATGTGTTAATGTGTTTCTGCTCTTGAATTGTTGCATTATGTTTTCATGATTGATTTATTATTATATTGCTGAATTACAAAGAGGATTTAAGTGATTAATTAGAAGAAAGTTTTGGACAACTAATTCACCCCCCCTCTCAGTTGTCTATGTTGAATCTAACACATCCATGATTAGCTAGTAAGATAGTTGCAAGTAACATATATAATTCATGATCTGATAAACTTTCAATGTCAATGCTACATAACATGAGCTCCCTTTTTCTTTACCCTTCTTTGCTATCCTATTTTCATGCAGGCTTCCACAATTAGTCTTCCTTTGTCTTCCTGATTCAAACTCATAAAATGGAGTCCACAAATCATCTATAACATCCTTGTTTGCTAAAGATTGGTGCTCTGTGTTCCATGGCTTTTTAGGGTTTTTTTAGGTCTGATTGCTTTTCTGTGACAATGGAGGCTACTGCCTTGAGCAGTGCCTCTAAGAACTAGAACTTGTTCGAGGAGGATCCCTTCAAAGGATGGAAAGGAGTGTTAACAAGGAAGAAGATTTGTTCCCCTAAAGGCATGTCGACGCTTCTAGTCAAAAAGGATTCGGCTGAAGGAATGGCTCTGGATATTCTAGATGACTTGGTTGAAGAGCTAGTGGCGGCCATGGATCTTGCACTAGTCAGTAAGTTTTTCTCCCTCCATCCTAATATTGAGATGGTTAGGAAGTGGGTGGCCACTCGATGGAGGATCAAAGGCAATGTTTCTGTTATTGCTATGGCAAGAGGGTTGTTTTGATTCAAGTTTACGAATAGGGAGGATATGCTAGCTATTCTTGCAGGAGGACCTTGGCTTTATGTTACCCATTCACTTGCTTTGTGCCCTTGGAAACCTAGGTTTGATCCTAGCATGGACCTCAATAACTCCACCCCTGTTTGGGTAAGATTGCCAAGGTTCCCCCTGGAATTCTAGGATGAAAAGATATTTTCTGCTATTGGCAATACCTTTGGCTAGTATGTTACTGTGGTCCAGGTGTGTGTATGCTCAGTTTTGTGTTAATGTGGAGATTCACCAAACCCTTCCCATGTCCATAGAGTTAAACTCTAAATATGGTATTTGGACTCAGTCGATTCTCTATGAAAATGCTACTACCTTCTGTCAGATCTACAAGAAGAAGGGTCATTTAATGACCCACTGTAAGGTGAAGCAAGTGGGAGGGAATGCTCACCTTCATAATGAGGCTGCGAAGCACTCATCCAAAGATGTTACCCCTGTTAATCAGGGAATGGGGAGTAATGAGGAAAATGTTATCCCAAAAGATTATACTGAGAAGGATATGGAAAAAGATTGTCAGAATGTTGTTTTAAATACAGATAACTATCTGGACCAATAGACCAATCTAATTGAGGAGGGTGAAATACGCTTCCAATCAGTGGACACTGATGTTGAAGGAGGTGAGGCTTTGGGTGATGATCAACATGTTCAACCCCTAGAAATAGTTGGCATTGATGGGGTAGTAACCTCTAGATCAAAGCAGGATCCTTCCCTTGCCACGGAAGCAGGCGACCAGCCAGCTAATCCATCATTGATAGTTAAAATAGGATCAAGTGGTAGTGGTAATGACCAGGAGGATTGGATCACCCCTAAGAAAAACAATGGTAGTGGCAAAAAATCTGTGGAAGTAGGCACTAACTCCAAACAAGGGAGACCGACCCTCAGAGAAACAAGGCAAAGAGAGATTGCCAGGGGTAAGCAAAAAACACTAGAGGTCCAATCCCTTAAACCTTTTAAATGAGAATTCTATTTTGGAATTTGAGGGGCTTCAATAGTCCCACCAAATAGTTTGAAGTAAAAAACTGTGTTCTAGATAATAAGTTTGATATTTTTTTACTTTAGGAGGTTAAGATGAATGCGAAGAGCTTCAAGAAGATAGCTAATTATATATGGCCCAAGGTTGCTTTCTGCATTAGCCCAGCTATGGGGGCCTCTGGCGGGATTGTCACTATGTGGAACAAGGCTAAACTCTAGGGCTCTCTTGTTGCTTCTAATAAGCATTTTCTGATTATTAACTTCTCTTTGCCTTCCTTAAATTGGTCCTTAATCAATATTTATGCCCCAAATACTAGAGCTCTGAGGCAAACTTTGTGGACAGATTTGAGTACCACTCTGTCCAATTCCCCACACTCTAGATGGATGTTGGCTGGTGATTTCAACACTCCCTTATATCCTTCTATGAAATCTGGGAGGATTCTTGATTATTCTGATAGCATGTTTGACTTTGCAGAATTTATCAATGTTTTTGGTTTGCTGGATGTGGAGCTGTAGAATCAGAACTTTACCTGGTTTAACAGAAGAAGAGGAGATCAAATGATCCAGGTTAAATTAGATAGATTTCTTATTTCTAGCAATTGGGATAACCATCATAATATGAATCTGCAGGCTTTTCCTAGAACCATGTCTGACCAATGCCCTATTTTCCTTAATTGGAAAGATCAGTGCCAACGTGGTCCTTTTCCTTTCTGTTTTGAAGCTATGTGGATTAAACATAGAGATTTTAGAAAATAGTGGCTCAATGGTGGCAAATTCCCATACAGGGTACTCCTATGTTCAGGTTGGTTAAAAAGATCTTGCACATAAAATAGGATGTTCGTGGGTGGAATAGATATAGTTTTGGTAATGTGTTTTTTTAGAAGAATAATATATCTGGAGATTAGTAGATCTCCAACAGCAAATTTCTTAAGGAGATGCTTTAGAGGATATTATTAAGGAGGAGTACGACCTGATTTCTGACTGGAAGAATCTTATGAGTAGAGAAGAGGTTTTTTGGAAACAGAAGTCTAAGATTCGGTGGCTTAAAGAGGGAGATAGGAATATAGCTTTTTTCCATCTCTCAACCATGAAACATAGGAAGGCTAACTCCATACCAAAATTATGTTTGGAAAATGTCAATATTATCACTGAGGATAATGAGATTGGAGACCAAGCTATCTTGTTCTTTTAGAATTTGCTTACTGACCAACCTAGCAATGATGGGAATGGAAGGATTATGGACTAGTTCATTGATAAAATCCCCTGTCTGATAACTGAGGAAGACAACTTGGAAATGTTAAAACCTATTTCTGAGGAGGAGGTTCGTGCTATCTTATTCTCTATGGGCCCTTTCAAAGCTCCTGGCCCTGATGGCTTCCCTTCAATTTTTTTTCAAGAATATTGGGATATTGTGGGGGCTGATCTCACTGCTGTTGTTAGAGACTTTTTCAGAACTGGTAAACTTTTAAAGTAGATTAATAATACTTTTATTGTCCTTGTCCCTAAAAAGTTGAAGCCTACTCATCTTTCAGAATACCATCTATAAGCTCTGTACTAAAGTGATTGTCATGAGATTTCAACCTTTTTTAGATAAAATTATTTCCCCTTCTCAGAAAGGCTTTGTCCCGGGTCATCAAATTCTTGATGTTGTGATCTCCACTCATGAAACTATTTATTCCATGGACAAGAGTAGAATCCCTAGTATGGCTCTTAAGTTAGATATCTCTAAAGCCTATGATAGGGTCTCATGGACTTTTCTATTTCAAGTCATTAGAAAGTTTGGTTTCAATGATAAAATTTCTCTTCTCATTTAGGAGGCTATTTCCACTGCTAAATTTTTGGTCCTGGTTAATGGGGTCCCTAGGGGTTTTTTCTCTTCCTTGAGGGGAATTAGACAAGGGGATCCTCTTTCTCCTTACTTGTTTATCATGATGGTGGAGGCCCTTGGGAGACATATTCAAGCTAAGATCTCCTCTAAAGAAATTATGGGCATTAAACCTGCTTCCTCCCTTTCCCCTATGTCTATGTAGCAGTTTGTTGATGATACCATCCTCTTTGGCATCTCTTCTATGATTGAAGCTCAGAGTTGGAAGAATATTTTAAATGACTATGCCAAAGCTTCTGGCCAAGGCATAAATTTTCAAAAGAGCAATGTGTATTTTTTTAATACTCCTAATGATCACCGGCGAAAAATTATTAATATTCTTGGCTGTGCTGAAGCTAATCTTCCTGCTATTTATCTTGGCCTCCCTCTTACGGTCAAAGACGTGTCTCAAGGTTTTTGGAATGGAATCTTGGAAAGAACTCAGAAGAAGTTGATTGACTGGAAAGGGAAATTACTCAGCAGTGCGGGCAAATTACAGCTTCTTCGTGCCTCCCTGCAAGGTATCCCTACTTATTTCCTATCTCTTTTTACGATACCTAGTTCTTTTGCTGACAAATTGGAATAGATTCAAAGAAAATTCTTATGGACATGCGTGGAAGACAAATAGAGGATGTCTCTGGTCAGCTGGGAGAAAGAGTGTCTTCCCAAATCCCATGGTGGTCTCAATATTAGATCTATCTAGAATATGAATAAAGCTCTCCTTTCCAAAATCAACTGGAACCTGATCCATAGCCATAAAGATTGGGGGGAAATTATGCAAGCCAAATATCTTCATGGAACTGATTGTTCCCGTTTTCTCCAACAGGGAGGGATACCCCAGGGATCTGTTATCTGGACTAAAATGCTGAAGTCTAGAAGCCTTCTTAAACTAGGGCTTAGATGGAAATTGGGGAATAGAACTTCTATTAACTTTTGGAACGATATTTGGATGAAGGATAAGGCTCTTATTACTCAAGGGGATTATGGAGTTATTGCTGGCATTGCTACTCAGTTTTTTGGGGATAAAGTCTACAATTACATGTATAATAATAATGGTATTAGGAGCTGGAAAAACTTATTGGATTGTTGTGCTCATCACCCTGATCTCATTCCTAGGTTGCGATCTATTCAACATTTGGTGCAGGGGGTTAGAATTCCTCTTTTCCCTCGCAAAGATGAGTAGTATTGGTGGCCAGATAAGCTTGGTCGTTTCTCTGTCAAGTCTGCTTACCATCTATTGGTTCCTGAGGTGCATAGAAATGAGATCTAGAGGAAAGTTTGGAATCATAAACTTTTACCAAAAATCAATATGTTTTTGTGGGCTGCTGTTCATAACAAAATTCTAACCCAAGATAATTTACAGAAGAGGGGTTTTACTCTGGCCAATAGATGTTGTTTGTGCCTTGAAAAGGAGGAAATTGTCTCTCATTTACTTATCCATTGTGATTTTGCCAGAGAAATCTGGAACATAATCTTAAGGAATTTTGGCATTCAGTGGGTTTGTAATTCTGATATTAAGGAAGTCATTACCAGTTGGTGTCCTACCTTTTCTCATCCCTAGCTTATTGAGCTATGGAACCAAACTCTACCCTGTCTTGGTTGGACTTTATGGAAAGAACGTAATCACCAAATTTTTAGGGATATTGCTAGGGATGCCTCTCAAGTTCTTCATTCTCTTGTTAAGACCCTCATGGAAAGTGTCACTAATTCCCACATTAGAATTGCGGAGAAACCTCTTTCTCTTGAGGAGGAACAAATTGCAGCTAATTGGAAGATCTTAAATCAAATTCATGTTCATAATAATTCCAAAATGTTGTAGAGGCTTAACACTAGATGGATTCCCTTGAGGCCTAATTGGCTCAAACTAAACTTTGATGGGGCTTCTAAGGCAGATGGCAAGGCTAGTGGTGGAGGGATTATAAGGGATGATAAAGGGTGGATGGTTGCTATCTATGCTGGTGGGTTAGGTTGTCAAAGAAACAATTATACTGAAGCCACCGCTCTTCTATGGGGGGTTAAGTTGGCTATCTCCCTTGGTATTAGGCATTTGAATATTTAGGGGGACTCCAAACTGGTTATTGATGTGGTTAACAATGTGTCGACTGTTAGTGTTAAGCTAAAAGATATTATTGTGGATATTTAGATTCTTCTGTAGAAGATTCCTAGAGTTGATATCTCTCATATTTATAGAGAGGGTAATGGGGTTGCGGATGCCTATGCCGAACTTGGCCAACAATTTTCAAATTGGCATTGTTGGCGCCAAGTTAATCACATCCCTTTAAACATAAGGGACCTAATTCAAAAAGAGGTGACGTGTTGAGGATGAGTCAGAATTTTTAGAAAGACAACTCTCTTCATTAGCCTTGTTGGAAGATGCTGATGTGCATCTTGGAGTACGGGACTTTTCATACTTACTTTCTTATTGTCACTTCTACCTTATTACACCCTCCTGGTAAGGTGAGTTGCTTACCTGCTAATTATAGCATTTGCCAAGAAATCATGATCGAGCATGGGAAGAGTAGGCATCATCTTCGTAAGGCGGCTCTCATTAATGATAATGCGTGTAGTTTTATTACCATTATCATTATCCTTAGTCAAGCGGTTAATGTTACCCTGTATACGAACTCTGTGAAGCTTTGGGGTTTTTGTGCTTTGCTTTGTAAGTCTAACATGGGTGGTGATAGAATCCGAACGGAACTCATTTCCTATTGCGAGTTTAAAGACAACCCTATGGTCTTGCATTATTGTAAGGAGGGTGGTATCAGTCCTTATTTGGAACGGCTCAATGGGTATGATGAAAACCTGTCAAAGCAGTTCACTAGGTCTTGGCAAAATTGGCGTGTCACTGTGGGGGGAATTGGTTTCAAGATTTCTAAAAGTGTTATTGCTATGGCATCTGGCATGTCGACACAGGGGATCAAATTGTAGAGGAAAGCCAAAGTGGTGGACCATTCAAACTAGAAGCTTTTCCTTGGGGATGGTGAAGAACTTGTTCCTTATCAGGGAGGATTCAAACAAGCTAAGTTGCCTAAGCCATGGGACGGGGTGTGTTTTCTCCTTATGAAGTACTTCACTCTGGAGGAGTGCTTCACCAGGTTCTACAATTATCATCTTCCCCTTCTGAATCACTTTAGATGCAATGCTCATATTAGTTTTTCATTTTATTTATTGTCTTCCCTTGAGCATTCAGTTCTTAGGGTTAGAGCTAAGTTGGCCAAGAAACCTTCCAAGAAACCCATCCCCCTGCATCAGGGTCTCATCCTTTGCCTTTACAACTTCCACCTTGCCCTGGAGCCTTCTAAGCCTATTCAAACTAATAGTGGGGAAATGTCTTCAAACCCTGATGATACTACTATTTTTGAAGAGCTGTGCCCTTCCCTTGTTTCTCCTAAGATGAAAGGGGTTTCTTTTTCTACTATTGAGGAGATTCCCATGGTAACCACTACTAACACCCTGGTCTCTACAGTTAGTACGAAGAGCAAGAAGAGGAAGATAAAAGATGTTGAAGTAGATACTGTGGGGGCTACCGTGGGGACCCCTAAAAATCTTTGCACTACTCCTATGGGGCAAGGCAGCAAATCTCATCCATCTGCGAAGAATATTAAGGAGGGCTTTTCCTCAGGGGTTAGGAGGTCAAGGAGGATTGCTAGAAAACCTGCTCCTAAGGCCAAACTTATTGATTATTCTAAGAGCACATCTGACGAGTCCACCCAGGGTGATGAGGCTAAGGTTATGGATGTGCAAGAGATTTCTGAGGATGCTGATGGTAAGCATGGGAATAAAGAGGTGGAGGCTACTGGTGGGGATGCTGGTGATTCTACAGGTAATGCTGGTGAAGCGGGAAAGATGTTCGTGGAGGAAGCTGATGATGAAATGGAGACCGATGCTGGTTATGGGACTGACATTGCTATTCTGAGGGGCCGTGTTGAGAAGCTGGAACATACTTTTTCCACTATGCTCAGGTGTACTATTTTACCTAATATTTCTATGCTGCAGGATCTTGGGGCTACCATTGCTGTTGACAATGATGAGAACTCTAAAAAGTTGGATGACTTAATTGAATCTATGGTTAAACAAGGAGAGAATCTTCCTTCTTAGTTCTTGTTTCTTTTATGCTGGTGTTACTCTATTACTTCATATATATTGTCTTTAGTCTGGTGTTGCTGTCTATGTTGTTTATGCTGGGTAAGCAGTTTATGCTGTAACTATTTTGAGGCTCTTTTGTGTTGATGCCTCTGGGGTTTCTTTTTGCTATTTTGTAAGGGTTTAGCCCCTCATTTTAGCCACCTTATTTTATCAAAAACATGAGCTCATTCAAACAACTGAGTATATATAACCATTCTGAAATAGTAGTACACAATAAAGTAGATGAAATACAACCATAAATTACTGCTACAAAGTTTTCCTCTTTACAATCTAGACGGCTCAAAAAGCCATCATCAAATGAGATCATACCAAGAAAGTCACAGTGAATAGCTAGTGGAGCAGTCTTGATTTACAACTACATTCTCTTTATCAGATAAATGTTCATGGATTAGGAAAGGCACGGAACAACATGTATTCATAGCATACATTTCATAGTGGCCAAACAATGCAATGTTAGGATCCATGTTCATTCATAGGAGGTTCATAAATATGGGTTTAGGGATGTTTATAGCTAATGTGTATAAATGCTAGGTGAAAGATGAATATCAATCTGTCAGAGTATATACAAGGATAGCATATATTTAAGAATAGTATTAGGGCAAAGTTCTCATGGGACAGTAGTTGCAAAGCCCTAGCTCATAAATGAAAATGTTAGAAATAAGTGATATCTTGTAGTCACAATAAACTGCTAGGAAAAGAAAATAAACAAAGTATGCTATGCCACTGTCTCTATAAAACTCAAAGCTCATATCGAATGTATGGTTGTGTGGTTGCCTGATGATAGGGAGAGATCACCAGTATGGCTATGACTAGTCAGAAGATTCCAACTTGGGGTTTCAGATAGAATGCTTAGAGGACATTGTCAAGCTCGTAGCCCAGTATGAGGAAATTTCTACACTAGCGAATGTCCAAGATTTTAGACTATGTTGACTATCCAAAATTTCAAGGAAATGTAAAATCTTACCCAAGTGATTATATGCAGCCATGGCTATTTTGAAGGATAGCATAAGAAACATGTATAACTGAGCAAACCATTATAGAGTGACGGAACCATATACTATCATACACAGAGGAAGGTAATGAAGTCTCAAGTTCACATACACACAGGAAAGGAGTCTTTTGACCATGTCAAACTCCAAAAGTAAACCCGAGCCAAATAAATATTACCTTCCCTTTTCTATGTAGTATTCATATGTTACAGATACAGATTGAAAGTAATGCTCAAAGATACACACATGTGGTCACAACCCAAATACAAGAGAAGAACTTAGAAATGATAAATTGCCACATTTTATGGTGTTTATAAATGACATATTTGCTTCAATGTTTCATTGTGGCCATGAGCAAGAGGAGAAATGACAATAGAATTTAGAAGCAAGAATACATCAAATGTATTATATAGTCTGTGGCCTTTTGTTGAAGAACAGATATAGAAACAAATTTTTTTGAGCATGTGCTATTCGAAAGACAAGGGTTTACTTCAAGATGCTAAAATATGAAACAATGGTGGCCGAAGTAGCTTCTGCTTGAACCCACTGAGGATGGTACGAGAAAATACAAGATATACAGAGAGGAAAGAAAGCTTTCAGATGTGTAAAGCTTAGAAAAAACACCAAATGCATAGATGCAGTTGCACACACACACAAAGATGCCATCATGCTAGATAAAACCCTAAGATGCTTTCTTTCTTTGAGAGTTAAAAAAACCCATATCATTTTCAGTGGTAAAACCAACTACAAAATGCCTTGAAAATGATAAATACAGTAACTGATAGGAGTGTTACCTTGTTAAGGAAAAGTGCATAATGTTGCAGAGCCAAAAGTCTTCTTTTTGTTTCATTTTCCTCTATCAGGAATGCAATAATGGCACCCAGAGTATAGAAAGGAAATGATAGAGGAAAAAATGCAAAGAGTCCATCAGATATAATGCTACAACTGCAGCTCAAAGCCATTTTTCACTTCAGAAAAGGGAAGAAATTAGTGAATAATGAAACATATCTGCATCAAGAAATAGTTCACCTTCGAAATGTGCCAGACCAGTGGCGGAATATGCTCAAAAGCACCTGAAGGCCAAAGATTTCCAAGGAGAAACCCTAGCTCCAGTGGCGGTCATTTGTAGAGGAGTCTCCAAAGATGCAAAGTCGAGTTGATGCGAGAAAATAGGGAAACCTTGTTTTGTCATTAGGGTTGCATGTGAAGCCCTAATTGAAAGTGGGATTTTCTCACATTTTTTTCATTTTTTTTTTATATCCCACTAATGTCATCATGGGTATGTGCCCATATGAATACTTGCCTAGGCATTTTATTGCCTTAGTGATATTGTGAAGGCTTTATGCATTAAAGGTAGATTATCAACTTTATGCCTTGAAGATATTTTTGGAAAGGCTAATGTTATGCCTTAGACCCCTTGGAGATTGAGATGGGCCCACATGCCCTTAGTGCAACTTGTAAAAACATTTGAAGTGTGAGCATGCCTTTAGAATCATTTTGTAGTAACAAATAGGAAAAGGGCCTTATAGGTTTTATTTTTGCAAAAAACCATAAAGATGCCATCATATATTTCTTATGATTTTTGAAAGAAATCAAATGCCAGATAAGATGTGATATACCTGGAAAGATGCCACATAGGAGCCTTGCATTAAAATCAAGATAAAATCAAATAAGGATGTGTATTAAAATTGCAAAATCTTTGTAAAGCGTTATTTTAAAGCAATGCTTTATAAATTGCTTTAAATGATTGCTATTTTAAGTGCAGATAAAGCTAACTTGGATAGAAAAAATCTTTCTTGATTTCCTTTGGGCGAAATTAAGTAGTAGAAGACAATTTCAGCTTTTATGGAGCAATGAAGGCATGTTTTAAAGCAAATTTTTGTGGGGACCCCTTTGGGGATGAGTTTGGAAATGTTTTCTTCTATTTTTGAGGACATATCTAAGCTTTTTAATAGCTTTTGAGGAGTAGCTCAGATTTGGAGATGGAGTTTTTTCCTTATGAAGATTTGAGGAGATCTTTTGGAAGCATATATGTGGAGATAGAGTTTTCTTTTGGGAGTCAGTGGATACCAGTTTCTTCTCTCTTGTTCATAGGTAGAATTGTTTACAGGTAGTTGGCTCAGTTATTTCATATTGCATTGTACTCCTTCCAGTTCAGAATGACAATTATCCTATTCTATACATTTGGCAGTCTTGATTTGATGCTTTATTGTGACTTTTGGTCCTTTATCATGTCTCAATGCTGTTAAATTATAGTTTTTCCCTAGTTACATTTTGTGTTTGAATCAAACCTTGTTGCAAATTATTTTGGAGGTAAGCAATTAGTGGAATTGAGAAAGTTTATGTTTGAAGAACTATTTTATGAGTGATAGAAATTCCTTCAGATTAGTTATTAGAGTTTAGTTTCACATTTTAAGTGCATCTCTCTAACCTTTTTCCAAGACAAGTCATTAGATTAGGAAAATCATAAGGAGAACTAGCTCACTCTGGAGATTCCCTCTCACTATAGGTCAACCACAACATGGGAGGGTTTCCATGTTTCAACAGGAGAGTCAAGCTAGACTTGACTAGTGGTGCAATCCTGATTGACAACACCTATTATGGCTAATGTTGCTAAAAGAATGGAGGAGATGATATAAATGATGAGGATAATGAAAGTTAGACTGGATGCTATAGAAGAAGATAGAAGAAAAGGACTAAACCCTACACATGAAGATGAAAGTGATGATGATGAATTTCAAGCTACTGACCAAAATGAAGAAGCTCTAGAAGAAGAAGAATCTGATCAGGTAAAGATGTTGAAAGCTATTTCTAAGATGGGTAAGAGACCTAGAATGGAAGTATCAAACTATACCAGAAATTAAACCCTGAGGAATTGATTGACTGGATAAATGACTTGGAGGAATACTTTGAATATGAGGAATTTGAAGATCCTGAGAGAGTAAGATTTACAAAAACTAAGTTGAAGGGACATGCTGCTATTTGGTGGAAAGAAGTTAAATTGGATAGAAATAGGAGAGGAAAAGAGAACATCATAAAATGGGATAGGATGGTGACAAAGTTGAAGAACCAGTTCATACCTGCTAACTATGAGTTGGAATTGTTGAAGAGATTGTAAAACCTAAGGCAAAAGGAGAAATCTGTGAAAGAGTACACTAAAGAATTTCATAAGATGATCATAAGGACTGGACATAGTGAAGCAAGAAAGGAAAAGGTGGAAAGGTACATATATGGTTTGAGAATGAATATTCAAGAAGAACTAAGTTTTGTGAGGATGACAACAATAGAAGAAGCATATCAATTTGCATTGAAAGTTGAAGACAAGTTGGATAAGAGGCATGAGCAAAGACATAGAAGTAGAGGAGGCAAATTTTGATATAATGTATCCCTACAATTAAAGGATCATTCCTTACCCCTTGAGCTTACCATGCTATATCTTAAAAATGAGAGCATCATCTTTTCCTTAGAACTCTATAGTTTGCACCTACATTACTACATCCTACATTAAAAATACCATGCCTTCAATCTATTACATGTCATGATATAATAGTTGTGTTTTTTTGCATTGGGGACAATAGGCCTTACCAAATGATATAGCCTACCATATGTTCCTTATAAAGTGGGGCATCAAAACTTCCTCTACACATTACTTATGTCCCACCCATATCCACTAGGAACCTCTTTCCTTACTGTATTATTGTTTTCTCATGCTATTGGATGCAACATTTGGGTTGTATGTCTCTCCTAGAGTGCTATGCACCTCCATGTGTTTTTAACTGTTGAGGACCATATCACCACTTTTACTTTCCCTTGCTAGAGGAAACATTACATCTTAGATCTTCTCTCCATCTAATATATAATTATCACACTTTATCATTCTAAATCTTACACATGATGTATTCACTATTGATATTCCTTTGCATGATTATAATCTTGTACACTTATCTTTAGATCACACTTATGTTTCATGTACTACTTTTCCCACTCTTTCAATTCCTTGCCCTCCTATGGATGCAACCAATTGAAGGGGCATATATTGTCACTGACCTTCTTATGTTGAGTTTTTAGGGAGTGATAGGTGCTACCTAAAGGCTCGTCAACATGACCTGACAGAGAATTGTCACATGGCATGCCTTACACCTCATTTTTCTTATCATCTTATGGCAACTAGGACAACCACATCATTATCATCTTCTAAATAGAAAAATTTCCTTAACTATATTCATTTCCTATAGTTCTTATTTTGTACCTAACTTTCATTTCTGAGATAAATCCTACTCACTACAATTTTTTCTCTAGTTTTTAAGTTTTTATCAAGAGCACATAGAAAAGGACAAACATACATGATCACATCCAATGAGGTTTAGTACCTTATATGGACCCCCTTTGTATTCTTCGATGTCTAGTTATTTAGTTTACATGCATGTTGGTGAGTGTTGTGTACATTGATATTTATGATCATTATAATATTCATATGCACCATAAAATGAGGCCAAAATATAATGGTTAAAATTGTATATCAAAGTTGATTCCCATTTAGTTTTCTGCACAATTTGATGGAATGTCTTGATATATGTACATGTCAACAACACTTTCTTGTGCAAAGTTGGGCTCATTTTCCTAGCCTTTACCCATCCCTATTAACATATACCCTCATACATTTAGCTCGTGCATTATTGTTATATGCACATAATCCAATACATTCAACTTATCTAAACATTTATTACACCCATACACCTTCCCAAATGTAGTTGTTATCCCTAAATTTGACTATTTTCCTTCAAAAGGTCATTTGTATGATCTCTAGTTCAACAACATAGTTGTTAACTTGACCCTTGTTTTTTCAAAATGTAAAATTTAAAATTTAGCAAACTAGTCTCCTTTATTTTCTTTCCCCATGCTAACTAAGTACATGTTTTTAAAATATTGATGTTTGAAGGTATTCATTAGCATGCATTTATCATCTCTCATCTCTGAAGCATCCTCTCTCAACCTAGAGCCATAAATGAACAATTACTAGCCAAACATGGTGATTTGGTGCACTTAAGGGAGTAACAAACATGCATACATCATAATAGGGCTCTAGCTTGCTACCTTCAATATCTTTACACATGTTTTGAGGGTTGACATTGGAGAACATGTCTCCTTGCAACAAAATGTCATCTCTTCCAATATATTTCTAAATACTACTAGTCATTCGATAGTATAGCAGAGAAATGAAATGTTAACCAAGCAAGCATCAAAGCAGTAATTTACATTGTATAGGATCAGATTGAGACATAAAGAATAAATTTATGATTGTAGAATTGATCCTAAATAGAGCATAGATTTAGTGTAGGATCTACAACTATTCACTGATAAAGAGTTCACACATTTCAAAGAAAAAATAATCATAGTCTAGAATCTTTGCCAAAGTTCTTCAATTAACGAGCTAAGTATATTTCCATACTACAACATTTAAATTTAGAATATACATTACCCTACAGCTGTCACTTATCAAATCTAGGTTAATCTATGGTTATTTATGTGCATTTTATCATTTTAGCCTACGCTGACACCTAAAGAAATAACTAATTCATCTTGGACCAATACTATAGGAAACCCAGTAAATGATAAGTGTTTGAGGTTTTTTCCTAAAACAAATATGTGGATTCTATGTTGGTTAGAATATTTTATTATATTTTTATGGGTTACAAACATTCTCGTAAAGTAATCTTAAAATCATATAATTAAATAATGTAAATTTATATCTGGTATTTCAAATAGACTTTTGGGGAAAATGTTAGAAATAATTGAACTTCTTTTTTCCAAAATTATGTTCAGAATATTTTAGTGTTGGTGTAGTTATCAGACTACTAAAGTAAGAAACATGAGAGGAACCTCCTACAACAATATAATGAAAAATGCATGGAATAACAGAAATAACAGAAACATAGAAGGAATTTATTGATCACAGGCCACTTCGAGGGGGAAACCTCCTTTGAGCAAGCTCAATACAATAAACTCATGGATGCCTTCATTGGCCTCAACACGTACTTATATACTAAGTCTAATCTAAACAACTATTACTTCCCATGAATGTGGGATAATACAATATACTCACAGGACGACTTACAAAGCATATGCATCCAACAAAAATATACTAACAAAGTAAAGAGAAGGGTTAAACATGGGTTCCTAACATCCCCTCCCTCTTAGAAAAGCTTTGCCCTCAAAGCTTAAGATGTGGAAATTGTTGCTGAATCTGAAGGAGTGGTTCCCATGTAGCATCCTTTGGTTGCATTCTATGCCATTGAATTAATACCTCTATGATGGAGTGAGAGTTAAACTGACGAGTGCACCTATCGAGGATTGCCTCCTGCTCCAAAATGATGGATCCTTCATTATCTAGTTCTAGTAAAATAGTTTGTGCTCTGATGTTGGTGCCAACAACTTTCTTTAGACAAGAGACATGAAAGACTGGATGAACACGGGAAGGAGGAAGCTCCAATTTATAAGCAATTGACCCAATCTTCTAAAGAACCTTAGATGGCCCATATAACTTTGGAGTTAGCTTATGATGCCCTTTGAGTTTTAGGGATGATTGCTTGTATGGATGTAGATGAA
The DNA here is from genome assembly GCA_027924645.1 of Cunninghamia lanceolata. Taxonomy (NCBI): domain Eukaryota; kingdom Viridiplantae; phylum Streptophyta; class Pinopsida; order Cupressales; family Cupressaceae; genus Cunninghamia; species Cunninghamia lanceolata. Next base: position 752,923 of record BSBN01001290.1, on the reverse strand, counting down.
GAAAAACCATATCACCTTCTTGAAAAGTGCACTTAGAATGGTGTTGATCGGCTTGTTGTTTCATTCGATTTCTTGCCATGTGAAGATTGTCCTACAAAAAGTGAAGAATTTGATCTCGGGTTTGGTGAACCATGTCGACTGCCTGAACTGGTGAACTGTTGGGGGTGTATGGAAGGAGCACTGGTGGTGCCTAAACATAGACTGCTTCATATGGAGTCATTTTAGTTGTAGTGTGGTAGGAAGTATTGTACCACCATTCAGCAAGAGGGAGCCACTTTGCCCACTAATGTTGTTGTTCTGAGGTGAAGCAACGAAGATAAGTTTCCAAACATTTGTTGATAGTTTTAGTTTGACCATCTATTTGTGGGTGATACCTTGAACTCATCATCACTTTGGTGCTAGTATGTCAAAATAGTTCTGTCCAAAAATGACTGGTGAAAGTTGCATCACGATCTGAGACAATGGAAGAAGGGATGCCATGAAGATGGAAGATCTGGTCCATGAAAATTTGTGTGATTGAGGAGGTGGTATAGGGATGGATGAGGGCACAAAAATTACTATATTTGGAGAGGTGATTAACCAAAACCAATGTCACTGTCTTCCCTCCAGATTTAGGGAGCCCCTCAATGAAATCCATAGAAATATCTGTCAAAATCTATGTAGGGATGGGCAAGGGTTTGATCAATCTAGGAAGGAGTCTCATTTCACCCTTGTTGCATTGGCAGGTATAACATTCAGCCACCATCTATTGAATTTCCATTTTCATTCCTTTCCAAAATAAGTTACGCCATGCCCGATCATAAGTTTTGAGGAACCTAGAGTGTCCTACAGATGGAGAAGCATGGAGTTCATAGAAGACATCATGTTGAAGATCTATGCTTCGGGGAAGCACCAGACGACCCTTGTATCTTAGAGAAGCACCATCCCAAGAGTAATGTGGTACATCAGAAGGGTTATTGGCCAATTGCTGGATGATTTGAGATAATGAAGAGTCATTGACATAGCCCTACTAGACAGATTCCAACCAATTTGGAACATGCATAGAAATAGCTGAAAGAGAAGCTTGGTCATCAAATGTGCGAGAAAGAGCATCTGCCACAATATTGTCCTTACCCTTCTTGTAAGTGATCTCATAGTCATAACACATGAGTTTACTAACCCATTTATGTTGTGGTGGGGAGGAGACCCGTTGTTCTAGAAAATATTTCAGACTCTGGTGATCAGTCTTGATGTAGAAATGATTCCCTAGTAGGTATGGTTGCAATTTTGTATTGCATACAAAATAGCCATCATTTACTTCTCATATATAGAGAGTACTAAATGCTTACCAGAAAGGCCTTTTCTGGTGGACACAATGGGATGTTCATCTTGAAGGAGAACAACACCAAGTCCATTATCACAAGCATCATTCTCAATAGTGAAGGTCTTGGAAAAATCTGGCATAGCTAGAATAGGTGTAGTACACATAGCTTGTTTCAGTTTTTCAAATGCGCACTGAGCATCATGTGTCCATGTAAAAGTATCCATTTTCAACATAGCTATTAACAGAGTTACAATCTTCCTGTAATCCTTGACAAACTTGCGATAGTAGCTAGTCAATCCCAAAAAACCACGAAGGCTCTTGAGTGTCTAAGGATGTAGCCAATTTTTCATGGCATCTATTTTTGCAGGATCCTCTTGAATCCCTTGGGCTAAAACAATATTCCTGAGATACTCCACTCATCCTACCTAAAAACACATTTAAACTGTTTTGCATAGAGATGATGATTAGAGAGAAGTTTCAGTACAAGATCTATATGTTGGAGATGCTCAGCCCATGTTTTACTATAGATAAGGATATCATCAAAGAAGACTAGAATGAATTTTTGCAAGTAGGGCTAGAATATTTTATTCATCAATGCCTGGAATATGGAAGGAGCGTTAGTGAGGCCAAAGGGCATGACCAAAAAATTGATAGTGGCCATCATGCGTGTGGAAAGCCATTTTAGGGATATCATCCTCATGAACCCAAATTTGGAGAAAAAATGAGCGCCATAAAGCTCATCAACAATAGGAATAAAAAACTTATCCTTGATTGTGATGTGATTAAGTGCTCGAAAGTCAATACAGAGGTACCATGACCCGTCATTTTTCTAGACAAGAAGAACTAGTGAAGAAAAGGAACTGGTACTAGGGCGAATAATACCTTACTTCAGTAAGTCCCAAACGAGCATCTCAATCTCTATCTTTTGGTGAAATGGGTAGAGGTAGGGCCTGATGTTGGGAGGAATGCTTCCAGGAAGGAGCTAAATATGATGGTCCTCTGGTTGTGAAGGTGGAAATCCCACTAATTCAGCAAAGACACACGTATATCTATCTAAAATTTATTGTAGATCTGAAGGAGTAGTGGAGACTGTTGATGGTTGCATCTGAATGGAATGAAGCTAAGCGATGACACCATGTGAATTATGCTTAAGGAGATTTTCCATGCAATGTGAAATAATGATGCTGAGAGACCCTGGTTGTAAGCCCTTCAATGTGTGTTTTTGCCCATTGTCTAAAAAATGCATCCAAAGTTTAGCAAAATCCCATAAGATGGGTCCAAGTGTACGTAACCATTGAGCACCAAAAACCACATCAAATCTGCCTAAGGGAAAGGCAAACATGTAGGAGTGCGGGTTATAATATCCAATAGAGATACACACATTGCGACACTTCCCTTTGTAATGTAATGTGCCCCCATTGGCAATCATGACTTCAAGGCTAGAGCAAGGATGGACAAAACAATCAGCATGTTTGGTGATCCAAGGGTTAATGAAGTTATGAGTGCTACCAGAATCAATGAGTATTGTAAGAGGGAGCTTCTTGAAGTAACCCTTGACTAGCACAGTTTTTGGGGTGGTGACTCCTGCTAAAGCATGGAGAGAGATCTTTGGGTGGTCTTCCTAAGGAGTAGGGTCAATAGGCAGCTACTCAGCTTTGACCTGATCATCTACTATATCTTGAGCATCTTCATAAACTTTAGTTGCAGGTGGAGAATCGACATCCAAGAGATAGAGCTTTTGCTCAACACATCTATGTCCCTGAGTGAATTTCTCATCACAATTATAACAAAGCCCTTTTTCTCTACGTGCCTGCATCTCTGCTTCAGACAAATGCTTGATAGGAGATGTTCTAGGGGCTGGCATGATTGGAGGTCTTTGGGAAAACATATTTTTGAATGGAACAAAAGTGGATTTGGAGCACTGTTGAGCTGTGATCTTGTCCTCCGCCAACTTAGCCAACCATAGGGCTTCCATCATTGTGCTGGGATGGAACATTTTAATCTTAGATTGGATTACATCCTTCAGACCACTGACAAAACAACTCTTGAAGAATTCATTAGACAATCCCTCCATGTGATTGGCCAGTTTCTCAAATTCTGTTTAATATTCTCTGACAGTGCTAGTTTTGTAAAGTTTAGTGAGTGTTCCTGTGAAGTCATCAAAAGAAATAGGGCCAAATCATTACAAAATAAGTTTGCAAAAATCTATCCATTTTGGCTCTTCATGAGCCTTGATGTACCAACAAAACCACTGAAGGGCTTCATGTTCCAAATGAAAGGATGTAAGTGGGACTTTGTTGACATCAAAAGTATTATGTAGACTAAAATATTGTTCTGCTTAGTATATCCATCCTGTCGGATCATCACCATTGAAGCGAGGAAAATCAAGCTTCGACCCACAAAAATTGCCAGAACAAGAGAACCCAGTGTCTGTAGAAGACTTTGGCTGTCGTCTATTGTTCATGACTTAATGCTGAAGATTGAGGCTGAGAATGTTTTTCATCCAGATCTTGGAGTTTTTTCTTGAGGGCTGCAAGTTCATCCTCCATGTTTTTTGCTCCTGTGTGGGTGACAACCATAGCTAGTAGAATTTTTTATTTTTAATTTTTTTAATTTTTTTGGCAATGGGTAGAAAAACAAAAATGAAAACTTTTTTAGTAAAGGAAAATTTGGATTTGGGAAAAACTCTAACGGGTAATTGGGGGTTGACTAGGTTCTGGACACTTTCTAAGGGACATGGAAGCAGAAAATAGGGATTTCAGAAGTGGGTGAAAGAATGGAAAAATTTGTCCAAGAGGGACAAAGGAGTAGAAATAGGAAATGAACACTATGGAAAAATTTGAAGGCTATTAGGTGAGAATCGAAGAAGTTATGGAAAACCCTATTAATAGACAAATGTGGGATTTCTGGCTTTAATAAGTGGAATTTGGGATAAGGTCCTCAAGGAAGGAAATATGTAGAATGAAATTCCAAGGGTTCCAATGAATTTTGAGAGGAAATGGAGCTAAACGAAGGAAGATATGGCCAAAAAATGGAATTTTTTTTTCTAGAAATGATCTGCAATGGGATTTGCAAACAGCTCTGAATAGATTCAATCTGCGATTTGCCAGCTAACAATAGATATGGGCCCTAGGTATGTTCGGTTGTCTAAAGGTTCAGGGGAGTCACTCAGCCACCAATACTGTCTAACGGCTTGCATATTGGGGTAGTACCCCTCACTCCACAACTCAGGTAAAACTGATAACTACTTCACCACAAATGACAGCTATTGGTTTACCTCACAGATGGGAACTAGTCAATCAGGTAGGGGCCATTGCCCTTTTCGCTGGCAGTTCCTCTCAATGGGCTAGCTACTTCAGGGTTCCTATGGTACTCCTCACAATGAGTTTTAGGGCTATGCCCAGGCACTTCCCATAGTTAAGCAGATAGGGTTATTCCTTGATCTAAACTTGCAATTGAAATGAACAATACAGATGCAAAAAAGAAAGAACTATTACAATAATCACAACGCCTGGAGGCCACTGCAGGAAAACAATTCAGCTAAAATTCCACCCAGGGAGCCCAAGAAAGTGCTCTAATACTAGATGAGAGGAACCTCCTACAACAATATAATGAAAAATGCACGAAATAATATAAATAGAAGAAACACAGAAGAAATTTATTGATCACAGGCCACTTCGAGGGGGCAACCTCCTTTGAGCAAGCTCAATACAATAAATTCATGGATGCCTTCATTGGCCTCAACACGTACTTATATACTAAGTCTAATATAAAAAACTATTAGTTCCCATGAATGTGGGATAATACAATATACTCATGGGACAACTTACAAAGCATATGCATCCAATAGCAATATACTAACAAATTAAAGAGAAGGGTTAAACATGGGTTCCTAACACAACAAATACAAACAATAACACCAACACTAGCCACCACAAAAAGAATCTATTATTAGTAGCAACAAAATGATTTTAGGAGTACAAAATAATTTATATAGTCATTAGATGTATGTCAATCTTTGTTTTATAGCAACTTCTCCAATGTCTCTTCTCTCAGAGATCGAACCAAGACAAAATCTCCCTCTACTAATGAACCAACAATCAAACCACTGAACCCCCATTCTGGACCTAGGAATTTTTATTTATGGCACTCAACTCAAGATAGTTCAACCACCCCAAATCATTGTACAACTAAACAAATTGTTATAACAAAACAAATCGCCATCATCAAACTTCTTCATAAGCACATCACAATTACCTTTGTGTATATTCACTAGCTTATGCATATTTGGGCTCTAGGCAGTTATTAGCAAAATAGTGATTTCAAGAACTAGACACTTGCCGTCATAAGCCTTTAACTATCAGCAAATGTTTGGGTTTCTGAACTTCAGTGATAACTGCCTATCGACAAAAAATATTTTTGCAAACTTTAGTTATAAAGGCCTATTGACAAAATCTGATTTCCTGAACTTACACATATCCCTTCGTTATCATCAAAATGGTGATTTGTCAAACCTATCAGCGAATGTTGTGTTTTTTCGAACCAATATATCCATTCGATTGGCAAAATCTAACTTTTCTGAACTTGGTATTAGTCAACAGTTAACTTTAACCTTATCAACAAATTTGGGAAAACATGAACTCTTGCCTGAAGCCCTTATTGGAAATTGACTTATCAATGAAAACTAAGGTTTCACAAACCACCAAATCCTTTAGCCTTTACCCATGAACCTTGGTTAGCAAATCGACCAATGTTAGAACTCACGAACTGGTTAGGAAATACAATAGTTTTCCAACTAAGCAATTCTCTTTCAATCGGCAATTTTAGTTCTTCACAAATGAAAGGCTTGTGACTTCAACTTGGCAAGGCTAGTCAGTGAAATAGGGTATCAACAAACTTATGAGTTTGCTAACTCGTGATTTTTTTGATAAAGTTTGAAAAATTGAAACTTTGCCAATTGAAATTCCCTTCAACACTGTGAAGTCTTGATATTTGAAAAATGAGCCTTGTGCTAGGGTTGAAAATCCTATTCACCATTTGTTACATTTGATTTCATAAATTACAAAAATTCCTATGACCAGATCCATTTTATAACCCATGATAACTAATGATCCCAGGAATATGGCCTTTCGCATGTAAGCATCTCCTTGATCACAATTGAGAAAAAACTCTAAGAGCAATTGATCCTTATTAGAAAGATCTTGTGCATGTCTTTTCGATCAACAAGTTGTAGTTCTTTATAGAATACTTTCTGTATAATTAGGGAGAGATGAATAAATTTATAGCGATCAAAATTCCCAAAGATAACTAGTGTGAAAAATCAGGAAGACACTGCATAATATTTCATCGATGAAAAACTCATTGACAAAAGCAAGCTAGTTAGAGTGAAATTTTCAAATCACACCGAGCTCGTGCATCATGCTGATGGATACCTTTTCAGGGAGAAACATATGTACTTTAACTAATAAGACAGGATAACAATTGTGTTCGAGAAACATGTATGATTGGAGTGGGTTCTTTAGATCTCTCCGACTATGTGGGTTACTCTGATAAGGAAGACCATAAATGTTTTCGGGTAAAGTCCCACCGACTTATCCTAATGAACAAAGCGATAGAGGAAACATGTTAGGGAGACTAAATATATCATAAAGGAATCATATCCTCTTAGTGATGATACATGTTAGCCCGATGATAATATGAATGAGTATTATTTTTTGAAAATACAATGGGCGATGCTTAAAAAGGATTTCTAACAATCCAGATCACCCTGATATCAGGTAAACTTCATGATGTTCTCCCTAAAACATTAGGAATTGAAAAGTAAGACAAAAGGTAGTTGTGCAATATCGGTGAGAGTATTAAGTGTCTTCTTGACTGAATAAGAGAACTAATGGGACACTTCGTATCAAAAGGACATTCAGTTAGTCCTGGCGATCAGTTATGAACGTATAAACAAAGACAACACTAAATAAAGCACACAGATCGGCTTGAGACTAGAAGAGTTCCACCGATGCAATATCATTGTATCGCTCTAACATTTCAAAATTTGAAAAACCTATTGCATTCATTTCTAGTGGTGGACATTAATGGCCGCATGAACAAACCTTATATGAACATTTTTGATTGAAAAGTTGATTGAACCGAAAGGAATTTTCAGGAGTTGTAGCGAAGAAAGATGGGAGATTGACCGGAGGTCAAGGAATTCAATATGCCTAAAATTTACAAGTAAGGATACAAGATATCTTTGCAATTGATAGATTGTAATTCAACTCTACTATCTTATAGAGAGCTAAGATGGAAAGTCTTGCAAAACAAAAAATAAGAAATAAGAAGCAACAGGGTAAAAGTAGTTAGTCCAAAAATAGAAAGTAGAAAATTGAAATGGGGTAGGAATTGAAAGCAAAAGAATGAAAATTAAATCAAGACCTCATTGATCAATTGCCTATCTTAGGGCCAAAAGCTAGGAGGTTTGCACAATTCAAGGCTGATGTAGAAAGATTAGAAGATAAATGCAAACATATAGGTAATGTGTGGACCCCCATTAGGGGATATGAATTGTTCATGTTTCATTATCATCAGAGAAATAGATTTGAACCAGCTTGCAACCCTTGGAATTTCAATTTGGGGAAGCTAGTTGTTCCTGATGTCTTTGTGAATATAGACCTTATAAGACTTATATCCAACCAATATAACCTAAACCTTAAATCCATTTGCAACCCACAAGGAGAACCTTTCATACATATATCCAAAAATGCACTTTGTGAAGTTTTCAGCCTAGATGACACATGTGATAAGCCTATAGTACGTGAGGATCTAGAAAAGGAATACTGGAGAATGGAAACTACCTACAAAGGATGGAGATTGCCATTACATAGGCCTAGAGAAGATGGAAACTTAGTACCTCTTAAGGATGGTGATGGGCCTCCCTTCCATGTTAATTTGTTCGAACCTTATTTGAAATATACTTACTCCTTAGTAGGTCATGTAATGGGAACAAAGGTCTCTGAATTTATGTCTATAGGGCTAATGGTGATTGCTGCAGACATTCAATGTCACAATGCAAGACCCTTTGAGTATGCTTCATACATTTCTAGAGGGATTGACTTAGGGCTAATGGCTATCAAGAATGGTTTTCCCACAATGCACTTCAAACATTATTCCTCTTTCATGCACATGATATTGTACTGTGGACAAGAACTAGGAATCTGGCCAGAGGAATTAGGAATCACATAGTTAGATAAAGAGGGTCAGCCATTCGGATACAATTGTGGACCTCCATTTGCGACAATAGATTTGTCAATTCTAATTATGTTCATTTTGAAGAATACTTTGTCAAGACATTGTACAGATTTTATGGTCACCCTTGTGATTATTCATTGTCTAATGAGATCAAAAGATTCATAAGGCCTAAAGATTTCAATGGACCACCAACTGTAAGTCATACTTGGGGTGATTGGTACTACCCTTTTGATTCCACTATGATCAGGGTTTATGGTTTTGAAGATACACCTTTCCTATTTCCCAAGACTATGCCTGACAGAATTGCATACCTGGAGATTGTTAGGCAACTAGATTATTCCAATGTCATGAACCTGAGCACATATAACAAACAGTCATTCATGCCTAGTACAATGTGTTTTGGGGATTTTATTGTAGTATCAAGAGAAGGATATGACCTTGTTTTGAATAAATTGTCACATTTCAATATGAAGAGGGCTACACCAAGGAAACAATTTGATCGAAACGGCTTTATTGACTTTGCAAGGAAAAAATAGAATTTAAGTGGATATGTTCATATACAATATCCTCATGATGATATCATCAGAAACATGGAAGAAACAGAGGCCAACTTGGCAATTGATGAGTATAATAGAGAAGTTGAACAAAAGATGAGGGAGATACAAGAAGTAGAAATGTTATCCTCTTGTAGTGAGGAATCTTCTGAAGAAAATAAACCGCAAAGGCAACCTGATAAGATACCCAAGTTAAGGATTGATAAGTATCAACCTCCAACTAGAGAACAAGAAGCTGAGGAACCATCTGACATAGATGCTAGGCAATTAGCTTATACATCTTTTGTTTCAGATGACCATTTTGTCTAGTCTCCTGAGTTTAAATCTTTCTGTATAAACAAAAAGGAAAAGCAATAAGGGAATTAGTTGCAGATATCACACCGAGCAATGAAAACACAATTGTTGAACACATTGAAAATGGATGTGGAAAATGAAATGAAGAACATGACTCCAGAGAAGGGAAGAAAATTATTAGAGGAGTCTGGTGTGATGATCTTTCCTGGTTTGGACTTGAGCTCTACTTTAGTTTTTGATAGTTTTTTACACAATAATGATGCCAAACACAAGCTCAGTCTAGAAGGGGTAACAAGGGTATACACTGGGTCAAGGTACAATCCTGATGAAGATTCTCTTATGATCTGGGCTCTATACCCCCCACATAAGAAGCTTGTAGTTATTGATACAGAGAGAGCATTCAGTCATGTGATGACATTAAAAGTGGGTGAAACTGATCCTGTAATCACAACTGATATTGGCATAAATGTAGCCAAATTAAACGAGGCGTAGATTCAAATGTTTATTAAAGAACAGGATATGTACAAGTTGAACAGTAAAAGGATGCTTAAAGAAACTAATTTTCTAAGAGATACAGTTAAGGATACATTCAAAGAATCTTCTAAAGTGTTGACTCAAGGGGAAAGCTCCCAAGTAAAGGACAAGTGCAAGGAATTACAAATGAACACTCAAGTAATCCAGGCCAAGTTTGATGCACTCTCTACAATTTTCCAAAAGAGATACACTAATATGATGATCTGGATGAACAAGTTCTAGGTCACTCACTCTAAGAATCACACTGCCATTCAAGAACATAATAGGATAAAGGATAGGCTTAAGGAAAAGCTCCAAGAGGTACAAAACAGAAACACTTTTGATACTGGGGCCATTACCACTGCTGAGGACCTAATCAGGAAGCATACAGATTATTATGAGGAACTTCAAGAAGATGCCAAAGAGTTTATCAATGCTTCAAAGGAGGGTGTGCCTACATTGTTTAGTGACAATAAAGATCTGAAAAGTTAGAATGAATGGATAAAAGAATGCCAACTGATACTAAAGGGAGCCTTGGAAGCGGCTAAGTATGAAGATCCAGTATTTGGAGAGGCCTGTGAATGCTTAGAAAAGATGATTACTATGGAGATTGTGGCGAGGAATGCTGTGGAATATGCTAATACATACTTGCGTTAGAAGTATTTAGATCATGTTACCTAAGTTCATTTGTGGGTCATTAGAGCTTAATGTTAATATTTTGTGTATTGTTGTTAAAATTTTGAAAGACACTTATGAGGAGGCACACCCTCTTCAAGATATTTCTATATACGTTAAACATGTGGTGATTCAAAGGAGAGAAGAGGTAGGAAATCATTATTAGTAGATAGTGGTCATCTATTCACTCATCCATTCTCATATTTCATAAGCTTATGCAATTAATATATATATATTGAAGCAATATAATGGAGGAAAGTGTTCTTAAATGGTGATCTATTTTCAGTGTTCAATTGTTGTGTTAATTTTCATGCTTGTATACTGTTGTACTATCTCCAAAGTGGTTCTCTTAAGTTATTCAGATTTATGTAATTTGTCATGACACATTTGTTGTTGGTATGTTGTTATCTTGATTAGTTTCTAGTTGGAATGAATTAAACATCCTTTCAAATAATCCATTTTGATTGGTTCCTGTCAAAGATTAAAATCCATTTGAAATGATTATTGTGATTGGTTTCCCTCAGGCTAAGAATTAAAAGTCCTTTCATGAGATCACAGTAGTTTAGGAGAATATCACTAGGATTATTAAAGAAGAGTACTGTAACTCATAGACTTGCACATTTGTACAAGGTGCAAACATTCCAAGTGCCCAACAAGTTAGAGTTAAGCTACAAAGTAGATCCACCTATCCTACACATTTGTCTCCAAAATCATCATCCATCCATTAACTCCATCCACCCAATAGATTAGGTACTGGTCAACTTTAGAACATTTTTTCTGCTCTTAATAATTCAAGCATTCTCATTAGGAACTAGTAACTACACCATCCATCTACCTCACACCTATGTGCCATAGTGAGTAGATTGCCCAAATTAGAATCTAGTTAGACTTTCAAATCTTCTTTGGCATTCAGGTACACCCACCTAGGCTTGGTAGAGCCTAAAGGGTAGGGGGTTTCCAATTGCATAAACCTTGTTTCATGGGCCAAAACTGTATCAAGAGACTGACACCCTCTTGTGGTCTAAAAACCTACATTTTTTAGATGTAACAGAATTGGTGACTCTGCTAGGGACAAACACACAAGTAAACCTGGTAGGAGACCATATCCTTAGAGTCATAAAGTTAAAAGGCATAACTTTGTTGGTCAAGGAGAACCCAGAAAGTAATCAACCTCTTGAGTGAGGTGGCGACTCTATTTAGAATACAAATCATTTGATATCTTAGAGTGTGATAATCTCTTAACATGGATGGTAGGAGATCTAAAACTAATGGTAAAAGACTACAATCATCCCCACCCTTAAGAGCTCCCTCAAAGAAAACTGGTTTATCAAACCAATCTAAATAGAACCATAATCAAAGCACCCAGGGGGATACTTCACAACAACCTGTTATAACCCATAATAGTTTTACTCCTCTACATGAATCAAATGAGTTTTTATCCCACAAACATGCATTATCTGATGATGTTTTAGACCAATATAGGCCTAACCCACAAAAACAACTTGAATATGAGGAACAAATCATGAGGGAAATAGACCAAAATCAGGCAGAATATGATTACAGGATGTCATTACAACAGGGTAAAGAAGCTCAACAAGAATTTGTGAATCAAATTATTTCTACACAAATTCATAATAGTTCACCAAAAGACATGAGGAATAAGGATGAAATGCAACAAGATGTGCTCAAATTACAGGAAGAACTTGAGATGGCCAAATTAAAGGAGGAAGAAGAGCAGCTGAAACAAGAGTTACAACAAGTAAATAATAGAACTAGAACAACCAACTCAAAGTATGTACCCCCTCATAAACAAGGAGGGCATACTCTAAGAAACATACAACAAAATATGCACCAGAATGCATGTAGCTCATCAAAACCACAACCACCACCTAGAAGCTATGTCCAATAGAATATTCCTCTAAGAAATTCAAGACCACCCATCACCCATAACACTTCTCAACATTTAGTTAATCCATACCCACCCCCTGGCTAATGATATGTTATACCTCAATATCAAAATGTGAACCCACATCTAAATGCATGACAACATCCTCCTCATAATCAGTACCAATCAAACCAATGACTACAAGGGCCCCTTAACATCAATAGATACAGACAGCTGGACTTGTCTAGATATCAAGTAAGTCTTGATCCTATTGATAATGATCTAAGGAGTGCTCTCCCAAAATTTGTTGGAAACAATGCCATCTCTATAGAAGAGCACATTAGAAGTTTTGAAATAGTCATGGATAGCTTTGAAGTGCAGTATGAAGATGTTGTAATGAAGTTATTCATGCTATCCCTTATTGAAGATGCCAAAGACTGGTGCAAAAAATTACCTGATGCATCAATCTGTCCTTATGAGGATCAATTTAAGGAATAGTATGGGAGTCAATTTGATCCAAAATTTTTTTCTCATGAATGGACAAGTATTTAGAAGAACTATAATGAATCTGTGATGGATTTCAATCAAAGATTTTCAAAGATCTATCATAAGATTCCATTAGAGCTAAAACCTCCAAATTGCATGGCATTAGCTTTATACCTAAATGCTTTTGATCCTAAAACTAGATACGAACTCAAAAACAAAGACCCCATGACTTTGGAAGAAGCACAAAAAGCAGCCATCAGTATTGAGAACAATAGAAGAGTAGTACGGAAGCTCAGGAAAAGAGAAAATCCAAAGATTGTACCAAGTCTAAACAATAATCAAGAAAAACAAAATAATTATTATAGAAATGATAGGCCAAGGTTACATGACATGCCTTATAACACCAATTGGAAAGATGGAAGGCCTTTGGAAAATAACAGAAAGCTGAATTATGGGAAAGATACTCCTGACCCTCTAAAAAGAAATGGGACACATGTAGTGGAAAATAACCCATGGTGCCTAGTATGTAATCTACCCCACTCATCTGACTATTGTGTGGTGGCACAATAAGTATAGGAAGAGGAAACATCTTATGGTCAAGAAAGAGATAACCATACCATAAATATGCTAGCAATCAGATCTTACCAGATTGATGATGAATATTCATCCACAGAAGAGGATGGATATGAATACGATGTGGGAAATCAACGATATAACATTAATATGGGAAGACAGGAGGTATTTTCAGATCGGGAGGATAATTATGAGGAAACTATTTATAATCATAATGTGCCACCACATAACCAATGGAGAAAACCAACTCAGGAAGAAATGAGGACTCTTACAATGGCTATAGTGGCATAGGGAAAAAGTAACTATAATTTGAGAAATAGAATAGTTAATGCAGACCAAGGAACACCTAGGAGTATGTTCGTAAAAAAATCGAAGTCATAATAAAGACAATATGAAATATGCACCTAAAGAGCCAGCAAAGACTGAATAGGGTAAGACAAAGGATAAAATACCAGCTGAAGAAAACAGCCATATCAAAGAAGAAAAGACTGATCAAACAATGACCCCCTCATTTGACATAGCCCAAGCAGCATCCCAAGTAAAGATATCAGTACCACTTCTTGAAATGATGAAGATAGATCAATACAAAAATATAGTGGTCAAGATGATTTCAGATATATTGAAAAAGAAGCAAGAAAGACCTAAAATCAAAATAAATAGTGTTCAACAAGAGGCTGCTAGAACTCCTGAAGTATTTTTGGGTGACACCTTGACAAAGAATCCCTCTCAGGTAGATCCTTTCTACACCACTTTACTGATAAAAAACAAACTAGTGAGGAATTGTATGATTGATTCAAGGGTAGCTATGAACATCATGCCAATGGTGGTCATGAAGGAGTTAGGTATCTAGGTTGACACTAGATATGGCAAATGTTATGCAATGGACAATAGATCCATCCCAGTTGTGGGCATTATGTGGGATGTGGAGATAAGGTTAGGTGCCTACCCTAAGGTAGTATATAAGATTGACATCATTGTAGTGGACATCCCACCATATTATGGAATTCTATTATCTAGACAATGGATTGCAACAATTGGAGGAAATGTCCAATTAGATCTATCTTATGCCACCATACTAGTAGGAGGAAAATAAGTCAAGCTTTGTAGAGAGCCAAGGTATGAGAATATCATAGAATGCATTGATTAGAATCAAATAAATTTCTTCTTTCATACAAACCTTGATACATTTAAAATTGAAAAAAGTCAACCAGAGCTACAGAACACTAATCCTATACATCAAGAAGCCCAGCTTAATGAGTGTGGTGTGCGGAAGATGTACTTTGATGGTGCATGTAGTAAGGCTGGTAATGGAGCAGGGGTATTATTTATTTCACCAATTCGTAAGACTTTCAAATATTCATTCCTGTTAACATTTGAAAGTACCAACAATATAACAAAATATGAAGCACTGCTCATAGGGTTGAACATTGCCATAAAACACAATATAGAAATGATGTTTGGGATGATATTGAGTTATTTGATGCATTCTCTATAAATTGGGTGGATAGATCCAAGAATATAATGATAGACTTCCTTGCAAATGTAGCCCTAAAGAAGGATAATATCACATTGGCAGGCATTACTGAAGTAGAATTCAAAGCCAGACTAGTAATCCTGAATAACATCTATAATTGGCATGTTTTTAATGATGACACTGATCTGATTAAATTCTTACATTGCATTGACCAATATGAGGCTCAAGAAATTAATTTTAATGCATTCGTGGTGGAAGTAGATGGTAAGTAAACTCTATTTGGCAAGGAAGTTGTACATCTCAAGTCTAACAAAATTCTTAAGGGACTTGTGGCATTAGAGAGGGCGTTTGATGGAAATGATCAAAGCCCTTATGAAACAAACACCAGTAAAAAGGGAATATGTTGAGGAAATTAACTTGGGCACTGAATTGGCACCAAAAAAGGTATACATTGGGAAAAGGATAAGCCCAACAATTAGAAAGATGTTGATTGCATTATTAAGGAAGTATAAGCATGTCTTTGCTTGGTCTTATGATGATCTCAAGGCATAAAGAGAAGATTTGTTCCAATATGAAATACCACTCAAACCTCGTGCAAATCCCTTCAGACAAAAACAAAGACCCATAAATCCTACCTTAGAACCTAAAATGCATGAGGAACTTATGAAGCTTAGAAAAGGGGGTATCGTCAAGCCTATCAGACATTCATCTTGGGTTTCTAATTTAGTACCTGTCAGAATGAAAAATGGAGGCATAAGGCTCTGTGTAGACTTCTGAAATTTGAATGTATCCTCCCTTAAGGATAACAACCCACTCCCAAACATGGAGGGTTTGTTGCAGAGGGTCACAAGATGTGAGCTACTATCTATGATGGACAGATTTTCAAGTTATAACCAAGTGAAGGTTAAGAAATCAGAACAATACAAAATAACTTTCACCACACCATGGGGAAGATATGTATATGTCAGGATGCCATTTCAGCTTACAAATGTTGGTGTAACTTTCTAGAGAGCCATGGATGTTGCCTTTGCTGATCTAATTAATGTAATAATGGTGGTATACTAGGACGATCTCACTGCATATTCCAAGAAAGCAGAAGATCATGTTGCACACCTTGAAAAAATATTTTTCAAAGCATTGGAATATGGCATTTCCTTGAATCTTAAAAAGTGTCATTTTGCGGTAACAGAGGAAAAGTTACTAGGAAATAAAGTGTCCAAGGATGGAGTTAGGATTGATCTAGAAAGTGTGGAAGCCATAGATAAGATTCCTATTCCTAAGACAGTTAAAGCCATTTAGTGCTTCTTTGATTTTGTGAGGAGATTCATATCAAACTTTGCTAAGATAGTGAATCCAATATCAAAGATGTTAAAGAAGGGTGCAAAGATTGACTAGACAACTGAGGCCATAGATGCATTCATATCCATCAAAAGAGCAATTAAAGAAGTCCTAGTCTTAAAATCCCCTAATTTCAATAAACCATTCCAAATCTTTTCATTTGTGTCTTATCACACAATTGCAGCAGTAGTGCTACAAAAAAATGATGAGGGGTATAAATAGCCTATTTCATTCTTCAACAAATCCCTCCAAAATGTAGAATTGAAATATGACATTGTAGAAAAATAGGCATATGCATTAGTAACAGTTGTCAAATCATTTAGGTCATATCTGGTGGGAGCAAAAGTAATAGCCTATGTACCTAATGCTGCAGTGAAAGATGTGTTTGTACAAACTGAAGTAACATGCCGTAGATGCAGATGGATAAATAGAATCCAACAATTTGACATTAAGTTTCAAATCACTAAGTTAGTAAGAGGACAGAGCCTTGCTAAATTAATTGCTAAAACAAATATTGAAGTTGCCCAGGTGTGCAATCTAAATAATGAAGATAACATGATTACTATTATTGAGCACAAATCATGGTACACTGATATCATGTATTATCTTAAACATATGAAATGTCCTGAAGGATTTGATGATAACAAAAAGAGGATGCTTAAACTATAGACTTAAAAATATGTACTCATGAAGGGAGACCTCTATTGGAAAAATAGGGATGGTGTTCTATTGTTGTGCCTAGATAAAAGTCAAGAAAGGCATGTTTTGAAGGAAATGCATGAAGGAGTGTGTGGAGGGCATTTATTGCCAAAGACTACTACACATAAGTTGTAAAGGGTATGTTACTATTGGCCTAGAGTTTTCAATGATGCCTATGATTACACTAGGAAATGTGAAGCATGTTAGAAGTTTTCTGGGAAATTGAAGTATCAAGGGGCATTACCTTTAAGACATTTGCAAGTTGATGCTCCATTTCACCAGTGGGGGATTGATTTCATAGGAGAGATTGCAGAAAAATCTAGTGGAGGACATAGGTGGATATTAGTAGCCATAGACTACTTCACAAAATGAGTAGAAGCTATACCTACCAAAGAAGCAACTAGTAAAGTTCTAACAAACTTTTTATTAGAAAATATCATCACCAGATTCAGAGTGCCAGTAGGAATTATAACCGATAATGGGATGTGCTTTAGGTCAAATGAATTTAAGGGATTTTGCCAATCCTATGGTATAGTAATATCATATTCTTCACCATATCATCCACAGGCAAATGGGCAAGCTGAATCCAGTAACAAGGGCATCCTAAAGATCATAAAAAGGATGCTAGATAATAACAAAAAGGCTTGGGATTCCAAGTTGAAACTAGCCTTATGGGAAGATATAATCACTATGAAGAAGGCCATCAGAAAATCACCTTTTGTATGGGACTCAAGCTAGGCTCCCTTTGCATAATCTATTACCAGTATGTAAGTTCATCTTGCAAGAAGATTTGGACATTCCTGAACCTATGGAGGAGATGATGGAAGAGTTAATGGAACTTGATGAGGTCAGGGACCAAGCTCAGTAACACAATAAAAAGAAGCAATTACAAATGAATTACATATATGACAAAAGAGCTAAAAGCAAAAAATTGAAGTAAATGACATGGATCTCATGTGGAATGATAGGAGTCAGGACAAAGGGAAGCATGGGAAATTTGAATCTCTATGGTTAGGACCATTTGTCATTGTTGGCAAGGGTGGTGAAGATTCACATT
Organism: Cunninghamia lanceolata; assembly: GCA_027924645.1. Taxonomy (NCBI): domain Eukaryota; kingdom Viridiplantae; phylum Streptophyta; class Pinopsida; order Cupressales; family Cupressaceae; genus Cunninghamia; species Cunninghamia lanceolata. The sequence goes on along the minus strand of BSBN01001290.1, from coordinate 734,833 downwards.
ACCTCTAGAACATGACAAGAGAAGAACAAGAATTGCTAGTACATGGACAGTTCTTAAAAAACTTCTTTTCTTAAAGATCATAAAGGGGGACAAGAATTGCCAGTGCATGGACAATTCTTGAGAAACCTCTTAAAATAAATTTTTCCATGCACAATAGTATAGGATTCCACTCTACTTTAATTTTTCATCCATTCCTAAATTCACTTCAACTTCCATACCAGATAAATAAGACATTTGGTCTGCTTCCCTAGAGACCTAGATTCTTGTTATACCCAAAAGGGGCATACATCCCCAATTATAGCCACTGTTAGGGCTGAAAATCCTATTCACCATTTGTTAGATTTGATTTCATAAATTACAGAAATTCCTATGACCAGATCCATTTTATAACCCATGATAACTAGTGATCCCATGAATATGGCCTTTCACATATAAGCATCTCCCTTATCACAGTTGAGAAAAAAATTTAAGAGCAATTGATCCTTATCGGAAAGATCTTGTGCATGTCTTTTCGATCAACAAGTTGTAGTTCTTTATAGAATACTTTCTACATAATCAGGGAGAGATGAATAAAGTTACAACAATCAAAATTCCCAAAGATAACAGGTGTACAAAATTGGAAAGACACTGCATAACATTTCACCGATGAAAAACTCATCAGCAAAAGCAAGCTAGTCGAAGTGAAATTTTCAAATCACACTAAGCTTGTGCGTCATGCTAATGGATACCTTTTCAGGGAGAAACAAACATACTTTCACTGATAAGACAGGATAACAATTGTGTTAGAGAAACATGTATGATCAGAGTGGGTTCTTTAGATCTCTCTGACTATGTGGGTTACTCCGATAAGGAAGACCAGAAAAGTTTTTGGGGAAAGTCCCACCGACTTATCCTAATGAACAAAGCGATAGAGGAAACATGTTGGGGAGACTAAATATATCAGAAAGGTATCTTATCCTCTTAGCAATGATACATGTCAAACTGATGATAATATGAATGACTATTATTTGTCGAAAAGACACTAGGCGATGCTTAAAAAAGATTTCTACCAGTCTAGGTCACCTTGATATCGGGTTAACTTCATGATGTTCTCCCTGAAACATTAGGAATTGAAAAGTAAGACAAAAGGCAGTTGTGAAATATCAGTGAGAGTATTAAGTGTCTTCCTAACTGAATAAGAGAACCAAAGGGACACTTCATATCAAAAGGACATTCAATTAGTCTTGGTGATCAGTTATGAATGTATAAACAAAGATGACACCAAATAAAGCACACAGATTGCCCTGAGACTAGAAGAGTTCCACCGATGCAATATCATTGTATCGCTCTAACATTTTGAAATTCAAAAAACCTGTTGCATTCATTTCTAGTGGTGGACATTAATGGCCGCATGAACAAACCTTATATGAACATTTCTGATTGAAAAGGGATTGAACTAAAAGGAATTTTCAAGAGTTGCACTGAAGAAAGACGGGAGATTGAGTAGAGGTCAAGGAATTCAGTACACCCAAAATATACAAGTAAGCATATAAGATATCCCTACAATTGATAGATTGTAATTCAATTCTTCTATCTTGTAGAGAGATAAGATGGAAAGTCCTGCATAAACAAAAAATAAGAAGCAACAGGGTGAAAGTAGTCAGTCCAAAAATAAGAAGCAGAAAACAAAAATGGGGCGAGAATTGAAATCAAAAGAACAAAAACTAAATCAAGACCTCATTGATCAAATGCCTGGCTCAGGGCCAAAACTTAGGAGGTCTGCACAATTGAGGGCTGATGTAGTAAGATTAGAAGATAAATACAAACATAGAGGTAATGTGTGGACCCCCATTAGGGGATATGAATTGTTCATCTTTCATTATCATCAGAGAAATAGATTTGAACCAGTTTGTAACCCTTGGAATTTCAATTTGGGGAAGCTAGTTGTTCTTGATGTCTTCATGAATATAGACCTTATAAGACTTCTGGCCAACCATTATAACTTGAACCTTAAATCTAGTTGTAACCCACAAGGCGAACCTTTCATACATATATCCAAAAATGCACTTTGTGAAGTTTTCAGCCTAGATGACACATGTGATAAGCCTATAGTGCATGAGGATCTAGAAAAGGAATATTGGAGAATGGACACTACCTACAAAGGATGGAGATTTTTGTTACATAGGCCTAGAGAAGATGGAAACTTAGTACCACTTGAGGATGGTGATGGGCCTCCCTTCCATGTTGATTTGTTTGAGCCCTATTTGAAATATACTTACTACTCAGTAGGTCAAGTAATGGGAACAGAGATCTCTAAATTTATGTCTATAGGGCCAATAGTGATTGCTGTAGACATACAATGTCACAATGCAAGATCCTTTGATTATGCTTCATACATTTTAGGAAGGGATTGACTCAGGGCTAATGGGTATCAAGAAAGGTTCTCCGACAATGCACTTCAAACATTATTCCTCTCTCATGTACATGATATTGTACTATGGACAAGAGCTAGGAATGTGGCCAAAAGAATTAGGAATCACATAGTTGGATAAAGAGGGCCATCCATTACCGATACAATTGTGGACCTCCATTTGGTACAGTAGATTTGTCAATTCTAATTATGTTCATTTTGAAGAATACTTTGTCAAGACATTGTATAGATTTTATTGTCACCCTTGTTATTATTCATTATCTAATGAGATCAAAAGATTCTTAAGGCCTAAAGATTTCAATGGACTACCAACTGTAAGTCATAAGTAGCATGATTGGTACTGCTTTCTTGATTCCACTATGATCAGGGTTTATGGTTTTGAAGATATACCTTTCCTATTGCCCAAGACTGTGCCAGACATAATTGTATATCTAGATATTGTCAGGTAACTACATTATTCCAATGTCATGAACCTGAGTGCATATGACAAACAGTCATTCATGCCCAGTATATTATCTTTTGGGGATTTTACTATAGTATCAAGAGAAAGATATGACCTTGTTTTGGATAAAATGTCACATTTCAATATGAAGAGGGCTGCACCAAGGAAAGGATTTGATCCTAAGGGCTTTATTGACTTTGCAAGGAAAAAACAAAATTTAAGTGGATATGTTCATATACCATATCCTCATGATGATATCATTAGAAACATGGAAGAAACATAGGTCGGCTTGGCAATTGATGAGTACAATAGAGAAGTTGAACAAAAGATGAGGGAGATACAAGAAATAGAAATGTTATTATCTAGTAGTGAGGAATCTTCTGAAGAAAATAAACCCCAAAGCCAACCTAATAAAATCCCCAAGCTAAGGATTAAGGAGTATCGACCTCCAATGAGAGAACAAGATGCTGAGGAACCATCTGACAGAGATGCTAGGAAATTGTCCTATAAGTCTTTTGTTTTAGATGACCATTTCATCTAGTCTCCTGGGTTTAAATTTTTTTGTATAAACACAAAGGAAAAGAAATAAGGGAATCAGTTGCAAATGTCACACCCAGCAATGAAAGACATTTGTTGAACACATTGAAAATGGATGTGGAAAATGAAATGAAGAACATGACTCCAGAGAAGGGAAGAAAATTATTAGAGGAGTCTGATGCGATGATCTTTCCTAGTTTGGACTTGATCTCTGCTTTAGTTTTTTATTGTTTTTTACACAATAATGATACCAAACACAAGCTCAGTCTAGAAGGGGTAACAGAGGTATACACTAGGTCAAAGTACAATCCTGATGAAGATTATCTTATGATCTGGGCTCTATACCCCCCACATAAGAAGCTTGTAGTTATTGATACAGAGAAAGCATTCAGTCATGTGATGACATTAAAAGTGTGTGAAATTGATCCCGTGGTCATAGATGATATTGGCATAAATGTAGCTAAATTGAACAAGTCATAGATTCAAATGTTGATTAAAGAACGGGATATGTACAAGTTGAACAATGAAAGAATTCTTAAAGAAAATGATTTTCTAAGAGATACAGTTAAGGATACATTCAAAGAATCTACTAAAATGTTGACTCAAGGAGAAAGATCCCAAGTAAAGGACAAGTGCAAGGAATTACAGATGAACACTCAATTAATCCAGGCCAGGTTTGATGCACTCTGTACAATATTCCAAAAGAGATACACTAATATGATAATCTGGATGAACAAGTTCTGGGTCACTCACTCTAATAATCACATTTCCATTCAAGAATATAAAAGGATAAAGGATAGGCTTCAAGAAAAGCTCCAAGAGATACAAAATAAAAACACTTCTGATTCTGGGGCCATTACTACTACTAAGGACCTAATTAGGAAGCATGATGATTATTATGAGGAACTTCAAGCAAATGCCAAAGAGTTTATCGATGCTTCAAAGGAGGGTGTGCTTGCATTATTCAGTAACAATAAAGATCTGAAAAGTCAGAATGAATGGATAAAAGAATGCCAACTGATACTAAAGGGAGCCTTGGAAGCAGTTAAGGATGAAGATCCAACATTAGGAGAGGCTTGTGAACGCTTAGAAAAGATGATTACTATGGAGATTGTGGCGAGGAATGCTATGGAATATGATGATACATACTTGAGTTAGAAGTATTTAGATCATGTTACCCAAGTTCAATTATGGCTCATTACAACTTAATGTCAATATTTTGTGTATTGTTGTTAAAATTCCAAAAGACACTTACGAAGAGGCACACCCTCTTCAAGATATTGCTATATAAGTCAAACATGTGGTGATTCAAAGGGGAGAAGAGGTAGGAAATCATTATTAGTAGATAGTGATCATCCATTCCACTCATCCATTCTCATATTTTAGAAATTTATGCAATTAATATATATATTTTGAAGCAATATAATGGAGCAAACTATTCTTAAATGGTGATCTATTTTCAATGTTCAATTGTTGTGTTGATTTTCATGCTTATATGCTACTGTACTGTCTCCAAAGTGGTTCTCTTAAGTTATTCAAATTTACATAATTTGTCATGACACATTTGTTGTTGGTGTGTGGTTATCTTGATTGCTTTATGGTTGGAGTGAATTAAACATCCTTTCAAATAGTCCATTTTGATTGGTTCCTATCAAGGATTAAAATCCTTTTGAAATGATTTTTGTGATTGTATTCCCTCAGGCTAAGAATTAAAAGTCCTCTCATGAGATCACAGTAGTTTAGAAGAATATCACTGTGATTATTAAAGAAGAGTACTGTAACTCACAGACCTGCACGTTTTTACAAGGTACAAACATTCCAAGTGCCCAACAAGTTAGAGTTAAGCTGCAAAGTAGATCCACCTATCCTACACATTTGTCTCCAAAATCATCATCCATCCATTGACTCCATCCACCCAATAGATTAGGCACTGGTCAACTTTAGAACATTTTTTCCACACTCTTAATAATTCAAACATTCTCATTAGGAACTAGTAAGTAAGCCATGCATCTACCTCACACCTGTGTGCCATAGTGAGTAGATTGCCCAAATTAGAATCCATTTAGACATTTAAATCTTCTTTGTCATTCAGGTACACTCACTTAGACCTGGAAGAGCCTAAAGAGTAAGGGGTTTCCAATTGGATAAACTATGTTTCATGGGTCAAAAACGTATCAAGAGACTGGCACCCTCTTGTGGTCTAAAAACTTGCATTTTTGAGACCTAACACCTTGTATAAATGCTCGTCGGTGAAGTTGCCCATTAGCGAATTGAGCTGTTGGAGAACCTAAAACTTTGTGAACTCAGGAATTTTTCGACTGGCTATAACTTAGTCAAATTTCATCCAATCTTCACCAAAATTTAACTATAGATACCCATTTGCTATTTCTACAAGATGATGTCCTGAAATTGACCAAGTAAATCCAAAATTCTCCTAAAACATAAAAACCAAAATTGCAAGGAAACAAAGCCAAAAAAACTTAGGAGATAAAACATATTTTTGGTGACACAGGATTGCTAGTGAACCTAGATGCTCCTACATCAGACACAGTGGGTAAGAGAAATGTTTCTTGAGGCTAAAACCTAAGAACATTTTGGTAAGTCTAGAATAGAAATGCCATACTTAGCCAATTCAGAAGCTTGCATCCAAAAGGGTCCATCAGTTGGTTTACCCTTTCACCGAACAATATACTCCATGTATTCTTTTCCTCTTATTTGTTTAGCCACATGAGAATCAATCACTTGATCAACTTGTTCAATCTATTTTTCAAGCAACTGATCTATCCATTCATATTTATCATGAACATTTGAACTAAATTCTGCTAGTGCATGTGACTCCCCTTCATATGTAACATCGCACCATGCAACCCTGAAGGGTAAGAGCCAAAAGAGAACTAGAATATATTTTTTAACATAAGTAGAAAACATACATAGATTCGGTTGCTGATTCGATAGATCGACAACATTCATGTCTAAGTATGGATGAATGCACAACCCACGGGAGAGGATTAAATCACTCTCCAAAGAAACATTAACCAAACTTCGATCATTTTAAGTACCAACCCAAATGTTCCTATAACCCATTCTAGATTATAAATATGTATCCAAAAGCATCATAGTACAAGCAGATCTGATACCCACACTGGAATCCATAAACCAAAAGAAACATCTCATATCTTCTCATTAAATTACATGATTACATTTTCTCTCTTAAGAGGGAAGAATACATAAAAGAATATACAGTGCAATTCCATAGCCATGAGTATGATATACAAGTACAACAACATAGTCCTGAATATGATACAATAGCTAAAAAGAAACAACAATAGATAGGGTAATAGAGAGTGAGAACATCTCCAATCTGGAGCACTAATAACCTGTACACCAGTCTCCAATGGTGATGGGAATGCCTCCCAACCATGTGGACTCATAAGAGACCACCCCACCATGCTCATAAGTAGTCACAAGGCCCAAACATAAGAATAAAGATAAGGAAAACAATGGCCAACACTCACATCAATCATGGAGCATACATGACACACAAGGCCTAGTACAAACATGGTAAACAACCCCACAAGCATAGTGATCGGAGGGGACTCTAATCACTCCTTGGATGCTCTCAGGGTACCGCACCAGAGACTAGGAAATAAGCAATCAACGACAAATCAAGCTAAGTAAGGCACACATCCAAAAGTCTCAAGAGGAGTCTACTCATGCAAATCAGCAACAGGATTCAATAACAAACTACACAACCTTCACCGAAAGCTCCTAGCCAATAGGGACAACAAATCTAGCATAAAACAATAGAACAAAGTTCCTCAAGGGATGTTAAATTTCATGGATAACATGCAGATTTGGAAAACAATAACAAGGAACTTGAGTTGTATGGCAAAGTGCCAATCAATTTCCATTCAAAGAATACAAGGATAGCAGCTCAAAACATAGACTGGATTTGTTTAAAGACTTCAAATATCTTTGCATCAGCATAAATAAAGCCCATGAACTGATTGACATAGTGCCAACGTAGGATGTCTCTAGTAGCCATGCATGCATAGACAAAGCATGGACAATGCCACAATTTGTTTGTCCAAATACTAAATTTTAATTCACAACTAAAACTCACTTATAACAAAATTGTTTTTCTTAATGACACTCTTATCTTATTTGGAAAACTAGGAAGAAACTATATCTTACAATTGGAACCCCTTTCAAAAGATTTCCATAGGACCATAACAACAAACATATTTCTTATCATTGCTCTTTGTTATCCTCTCTTGCTTTAGGAGCACCCTTTATAATGCACAAAGGTGTTATGATGCATCAAGCTCTTATAGAACATGCACATGGGGATATACGGCCATCAAGGTTAAAACTAGATTGTTTCTTACCACAACCCAACAGATAGAAGGCATAACAGTGCCCTTGATCTATTTATTAAACTAACCCAAGTAGATTTCTTGTTTCATTGAATGTAATTGTTGCAGATTACACACACAAACTGGATAAAATTTAAGACTTTAAAAGCTTACTAACAGCATAAACAATACCCTCGTCTACTGGTAAGGAATAGAGGTTAGTGTGGTCTGCTCAGGCAGCCACACATGCATAAAGTAGACATGAGAAATGCCTCAAACTAATTGTCAATATGCCTATATGAAACGTGGTCTCATGGAAGCAAGGATTACAAGTCACAAATAGAATCACTCTGTTTTAGAGTTATAAAATACTAACAAGAAAATGCAATAGACAAGTGTAGAGCTAAACTCCACTACCTTTCCCACATCCTCCCTACCTGTGCCATATGGGAGCATAGAGGAGACACACACTCTGTTTGACAGACTGCCTCAAAGAAATGTTTCTCAAGGATTGCAACGATTGTAGGATTCACACAAAATGGATTTGTTAAAAGGTGTTAGAAACTTTCAAGAGAATGCCATAGGGAGTTGTAGAGCTAAACTCCTCTACCTTGGCCACATCCTCCCTACCTATGCTAAATGGGAGCACAGAGAAGGCACATGCTCTATTTGGTAGAATGCCTCAAAGAGGCATTCTTCATGGATTGCCATGATTGCAGGTTAAGCACAACACAGATTGATGAAACGACTATGCAACTTCTATTGTGTGTTCAATGGTGAGGAGTGCAAAAAATGTAAGAAAGCAGGTACAAATTTGTTGTTTTTTCTGTAAGAGTTTTAAATATCCTCAAAGAATTGGGTTGAGACTAGATTGGCCCCTTTTCATATAAGTATGGTTTTAAAAGAAAATCAATGCTATTAAGAGTTCCTATTGGTTGTATATTTGATGGTAGGGATTCACAATGCATATAAACGCCATTGTTGAGTGTTCTAAAGATTTGCCATTCCATAAAGGGGATAATTGAACAAAAGAGTATGATAAAATCAAGAGTTAAATACCTTGCCATAGTTGTTGGAGAGATCTGAGACATCTTTTCTGATCTCGCTGTGAATGGATTGGGCAATGCCCTTCCCGTCAATAATTTGTGCCATCATGGGAACTCAAGAGATGCACTCTCATGGATGCAATGATTGTAGGATATGCATGAGCCGGATCTGTTGAAATGGTGTTAGAAACTTTTAAGCAATGCGACTAGCGATGTAAAGCTAGATCCTAAACCTCTTTCAGCATCCTCACTGCCATCAGAGCATAGACTAGGCATGATCTGTTTCACAACCAACCTCTTTTCCTATCGCACTGCTCTCCTCTCCCATCAAACTTGCCAATCCATCCCTTTTTTGGTTATTCGTCCCCTGTTCTCTGTCTGCCTTTTTAACGTATATCAGTCTTTCTTCCTTCCAAAATCATCAATGCCCACCTAATCGGCCTAGATATTTTCTTAGTCCTCGTGCCAGAATTAACAACCAACCGATATTCAATATAGGCCCATTCAATCTCCTGCTATAGTAGATAGAATGTTGTTTCCTCTTAAATGCAGAAGACTTTTTGTAGATGACAAAGACTGACCTCCCCTATCTCCATTCTGACAATGAGATATTTTGTTGCCTTAAATTCCCTCACCCACTCTCCCCAAAAGCCAACGTATGGTAAAAGGGAGGGTTGTTACATCCTCCCCCCTAGGACTAGGCTTACTCCTAGAAGCCTACAAATACTAAGATGCAGCCAAAGCACACACTAGTCCATGAAAATCGACACAATTATAAAATCAGGCTAACACATGCACAATTACATGTAATTAGCGCCAGAGCATGGGTAAGGAATAGGCAAGGCACTCACTCCTACAAAACATACATTAGCATAAAACAATTTTCTCCAATCAAAATAAAGGATGATGGCAAGGAAACCACATCAAACAATCAATGGAAACCAAGGAGAAAAGCCTCAACCACCGCACTGGCAAACTACACATGACCATAAGGGGTAATCGGGACATTACCGTTAGGTAACTTGATAATAAGACAACATGGGAACACTGCACTAGTAGGGTACATTGGCTAGGGTAGGGAATAGGGCCTATGACTATCTCTAGTAACCACCATCAGGGATAATAAGAGTATGCTCAATCCTGTGAGTCTAGGTGGAGTCGATACCCAATACCTGTATCACTCCGATCACACGTCAAAGTACATATGCATATAACATACATCATAGTTGAAGAAACAGTAAGCATGTAATCCAGCATAATAACCAATCATGTCAACATAATAATGATATTAGAATCCATCAAGGAAAAGAAACAACCATCAATTTGCACATATATACCAGCATAAACCACACGATTATCTCATAAATTGCAGCAAAATGCAGTTTTCAATATACAAAATTTTTAGTTCTGTAACTTTTCATATGCAACTATCTATAAAATGGAGCGTTCACAATCACACATATACATAATTTCAACCTCTGATTTCATAGCATGCATGATGTCTCTTTACATATAATGCAATAGTTTGTCACTTTTCAAGGTATAATGATGCAATTTTTTTTGTTTTTGTTCTCTTCTATATTTTAATATGCAACTACATACATGAAAATTGTACCACCTACATATACATACATACTCATTCACATCACAAGGCTACATAGGGGTTCACGTGGATGTCGTAGTACTATCCATATCCAAAGTAAACATATCTAATAACCATTTCCAATATCCTTAACCAGTAACCATGTCCAATATCCATATCTGTGTGTCTTGATGACATTGACCCACCTAGTTGGCCCTTCCATACAAGCCACAATGACATATCTCTTATTTGTGTAAGGGCTTTAGCCTCCAAGAGATAGTCAAACAATGGGAAGGTAGTGAATTAGAGCTTAGAACAACTCACACATGCCCCCATCCTCAAGGGTTTCCCTACGTCTACTTCCTCGTATACACTCAAATGGGTGGGTCTCACCATACCCGATGAGGAATCACATCACAACACAAGACCAGCATTTGAAAACAAAAAAAATGTCAATTAGTTTAGCCACCAAGAATGTAAATAACAAAGAATAAATCTCAATTCCAATAGTAAAATAAGAAAATTCTGCATAATTTCAACAGTAAATGAATTGTAACCGCAAGAGTTACATACCAAGAAAATCATCCGTGGCTAAACCAAATAAGTAAGATAAATTAAAGTGCTGGTCCACACAAGCAAGGTAAAAGTCACCAATAACAAAAAAGAAGATTCACAATCTTAGAAATATACACATCACAACACTACATGACTATCGCTAGTCACCACACGAGGAAGGAGGAAAACAAGCATGACTATCTCAATAGTCCCTTATGTTGGTGCAACTAACTCATACAACCCTCACATGGAAAGGTATTGTGTCGGTCACCCAAGTCACATACCTCATGCAGCGCGACTGCACATGGTATACGCTAAGCAGAGAAAGCACACAATGGTCGTATACCGCATAGCAATGTCCAACTTAGAGGCATAAGGAAGTTAAAGTAGCGGAAACAACTTCCTATGCCAATCTTGGGGAGAGACAATATGCAAAACTTTTTAAAAACTGATCTAACAGCTACAGAAATTTCAGCAACACATTCAAAACACGAAACAAACAATAAAACACAAAACACCAGATATACGTGGGGAAAACCCTTTCAGATGAAAAACCCCACAATCCAAAAGCCTGCTCAATGTATTCCAAATCCAATAACAAGATTACATAGACTTATAGAGGAAGTTTATTACACGAGTATCACCAATAAACAACTCTGGAAGAATTCTGGTAGCATTCTGACAGTATAACAATACCTACAAACTCACACTATGCAAACAACTCCTCAAGCCTCCAATTTATAGACTTCTGGCTATACAAGAAACCACCTGTGGTTTTGCAAAGCCATGTGCGAGGCTTTTAAACAAGATTCCAGTCCCAAAATAACCTCTCACGTCCAAAATGAAATCCCCTATTTTTGACCCTTACACATGTCATAGAATCTATCATAATATGCCCAAAAATAGGCCTTCCATAATATACTATCATGTGGGCATCGTTTGACACCTAAAAAACCAATTTTCAAAGCACCGACAATGCATAACAGCTATAGGAAAATATTAAATAAAAATAACTATAATGAGAAATATGCAGCAAGGTTGAGACACTTCGTTTCCCAACATTCTCCCACTTGTCGAATACCTTGCAAGGGCCAGGGGAATAACATCATCATGGATCAACTGCTAGGGGCCAAAAGGCCCATAGACTCGGAACACCACCTAAATTTTTCTATGCTCATGGGATTAGTTAATGCATTCGCAAAATTTTTCACAATCTCTACCTTTTCCAACTTCACCTTACCATCCTCGACCATATCTCTCACAAAGTGATATTGAACATCAATGTGTTTGGTCCTGGCATGCAAAGTCAGGTTCTTCGCAAGGCAGATTGCACTCTGACTATCACAATAAACTGTAACTGCACCCTGTTTCAATCCAATATCTGAACACAAACTCTTTAGCCAAATGGCTTCTTTACAGGCATGAGTAGCTGCCATGTACTCTGCCTCAGTAGTGGACAAAGTGACCATAGCCTATCACTTGCTCATCCAACTGATTGAATCACCATTAAGAGTAAACACATATGCACTGGTGGACCTTCTACTATCGACATCACTAACCCAGTCTGAATCCACAAAACCATGAATACTAAAGGAATGTTGATCTCCTATACCATGAAAAAAAATAGAGTGCTCTGCTATACCATGCAAATATCTAAAGACCCTCTTAATTGCATCCCAATGCACTCTTCCAGGATTAGACATATAATGAGAAAGAACTCCCACTGCTTGGGCAATGTCTGGTCTTGTACAGACGATAACATACATTAAGTTTCCAACTGCACTTTGGTAAGGCACTCTGCTCATGTCTTCCATCTTCGATGGGGATGTAGGACATTCTGAAATAGAGAGCTTTGTTACCAATATAATAGGAACACAAAGTGGTTTTGCAATCCTACATGTTAAACCTTTGCAAAACTGAACAAACATACTTACTTTGTCCAAGCCATAGCTTTATATTCTCATGATCTCTTTTGATCTCCATCCCAAGTATGTGTTTTGCTGCACCAAGATCTTTCATTTCAAATTTCACAGAGAGTTGAGATTTCAATTCTGTAATCAAACCTTTTCCTTTCCCAATAAACAACATGTCATCAACATATAAAGCAATTACCAGGAAATGATCACCATCAAATTTAAAATATACACAGTGATCAGATTTAGACCGTACAAATCCTAAACTCAACACATAAGTATCAAATTTCTGGTACCACATCCTAGGACTTTGTTTAAGGCCATACAGAGATTTCTTTAACTTACAAACCAACTTGCTTTTACCTTTTACCACGTAGTGCTCTGGCTGTGTCATATAGATTTCTTCCTCCAAATCACCATGAAGGAAATCAGTTTTCACATTCATTTGTTCAACCTCTAGGTCATAAGCTGCTGCAATAGATAATAAAAACTGAATGGATGTCATTTTAGCAATAGGAGAAAAAATCTCACCGTAATCAATACCCGCAACCTGAGAGTATCCCTTCGCAACCTACTGTGCCTTATACTTTTCAACATTTCCATCTGAACCAATCTTTTTCTTAAAGACCCATTTGCATCCTATAGGTTTACGTCCTTCAAGCAAAGGTACAAGGTCCCATATATCATTTCTTTCAAGGTCTGCCATCTCTTCATCCATGGAAACTTTCGAGGACTTTGCATCATTAATACCCAAAGCCTCTTGCACAGATCTCAGTTTATCAATGTTAGTATTCAAAGCAAATATACACTTCCAATCATCAGGTGAATACCCGTACCTTTCAGGTGGTTGCATATGCCTTGTAGACCTTTGAACAAGTTGAGGTGGAGGTTCTTCTACTTCTTCCTCCTCTTCACCCTCTTCTAAAGATTTAGAGCTTGATGAGCTCTCCACAACTTCTTGTCTATCTTGGGGCCTCGATTCATCTTCCTCAAGCATAGAAGGAAGTTGAATCACATCTTTTTTCTCTTCAATTTCTTTATGCTATTGTGGCTGAAAAATAATAGGAGAAGATTTAATTTCTCTAAAAATAACACTTCTCGAATGAATTACCTTATGTGCAATAGGGTCCCAAAGCTTGTATCCTTTCACACCATAGATGTAGCTGATGAAGATACATTTGACAGCTTTAAAATCCAACTTTGTTCTCTTCTCCTTAGGCACTTGTGCATATGCCTCACAACCAAAAAATCTCAGATGTCTAAGTGAAGGCTTTTTCCCCAACCATGCCTCCATTGGCATTTTATCAACAAGCATTGATGTAGGAGATCTATTTATCAAATAACAAGCAGTGGTAACAACTTCAGCCCAAAACTTTTGTTCTAGAGCAGCTCCACTCAACATGCTCCTAGCCTTCTCCATCAACGTTCTGTTCATTCTTTCAGCAACTCCATTATGCTGACGAGAATATGGAGTTGTCTTCTGTCTTTTAATCTTGCAATCTATACATAATCTATCAAAATTTGTAGAACAGTACTCACTACCATTTTTAGTCCTCAAACATTTAATTTTCTTTCCTGTCTGAGTTTCTACCATAGCCTTGAACTCCTTAAAATGACTAAAAACTTCAGATTTTCTCTTTAAAAAATATTCGCATGTTCTCCTACTGAAATCATCAATGAAAGTAACATACTAAACTAATTTACCAATAGAAGCAACATCAACAAGACCAAATACATTTGAGTGGATTAGATCCAAAATACATGACGATTTATGAGAAGACGAGTGAAACTGAATGCGGTTCTGTTTTCCATAAACACAGTGTTCATAGAAATCAAACTCTAGATTGCAATCGATCAAACCTTCAACAAGGTTCTTATTTATTAGGGCTTTCAAACCCTTCTCTCCAATTTGGCCAAGTCTCTGGTGCCATAACATGGTCTTCTCTGTAGGCAACTTTGATTCAGTAGAGAGAGCACCCTTGGGTACCCAGAAGCCACCACCATCCGCAGAAGAGGAAACAATCTCTTTTTTCAGCGAAGTAGTTTCTGGCTTAATTTTATCAGAAGTCCTATTGTATTCAACCGTTCATACATCAATCTGGTATAATGTACCCAATCTGCTTCCTCTTGCTATTACCATAGCACCTCTCACCATTTTGACACCTGCTTCAAAAAATTGTACATGCACACCCGCATCTATTAGCTTGCTAATAGATAATAAATTTCTTGCTAGTCCTGGGATATGCAAGACACCATCAAATCTTCTAACTCTACCATCAGAAAATTTCACATGAATACTACCATGGCCAACAATGTCAAGGAAAGAATTATCACCCAAATACATCTTACCACCATTATAGTTTTCATACTTACTAAACCAATTTCTATTAGGAGTCATGTGGAAAGATGCACCTGAGTCTATCAACCATGCATTATCACCTATACGGGTGGCCAAGGCTACAATAAAGGAATCTCCATCTTCCTTTTCAGACTCAGAGTTAGAATCTTGCTTCTTATTCTTCTTTTTCTTCTCTTCTTTAAATTCCTTTCAGAAGTGTCTGTATTTGCCACAATTCCAACATATTGCCTTGGACTTACCAGGAGATTTTGATCTCCCCTTATTCTGGGACTTGGAACGGCCACGCTGCTTCTCATCTTTGCCTTGTTCTTTTTGTCTTCCTTGAACACTCAATGCCTCTTTAGAATTCAGAGAGACCTTCCTTCTCATCTCCTCAGAAAGAAGAGAACCAACAACATCCTCCATCGTCAAGATGACTACAGTGCTCCCAATAGCCATAACTAGGCTGTCCCATGAGCCTAGCAGCAAACATAGCAAAATTTGGCACCTTTCTTCCTCATCCATTTTAACCCCAACCAAGGTCAACTAAGTCACCAACATATTGAATGTTTCCAAATGCTCAGAAATTCATCCACCTTCTTCCATTCTCAAGGAATACAACTTCTTCCTCAAGAAAATCTTATTCACTAGAGATTTAGCTTGATATATCTCACCCAACTTCTTCCAAAACTTCTTCGATGTGGGTTCTTCATGGACATTTATCAGAATTGAATCTGCAAGGCACAATCTTATGAGACCTTTATCTTTTATATCCATTACATTATACTTTGTAGCCAAATCTGGATCCATAGGCCTATGGACATTTTCATCCACTGCATCCCATAGATCACAGTCAATCAACAGATCTTCCATCTTCAACTTCCACATTTCAAAGTTCGTGCCAGAAAACTTCTCTACCTCAATCCTCCCAGATGTGCTCACCATCTGAAAAATCCTACAACAAGATCACAAAGTATCCTATGCACAAACTTCCACTCAAACCTTGATTAGCACAAAAAACTCAACAACCCACAATTGAAACCAAAGGTGATCAAGCTCTGATACCACTTGTAAGGAAGCTAAAATAGAGGAAACAACTTCCTACGCCAATCTTGAAGAGAGACAATATGCAAAACTTTTTAAAAACTGATGTAATAGCTACAGAAATTCTAGCAACACATTCAAAACATGAAATAAACAATAAAACACAAAACACCAGATATACATGGGGAAAACCCTTTCGGGTGAAAAACCCCACACTCCAAAAGCCTGCTCAATGTATTCCAAATCCAATACCAAGATTACATACACTTATAGAGAAATTTTATTATAGTAGTATCACCAATAAACAACTCTGGAAGAATTCTGGTAGCATTTCAACAGCATAACAATACCTACAAACTCACACTATGCAAACAACTCCTCAAGCCTCCAATTTATAGACTTTTGGCTATACAAGAAACCACCTGTGGTTTTACAAAACCATGTGCGAGGTTTCTCAACCAAGATTCTAGTCCCAAAATAAGCTCTCACGTCCAAAATGAAATTCCCTATTTTTTACCCTTACAGATGTCATAGAATCTATCATAATATGCCTAAAAATAGGCCTTCCATGATATACTATCATGTGGGCATCTTTTGACACCTAAAAAACCAATTTTCAAAGCACTGATAATGCATAACAGTTGTAGGAAAATATTAAATAAAAATAACTATAACGGGAAATGTGCAACAAGGTTGAGACACCTCATTTCCCAACAAGAGGAACATCCCGCATAGTGTGTACCCATGGAGAAAACACATGTGGTAACACACTGAGCCAGAGGTGCACATGGCTCAGTTCCACTCACATGTCAACTGATTGGAATCAAGGCCCTCTTGAGGGAACCCTCTACTCTGTGCTAGCACTCGCTCCACATTGCACAAGTAGGATCATAACATATATACTACTCTGTCACATATCTAAGTACGTGGCATCATGTCCTCGAGCTCAGTTCACTACCATCAGCGATACAACATCCTCACCAGCACTATGTTAGAACACCAGTGGGGGGGTGGCATCATATCTAAGACAATCACATTAGGGGTAAGATCAAAGCTGTCATAGGTGCTCATACCATAAACTAATATCATCCTCAAGAACTAAGGGGATTAGGCTTACACTATATGAACCAAGTATTTGGTCCATTAATAAGGGGAAGTAGTGAGTACTCTCCTGGGAGGTTGAAATGATCGCCATCGTTTCATGCCACCATTATATGTTCGCCGTGCAATTCCCTCCCAAAGAACTTTATTTCTGCTACTACCCCTCCACATGTTGACTTATCAACAACCCTCGGGTTGACAGTCAATAGGGTGACAACAAGAAAAGACATAGATGTTATGGTTTTCTCCCATACACATAATCCAAACATACCCTCCATGGGTGGGTACATAGTATCACCATCCCATTGGCACACATCTCAAGCACTGATTAAGCTAAACACTCAATAGGAATACAATCACAATTTCTCTTACACAGGCACAACTATAGCCCACATATGACTATGCAACATAATGCAAGATACACAACTTAACCAAACAATAGGTATACCCAAATAGCCATACCAATTTTCCTCTTTTCACAAGGGCAACTCATTACCCGCAACATCATAAATTCACTTTGCAATTCTATCAACATAACACAATAGTGTATGAACATGTATATAATCATCACTATCACTTTTACATCAATGCATAAACATAATTAACATTTTTCACAATCATTATTACAGTCACTTCTATAATCACATAATGATATACATCTCATAATGACACATAATGCGACATCATGTCACAAGTCACAGGAATACCATTCATTCACAAGAGAATTGGATGCTAATAACATAATGAATTGAGTTTTTTTTAAGGAACTCTAATCCATTCCTCATGTTCACAACCATACATATAAGCATAAGTAACCATGGTCGTGTCAATGGCATGCAATTGCTCACTCAAAGAAGGATATGCAACATTCTAATTACCCTAACATGCATTATTTTTAGTTTGCATTAAAATACAAGTGTTCACCTATATGATTTCATTAAGACCACAATGCAATTGAGGAGATCAAATTTTATCAACAAGATATACTTGTATATGCCTAAAAATGACACGACTCGGTCTAAATAAATATTCTTAATATTTATTCCATTTAATTCGTCTATCAATAAATAAATCAATTTATTTATTTACTCGATTCATATTCCTCTAAATTAATTAAATATAAAAATATTTAATTACTTCTTCTAAAGTCAAAATTAAATAAATCCTTTATTTAATTTAATTCTTCCAAACAATTAAATAGTTCTTAATTATTTAATTAAAGTCACTTATTCCTCCAAATTTAAATAAATCAAATTTATTTAAATTCTCCCAATCTCTAAAAATAAAATATAATAAAATATTTTATTTATTCTTCCAAAGCATGCACAACAATTAAATTAATTAATTTATTTAATTTGCTTTCTTATCTTGTAATTCCTCAAATATCTTCCAAATCTTCTAAAAATAAGCCTTCTTTTTAATGCACACAAAATTAAATAATTTATTATTTAATTTTTCTCAAATCATGCAAAAGAAAATTACAAATTGAGTTAACTGACTCAATCAACCTTGTTTTTATCAATAACTCTTAAATTAGGAAAAATGCATTCTAATTTATGAAAGCATATCTTATCTTTATAAAAGAAAGTAGTTAACTCAAACAAAATAGCTTTTGGGTGACACTTGTCTTCATTCTATTTGTACACTTTCTCTCAAGTCTTCTATATCGTTGATCTTCTTATTCTTTCTATATCATTGATCTTCTCTCTCCCAAGTCTATAAATTGAACCCAATTCCTCCATTTCATTCATCCAAGCTTTTAGTAATGTTACTCTGTAGAATTAACAGCGCGCCTTTGGCACCCAAATCATCCATAGCTTGCAATCACCCTTTTATTGTATTGAAGCTCATCTTCATTACAAAAAGTATCATAGCCATCTCTCCATTGTCATCTTGAAAAAACAAAGCAAGGAAGTATGTTTTCTGAGGGCTTCAATTCACATACAAAGATTGATTGAGACTAGGCGAACAATGGAAGCAACAAAGTAACAAGGTTTGCACGGTTTGTTCTTTTTTATTTGAATCTTTGTTATTTGCAATTTCTATTGATATTATTAGTTTATTGATTGAGTTTAATAGTTTGACAATATTTCTCATAATATTTTTGGTGCCCACCGTGGGGCCTTGCCCTGATCTAACCCAAAAACTGAGTTTTTTGTGCTAAGGTTCCGTACATAGGAGGATTGGACACATCTGATCAATTCTAATGCGCATCTGAGCTCTGTTTCAGTGCATCTACTTTTTCAGCGCATTTACCTCCTGAAGTTGTGCATTTATGTTCTGTTATGGCGCATCTACCAAATGGCACATATACTCTTTGTTTCTGCACTTTTGACCTTTGTCTCAGTGCTTTTGTAATGGTTGCGCATATGACCTCTGTCTCTACATATCTAATCTTTGTACCTGTGCATCTAATTCTAATAGTGGATTTTTGGGTTTTCTTGTGGATTTGCTAATGTTGACACTTTTCATGGGAAAATTCTCTGATCTACTTGTAGGTTAGGGGCTGGTTTAGACATTCTAGTTGCATTGTTAACACACATCATATTTTTAAAGGATAGTAATCGAATGTTCATGCAAAATCACATCTAGATCTAACTAGGAAGGGAGTAACTTGATCTTGTTGCATTGACAAATTAAATCTAGTCCCAATGCTAGGAGGATAAAATTGAACCATTACTATCTTGCTTTCAAAGTTAACAACTTGCATGTGTGCCCAAGTAGCTAACTCATATAGTCTTTTTTATTTTAATTAGGGAAAACGAACCACTGTCTTTCATGTTTTTGGGAATGATACTAGGCCTATGCTCTCCCCTATCTTGAGTGACCAAAATGCTAGATATATTATTTTCGCATGTGTTAAACCTTTAGAGAGGCATGCCCTTGGATATGCTTCTGTCCAAGTGGGAATGACCTTAAGTGGTAACAAGCTAAAGCTAAGCTCTACCGAGCCACTATAAATAAATTGTATTTAGAGTGAAAGCTTCAAACAACAAGTGAAGTTGTGTTATACCAACAACCAGCCTCCCCCAAAACCCTCACAAGGAGCAACCCTTGCAGGCTGGGAGACTCCATAACAGAGAGTAGTGTTGCCGCATGTATAACCACTTGAATGGTTGCACTTAGTAATCATCCTTTGTTTTTAGTCACCAAAAAACCCTATAAGATGGTGCAGGGAAGGGTGATTATCACCTCTTGAAGATGCCTCATCTAGAAATAGTGATTTGGTTTATATTGTCCCAGCCAGCCTAGGATTTGTACTTGCTTTTGAGTCAAAAAGAGTCTAAAAAATTACAAAAAAAGATAAAAAAAAATCATGAAAACTTATTTGTGTTTGCTGTGTTTTACTTTCCATAACTAAGAAATTGGAAGAAAAGATAACTTACAACTAGGAAACCAAAAAACATCGAAAAACGTGTCAAAAACAATCAAAAAACTAGAACTGTGCATTTGTACTACAGAGCTGTGCATATACCTCAACCTACTACACATACATTTTTACTTTCTATGCATTCACTATCCATTACCATGCTTTTAAATTTTATCAGAGCTACAAGTTTACACCGACTTGCTGTGCATATACCTTCTGTTTCAACGCATCTGCAACAGTGAACATTTCCACATCTTTTGGGAGAAAAATTTCAGCTTTTCTAGGTACCCATTTCAACCTTGTTCTAGTTTCTGAGATCAAATTTTTCTGTGCAATCACTTCTCCCATCTGTTTCCATAGCATACCCTCTCTTTTGTCGGTCGTCTCATCCACCTTTTATCGTGTCTTCTGAAAAACAAAGTCAAAGTTCCATATCAAATTACCGCAAGACCTTTTTCAAATCATTTTGGATTCAAGTAACCCTAGTAGGTCACAAAACTTCACTAGTGGTCTTGGTGCAAGACTAGTCTCTACATAGTAAATGGGTACTGGATATCCTTACTTGTGGCTATCATCTTGTGTTGAGCAACTTACTTGGAATCATTGATCAAAAGAGTCCCTTGTTCAAATCTTGTCACCGCAAGTATCCTCTTCTCACCAACCTACACCAACACCTTACCAAAATCTCTAGTTTCACCTCACTTCTTGCCACATCACCTTGCATGGTCTTAACTAGGTCCCAATACCAAAAGCAACTTGAAATGGCTAGAACATCTGACCGCATTGTATCCCCTCATGACATTGATGAGGAAATGTCCCATGAGAAATACCATAGAGCCCTCCAAGATTAGAAATTTCAATGCATGCTATCCAAAGTGCTCAATGAGGACCCTCAAAAGTACTTTCTTCATCTTGCAAAGCAAGGACTTAAACTCCCCGCCGACTTTGATGTCGAGGCATTAAAAGAACTAGGAGAGGCAAGAACTCACGAGAAGAGCACAACTGAGGAAAAATCCCTTGACAAAGACAAAGGAAAGAATGTCATAGACCCAAACATACCTATGGAAACATTGCAGAAACAAATCGAGAGCCTAACGCAGCAAATGATAGATCTCAAAACAAGAACAACCACTAAAACTTATTCCTTGGAAGACATCGCATTGTATCCCTTTGACAAAAGTTTGAACATGGTACCCTTCCCCTTTCGGTTTGAAGTTCCTAAGTTTGACAAATACAAAGGGAAAGGAGACCCAAGAGATCAAATTAGGGAATTTAACACTATGTTCCTAGAAGTAGCTCATAATGAAATTTTCCTAATGAGACTATTCCCTAGATCTCTAGGTGGTCAAGCCATGGAATGGTTCTCACGACTTCCCCTAAGTATCAAAACTTTTGATGAGTCAGTAAACAAGTTCGTCACACACTTCTCATATAACATTGAAGACGAAGTCTCCATGCTTGATCTATGAAATACAAGGCAAAAAGGTGGTGAATCCTTTGCCTCTTTCTTACAAAGGTCGAGACAACTCGTGAGTAAATGCTCATATGATGTGCTTAAGAAGCAATTGACAGAGATGTTTTTCCACAACCTTAACCCCGATCTTAGTTACGAAATCCAAATTCAATGCCCTACCTCATTTACGAAAGTCATTGAGATGGGATTATTTATCGAGAAACCTATGACCGCCAAGGGGAAAATAAAGTTGTACAAGGACACCCCTAACTATAACTACACCATGGATAAGTCAAAGTTTTGGACAAAGAACAAAAATGTCATCAATGATGGAGTAGTTGATGCCAAAGTGGTAGCTCCCAAACAACAACCAATCTTCACTCTCAAAGGAGAAGCAAATAATACTACACCAAACAAAACCTTCTCTTGCGAGCCGAAGCCATGGTTCACCTCCAATCCTAGATGAAAATTCACACCACTAGGGGAGTCTCAAGAGTCCTCATTAAGAAAGCTATTAGCCAACAATGAGATTACTCTTCCTCCCACTAGTGACGATGAACCTCAAGTGAAACCTCATTATTGGAAAGATACTAATTTGTACGAATATCATAGAGGAAGAGGCCACAAGACCAACGATTGTATCCATCTCAAACACATCATTTAGGACATACTTGACCAAAATCAGGTAGGCACTAAAGAACATACCTCTAATGAGATCCATGTGGCATACAAGGATCCACTCCTCAACCATGATAGACGATACAACAACAATAACAATCGTAACTGGCAGAATCAAAACAACGGACACAATAATGCTAACTATGTGAGTGTGTAATTCAATTATACCATCAACTGCATATCAGAACACATCCCACAAGTCAATGTGGTCACATTCAACCAACAATCAGGACCCAACAAAACAAATTGCAGCATCATTAGCTGCAGTGGTAAGGTCACGTTAAACATGCTTCCACCAAGGTCGTCACCTTCTCTGTCTAACTCCCATACGTACAATGTCATAGACCAACTTCAGAAAACTCCTACCCACATATCTCTCTTAGAGTTGTTGTGTCTGTCTCCCTCCCATAATGAAATTCTTGATAAAGCCCTAGTGGAAACAACTGTGCCCACGAACTTGGCCCAAGAGAAGTTTCCAAGCCATGGTAGGAAATCTAACCTCCTCAAGCACCATATCATTTACTGAACAAGATGAACTTTCAGTGTCTCAGCCTCATAACACACCCTTGCATATCATCACCTTCATTCATAAACACCGTATCAAAAGAGTTCTTATTGATGGAGGAGCTGGTTTAAATATTTGCATGCTTAAGCTAGTCCTTACATTGGGGTTCTCTAAAACTATAGTGGATCCCAGGAAAAAGATTACTATCAAGGCCTATGATGAAGAAGAAAGAACCACTAAAGGAATAGTGGTGTTACCAATACAAGTTGGACAAGTGATAAAGAACGTTGCTTTCCAAGTCCTAGATAGGGAGCTAGCCTATAATATCATCCTAGTTAGACCCTAGATTCATGCCATGAAAGATGTACCTTTTGCCTATCATCAATGCATCAAATTTCCTCATAACGGCAAGCAGATCACCATCCAAGGTGATCCAAATCCTTTTCAGCATTGCAACACTATCTGCTCAAAGCCTGATTGCATCATTCCCAATAATAGAGCTTCTACATCCCCCATCTCACAGCATGATTCTACCTCTGAAGCTTCCTCATACAAGCCCAAAGAGAAGAAAATCACAATCGAAATAGGCGTAGGGGAATACTCCTGTTAGATCTAGGGCACACAATTGAGAGGGGGGGTGAATTAGTTGTACAAAAACTTGCTTCTACTTCAAAACACTTGATTCTTCTTGTTAGTTAATAGCATATCAACTAATCATTCATGAAAGCACAAAGCATAAAAACAGGAGCAAATAATCATCAATACATTTGACACCAAGATTTTTGACGTGGAAAACCCGATTAAGGGAAAAACCACGGGGTGATTAACCCAAGGATTATTCTCTGTTAGAATAATAAGAAAAATGAATGGCACATACCAATTAGGGCTCACTGCCGGAGCACACTGCTCACAAGGAGGCACACTGCCTACAAGAGACACACTGTCTACAAGATCATAAGTATCACAACTTTGAACTGGAGAATGACATCTTCACCATGTCTGGATTAGTTCCATTTAAGCTCGAGACACACCTTCTCTGCCTTTCACTCTTTCACTATTCCACACTCATCTGCTCCACAACACACTTCAAAATCAATTCGCAAACCTTCATTTATACAAGGCATCGACTTGGGAACAATCATCCAAGTCGGCAATCAACCACAAGAACATTCGCAAGATAAATAACTCATCCGGTCAGCCAGTCTAAGCAAGACCATCTTCATCTGGAAGAACTCATCTAGTCGACCAACAAGAACATCTCCATCTAGAAGAATATCTTCAATTCTGGGCTCTACCACCAATGCGGACCAACAACACAACCTTAACATGATCCAAGAACCTTCACAGGCTTGCCTGAATGACCAGGTACATCTGCACTTCCTCTACTCACTGGAATCTCTTCTCCTCCTCATCTGAAACTTCAAGAACATAGTCTACCATCACTGTCATACTGCAACAGGTGCTTCCAGACCTCCAAACAATGAACAAATAGAGATGACACATCACAAGGACATCCCAAACACTCCATCCAATCTGTAAGATAGGACAATGCACTTCCGAATCTCACCAGACCTTTTTGTGACACTCTGTCACTTCGGAGCATCTCCTGGAACCGGTTCTACTTGATCAATCACAACTTCTTCAAATCTTCATGCGGACCTCTGAAAACTTAACTGGATCATCTCAAGACTCATATCTACAAACCCTTTAATCCGTATCCTCTGATCCTCAACCTATTGAGTACTTTTGCCTTCTTCTCATCACTGTTCTTCACTATTCCTGATTGAGACTAATTTTCTCAATATCTTCAGCACACAGCTCATCCAATTCTTCTTGTCAATGCAATATGAGTACGTTGACATCAATGACAACACTAATTAACCTCATACTTGCAACAATCTCCCCCTTTGTCATTGATGGCAACATATGATGTGAAAAACCATCAAGACAAGATCTTCTCCTTTCTGTCACAGCTCCCCCTATCAGTAATAACTCCACATGTCTTCTCTTCCTTTACTACTCCCTCTTTGGTCATCCACCACTTGTTTTTCACATGTCTTCTCTCCCCCTTTGACATCAATGGCAAAGGGCTCATACTTGCAATTCTAACACATCAGAATCATACCAGCTGCTCCCCCTTACTAGCAACTCCCCATCATCAATCTGGATCACAAGATATGACTGTGATATCCACTAGACTGATGCACATCAGTGTATCCTAGTTCATCACCAGAGGGGCCATGACCCCTAACTTCTCCCGGAGATACTCAAAAGAGTCCTTGGGAAGAGGTTTAGTAAAAATATCTGCAATCTAATCCTTGGAGGGTACATACTCCAATCTGACTTCATCCTTGTTCACTTGCTCTCTCAAAAAGTGAAACTTGATAGATATGTGCTTGGTCTTAGAATGCAACACCAGATTCTTAGAAATATTTATTGCACTTAAATTATCACAAAAAATTGTGATAGGCTCCTCATATTCTACTTTAATGTCTCTTAATATCTACTTCATCCATAAGATTTGAGTGCAACTACTTGCTGCAGCAATGTATTATGCTTTAGTTGTAGACAAAGATATTGCCTCTTGTTTCTTGCTTAGCTAAGAAACCAACCTTTTTCCCAAAAAGAATGCTCCTCCACTTGTACTCTTCCGGTCATCCACATCTCCTGCCCAATCTGCATCTATATATGCATGAAGAGAGAAATCATGATCTCTAGGGTACCATAGACCATACTCAACTGTCCCCTTTAGATATCTAAAAATCCTCTTGATTGCCATAATATGCGATTCTCTAGGATCAGCCTGAAATCTTGCCACAAGACCAACAACCTGCATTATATCTGGTCTAGTTTGAGTGAGATACAATAGTCCTCCAATCATTGATCTATACTTTGTCTGATCTGTCTTAGGAGAGTCATCATCTTTTCTCAACTTACCTCCAGTTGCCATAGGAGTGTTCATTGGCTTTGAATCTTCCATTCTGAATTTCCTCAACAATTCTATCACATACTTGGTCTGAGAGATAAAGATGCCTTTCTTTGTTTGAGTAATTTGCAAACCCAAGAAGAAATTCATTTCATCAAGCATTGACATTTCAAACTCACTTTTCATTTGATTTACAAAAGTTTTACACATATTGTCTTTTCCTCCAAAGATGATATCATCAACAAATACTTCAATAATCAAGATGTTTTCCTTATCTATTTGGAAGTATAGATTACTATCAGCAGTACCTTTGTTGAAACCAATCTGCACAAGATGCTTGTCCAACCTTTCATACCATGCTCTTGGGGCTTGCTTCAATCCATATAGTGCTTTCTTTAACTTGCAGACCATGTCATCATGATCAGACAATTGAAATCCATCCGGTTGTTCAATGTAAACTTCTTCTTCCAAATCACCATTTAGGAAGGCAGACTTGACATCCATCTGATATACCTTGAAGTCATTGAAGGTAGTAAATGCAAGAAATAATTTGACTGCTTCAATTCTTGCCACCAGAGCAAAGGTTTCTTCAAAATCAATTCCTTCTATTTGAGAGTAGCCTTTGCAGACAAATCTAGCTTTGTTTCTGATTACTTCACCAACTTCATTTAGTTTGTTCTAGAAGACCCATTTGGTTCCAATCACATTCTTGTTTCTAGGTCTAGGAATAAGATCCCAAGTATGATTTTTCTCAATTTGCATCAACTCTTCCTCCATAGCTTTGGTCCAATTTTCATCATTGAAGCGTCTTAAGTTCAATCTTTGAAATCAGACAGTATTCACTTGAATCTTGAGCAATTCTTCTCCTTATTTGTACCCCTTTGCTTTTGTCACCTATGATCTAATCTTTAGAATGGTTTAGAGTTACATACCTTGGAACTTTGGGTGTTTCTTGCACTACTATTTCTTGATCAGGCTCATTCAGACAAGCCTCTTCTTCTTGATTTACTGGATCAATCTGTATTTGAATTTCAGAGGAGGATTGAGCTCCTTGCACTAGAGAATCATTCTGATCAGCTTCATCATATTCATAGAATCTTGAGGGCTTCTTAATTCCTTCATCAACCTTCACATTTATACTTTCTATCATATTTTGTCAATCTCTTATTGTAACACTGGTATGATTTACTTTGAGTGGAGTAACCCAAGAAAATTCCTTCATCACTTCTAGCATCAAAGTTTCCTAGATCTTCACCTCTTTTGATGTAACATTTGCTACCAAATACTCTGAAATACCTCACAATAGGAGTTATACCAAACCAAAGTTCATAAGGAGTCTTACCGGTATTGCTTCTGATTTGAACTCGATTAAGAGTGTAGACTACAGTGCTAATAGCTTCTCTCCAAAAACATCTGAGGAACATTTGCTTCCATCATCATTGTCCTGGCTGCTTCCTGGATGGTCCGGTTCTTTCTCTCAACTACTCCATTTGCTGTGGAGTCCTAGGAGTAGACAACTGTCTCTTTATACCATGCTTCTCACAAAAATCTATGAATTCACCAGATGTGAATTCACCACCTCTATCAGATCTTAGACATTTCAGTTTCAATCCGGTTTGATTCTCTACCATAGCTTTGAAGATTTGGAACTTCTCAAGGGCTTCTGATTTCTCTTTTAGGAAGGTAACCCACATCATCCGGGAATGATCATCAATCAGTAACATGAAATATCTATCACCTTGCATACTCTTGATTCTTGTCGGACCACAGAGATCAGTATGAACTAATTCCAATAATCCGGTAGAGGACTGATCCTTGCTTTTGAAAGAGACCCTGCTCTATTTACCTAGCTAACATTCTTTGCATAAACTATTTGTAGGTTTCACCAATTTTAGAAGATCTCTTACAGCCTGAGTATTGCTTATCTTGATGATGTTATCAAAATTCACATGACACATTCTTCTATGCCATAACCAACTCTGATCAATTTGAACAAACATACAACTTTTATTAGAACCAACCAGATGGAAGATATTACCTTTTGTTTGAGTACTAGATGCAATCTCAGTTCTGGAACTTTCAAAGATCCTGCATCTTCCGTTTTTTAACCGGAGATCATAGCCTTTGTCCACCAACTGACCAACACTGAGAAGATTGTGCTTCAATCCTTCAACATATAGTACATTACCAGTTTTGCTCTTTCCGTCAAAAGAAATAGTTCCCCTACCTTTGATTTTGCCAGCAGAATTATCACCAAACTTTACCATTCCTCCTTCATACCTTTCCAAATCTAAGAACTTATTCTTGTCACCTGCCATGTGGTGAGAACATCCACTGTCAATAACCCAATCATCCTTTTCTTCAACTTGGGCAGCCAAAGCTCTTTCCACAACCTTATGATTGACATATTCAAAGGATATTGAATCTTCTTCCTTGATGGCAATAAACACCCATTCATTTCCGGATTTGCTTCCTATTTCTGATTCATCATCTATTACTCCTTCATTATCATCTTCTTCATGAACATAATAACAGTTCTTTTGGAACCTTTGTCTATTAGCATTTGACCTTGCAAATCTTTCCAGACATCTTGAAGCAAAATGACCAATCTTATTGCAATTGAAGCAATTAAAGGGTAATTTTCCTTCATACTTACTAGATCCTCTTGGCAGTCTCTTTGCAATGAGGGCTTCAAGATGAGCTGTTTTTGCTTCTTCTTCTTCCATGTCTTTCCTTGCTTGATCATACCATGACAACTTCCTTGAAGAGTTCTCTCCTGGATCAAATCTTTGTTTTCCTTTCACATAGGCACTGGCTTTGAATGCAGATTTAGTCTTGGGGTGATCATCTCCAAACTCAGTCATTTCAAATGTAGCTAGTTTGCTAGCCAATTGCTCTCTTGTGATACAACCTCTGAATTCATCAATGGTAGCAACCTTGACTTTGTAGGCAGCAGGAAGGGATCTGAGAATTTTACAAACAATTTCATTTTCATCCAGAACTCCACCAGCATTCCTGATTCCACACACCAGCTCATTTACTCTTGGCATAAAGGTAGTGATATTTTTATCATCTCTCATCTTCAATCTTTCAAATTTCCCTTTTAGACTTTGCAACCTTGCACTCTTAACAAACTCATCTCCTTCATGCAGAAGTTCCAGTTTAACCCAGATCTCATATGCAGTTGGTAGGTCAATAACATTTGAGAGCTCTGAATCATTTAATGTGCTTAGAAGAGCTTCTTTGGTCTGCAAATTATTTTTAGCATCTATGATTTCATTTAGAGTTGTTGGACCACCATGTGGAGGTACATAAGCCTTTGTGATCATGGACAGGTATGTTTTTCCCATACACTCCAAGTGACATTCCATGCGACCTTTCCAGAGCGAGAAATTGGTTCCATCAAACATCAGACTATCCTTCTTGTATGATGACATACTGGATCTCCTCAAGCGGTTAAGCTCCTTTCAGAGGAATTTGGCTCTGATACCAATTGTTAGATCTAGGGCACACAACTAAGAGGGGGAGTGAATCAGTTGTACAAAAACTTGCTTCTACTTCAAAACACTTGATTCTTCTTGTTAGTTAACAGCATATCAACTAATCATTCATGAAAGCACAAAGCATAAACACAGGAGCAGATAATCATCAATACATTTGACACCAAGATTTTTGACGTGGAAAACCTAGTTAAGGGAAAAACCATGGGGTGATTAACCCAAGGATTATTCTCTATTAGAAGAACAAGAAAAATGAATGGCACATGCCAATTAGGGCTCACTGCCCGAGCACACTGCTCACAAGGAGGTACACTGCCTACAAGAGACACACTGTCTACAAGATCATAAGTATCACAACTTTGAATTGGAGAATGACATCTTCACCGTGTCTGGATTAGTTCTATTTAAGCTCGAGACACACCTACTCTGCCTTTCACTCTTTCATTATTCCACACTCATTCGCTCCACAACACACTTCAAAATGAATTCGCAAACCTTCATTTATACAAGGCATCAACTTGGGAATAATCATCCAAGTCAGCAATCAACCACAAGATCATTCACAAGATAAATAACTCATTCGGTCAGCTAGTCTAAGCAAGAACATCTTCATTCGGAAGAACTCATCCAGTCAGCCAACAAGAACATCTCCATCTGAAAGAATATCTTCAATTCCGGGCTCTACCACCAATGCAGACCAACAACATAACCTTAACATGATCCAAGAACCTTCACAGGCTTGCCTGAATGACCAGGTACATCTGCACTTCCTCTACTCACTGGAATCTCTTCTCCTCCTCATTTGAAACTTCAAGAACACAGTCTATCGTCATTGTCATACTGCAAGAGGTGCTTGCGGACCTCCAAACGATGAACAAATAGAGATGACACATCATAAGGACACCCCAAACATTCCATCCAATCCACAAGATAGGA
The DNA here is from genome assembly GCA_027924645.1 of Cunninghamia lanceolata. Taxonomy (NCBI): domain Eukaryota; kingdom Viridiplantae; phylum Streptophyta; class Pinopsida; order Cupressales; family Cupressaceae; genus Cunninghamia; species Cunninghamia lanceolata. Next base: position 704,142 of record BSBN01001290.1, on the reverse strand, counting down.
CAATGCACTTCCAGATCTCACCAGACCTTTTTGTGACACTCTGTCACTCCGGAGCATCTCCCAAAACTGATTCTACTTGATCAATCACAACTTCAAATCGTCATGTGGACCTCTGAAAACTTAACTGGATCATCTCAAGACTCATATCTACAAACCCTTTAATCTGTGTCCTCTGATCCTCAACCTATTGAGTACTTTTGCCTTCTTCTCATCACTGTTCTTCACTGTTCCTGATTGAGACTAATTTTCTCAATATCCTTAGTACATAGCTCATACAATCCTTCTTGTCAATGCAATATGAGTATGTTGACATCAATGACAACACTGATTAACCTCATACTTGCAACAACTCCATCGAGCACAACCTCAAATTAGCTAAAATGCCTCTATCTCCAAGATCCTTTGTGCGACCTACACTTAAGTACATTCCAAAGCCTTCTGCTTCTCTAGAACCTCCCACAACTCCCTTTGTAAAATGGGGGACCCTATCAGATGAGAGTGAGGAAAGAGATGTCTTGCAATGGATCTACACAGAGGAAGATAACACACCACAAGAACCACCTAATATCCTAGCAGAAATCTACGAGTGTGGTGAGTCTATCCTACACAGAATGGGTTATGAAGGACAAGGTCCCATTGGCTTAAGAAAAGAAGGAATAATAGAACCCATCCAACCCTCTTCATCCTCATTGGCAAGAAATACAAAAGGGCTAGGATACAAACAAAGGCAAGGCTAAGGTAAATGCTTGTCTTGTGGAAATGATCCATAACTTTCAAGAGGACAGTGACATAGATTCCAATGAATATGAATGGGATGAACTCATAGAGCACTCCTATGAGGACAAGGGAGTTGACACCGTTCAAACCTATAGCCCCTATCATGAGGGACAAATGCTAATGCATAGACCATTAGAGTCTGATTTGCTAATTCCTGAGAGTATGAATTTCACAGAAGGTCAGAGTTCCATCACAATAAATAATCTGGAGGAAAGTACCTTCCCGGATCCTATCCCTACCAATCTGAATCTTGACCATGTATCCATTCAAATTATCACTCCCAACGAATCAGATCTATCTCCTGACCCCCTTCCCCTTGTGCATCCTGAACTTATTGATTGGGATTTACAAGGAACCCTGCAACTAGACATGTTCCAAAATGGTGATGCCTATATTGACCACATGGAACTTAGGGACCACCTACCTACAGGAGATCATAAAGATGGCTTTGCCATTGAACTCAACACCATGGCTTATTTTGGAGAGGGTGCCAAGCCTTCTAGTCATAAAAACATAAAAATTAAAACTGGATCTGATGGTGAAAACCATTCTATGCTAGTGTCAGATCCCAAAATAGTAAAAAGAAAGGACACATCGAATGGTTAAAACCTCTCTGAGGTGCCAGATGATGGAAGGCTTGACACTCTCCCCACCGACATGTATCAGGTGAAGTTTCAGATTGTTGTGGAACCTACAAAGCCTGTCAACATTAGAACAAAGGATAATCCTAAGATCATTCACTTTGCAAAGTCTCTATCTCCACCAAAAAAGACCAAATTTTTACCATTCTTCAAGAAAAAGCAAGTCAACTTTGCTTGGTCATACACAGATATGCCTAATTTAGATCCAGATTTGATTCTACATCATCTTCCACTAGATCTAGGGGTCAAACTAGTCAAGTAGACGCTCAGGAAGATGCATCCACACATTGCATTACTAGTAAAAGAGGAACTCAAGAAACTACTGGATATAGGTTTCATTAGGGCTATAGACTATCCAGAATGGGTATCTAACATAGTACCAGTATCAAAACCTAATGGCAAAGTCATATTATGCAATGATTTCTGAGATCTAAACAAGGCTTGCCGCAAGGATGACTTTCTGTTACCTAACATTGACATCATAGTCGACTTGACAACAGGACATACCATGTTATCTCTTATAGATGGCTTCTCAGGATATAATCAAATCAGGATAGCACCAGAAGACCAACATAAAATAGCTTTCACTTGTCCATGGGGTACCTTTTGCTGGAATGTCATGCCATTCAGGTTAAAGAATGCAGGGGAAACATATCAATGTGCTATGACCACTATCTTCCATGATATGATGAATGTCACAGTGGAGGACTATGTAGATGATAGCCTTGCAAAGTCACTCACAAGGGAATCCCACCTAGATGTACTAGAGAAGGTCTTTTAGAGACTAGAACACTTCAAAGTCAGGTTGAACCTGAAGAAATGTGTGTTTGGAGTCACCTCTGGCAAGCTCTTAGGCTTCATTGTATCAGCAAATAGGATCGAAGTGGATCTTGCTAAAGTCAAAGATATCATGGAAATGCCACTGCCTAAGAACATCACTCAACTACGGTCTCTACAGGGCAAGCTACAAGCAATCCGATGGTTCATATCACAACTAGCTGACAAGTGCCAAACTTTCAGTCATCTCTTACATAAAATCATTCCATTTAGATGGGATGAGAAGTGTGAAGAAGAATTTGGCAAACTGAAGGAATACCTCATGATCCCTCCTATTCTAATGCCGCCTATCCAAGGTAAGCTACTATTACTTTACATATCTGCTACACAGACAGCTCTGGGTGCCCTATTAGCACAACATGATTATGAAGGCAAAGAAAGGGCTATCTACTACATCAGTCACACATTGGTGGGCTATGAACTACAATATTCTTAGATAGAAAGGTCATGTCTTGCTGTGGTTTTTGTTTCCCATAAACTATGACATTACATGCTAGCACATTCAGTCAAGCTTATTGAAAAGATAGATTAATTAAAATACCTATTAAGCAAAGCAGCTCTCACAAGTCACCTAGCTAAGTGGGTAATGTTGTTAAGTGAATATGACATCGAGTATGTAGAAGGGAAGGCTATCAAAGGTCAAATCATCACCGATTAGTTAGAAAAAGCACCATTACAAGATACCACACCAATGACATTTGAGTTTCTAGATGAAGCCATATTTAGTATCACAACACACTCATAGAAACTCTACTTTGATGGATCTAGTACAAACCATGGATCAGGGGCAGGAATCTTGTTGATCACTCCTCATAGCGATACCATACCTAAGTCTTACCATCTGCTATTCCCATGCACAAACAATATAGAAGAGTACGAGGCCTTGGTCATTGGTCTCAAAATGGTAGTAGAATGGAAAATAAAAGAGCTACATGTCTATGGTGACTCCCAACTAGTAATCAATCAAGTCAACGACGACTATCAGATCAAGCGTGACAAATTAATACCATAAAAGTGTATGGTAGATGACTTTAAAGAGTGCTTTATGATCATCTTCTTTGATTAAATATCTCGCATTGAAAACAAAGCAGCAAATGTCATGGCAACCATTGCCTCACTCCTCGAGATCCCAGAGAATGAGTCACGGTATGAGTTATTGGTAGAGTCAATTATGCAACCAGCTTATGATCTTCCTGAAACACACTCCATATGCCTATTAGTCAGATGTGACTCATCTTGGTATGGTAAGATTTACACTTACCTCAAGGATAACACCCTACCACCTAACTTATCTACCAACCAACGTCGAACCTTCATTCACCAAACCTCTCATTACACCATTATTGCCGACACCCTATACTACCAAGGCTTGGATGATACTTTACTCTGATGTTTAGAATGGGAAGAATCTCAAACCACCTTACTAGATGTACATGAAGGAATTTGTGGAACACACTCTAGCAGTCCTTCTTTAGCTAAGAAACTCATGCATTTGGGATACTATTGGCCAAACATGGAAACTGATTCATATCAGTTTGTGAAGAAGTGCAAGTAGTGCCAGATACATGGAAACCTGATACATCCACCAACTCAAGAGCTCTGACCTTTAACGACACCTTGGCCCTTTTATCAATGGGGACTTGCCCTTTTGGGAAAAATTCACCTGCCATCATCCAACGGCCACAAGTTCATAATAACCGCCACTGAATATTTTACCAAGTGGATTGAAGATGTTCCACTTACAACTGTCACAGGCAAATAGATTGCCTCCTTCATCCTCAATTACCTCATCTGTAGATACAAAATTCCCTCATCCATAGTCATGGATAACGAAAGACCTTTTAAGAACCAAGATGTACAAGAGCTTTGTGACAAATTCAAAATCCAACACCGTTTCTCCAGCCCCTACTATCCACAAGGCAACGGCCAAGCAGAAGCATCCAACAAAATAATCTTGAAAATCCTCAAGAAAACTATCAATGATGCTAGCCATGATTGGCACATACAACTAAATCTTGCTCTGTGCACCTATTGAACCAGTATATGCACTCCCACAGGTGCTACCCCTTACGCCCTTGTCTATGGATCAGAAGCCATTTTTCCCATCGAGGTCGTGTTACCATCTCTAAGGGTGTCATTACAAGGTCTTATTACTGATGAAGACTACAGAGTTTCCATACTGCAAGAGTTAGAGTTGTTAGAGGAAAGGAGACATAATGCCTTTAACCATCTCAAAGCATATAAATAGAGAATGTCTTGAAGCTACAATCACAGGGCCCATCCAAGGGTCTTCAACATTGGTGATCTAGTACTCAAGGAAAATCCCCGCAATCAACATGATCAAGAAAAGAAAGCTAAGTTCCAACCGAACTAGCTTAGTCCTTATGTAATCATTGTTGCTTATGGGTCGAGGGTATATCAGTTAGCAACATCAGAAGGTGAGTTGTTCAATGACCCAATCAATAGTATGCATCTTCGCCAGTTCTATACCTAAGAGAACCCCAATGTAAGGGGGGCAAAAATTCAAAAAAACAAAAATTAGAAAAAAAAAACAACAAAAAAAAAATCATCCTTTGGTGAAAACCTAGCAAACAGGTGCCTTCGATAGGTACCATGATGAAAAACTAGCAAATGGGCATCATGTGTACTTTTAGCTTTCATGCAAATAAAAACAAGTGGTGAAAACCTGGTAAACATGTGCTACTTGTGATAAACTACTTTCTCCATCTTTGGGAAACCAATCACCTTGTGTCCATTCTTCCTACCATCATTTCTCATCCAATCCATATTTGTTCGATAATAAAGCACCTTGTGTAACTTAACAGTAACCTATAATGGCTTGATACTCTATCTCTTTTTGTCACCTTAACAACTAAGGTCTTATTTAGTATCCTATGCACAATGTCAGCCTAGCAAAGCGTCTGTTGTCAGTATCATAGGGTCAATCCCTCAACTATGTTGCCTCTGCATCATCATGTAGGCAAGGCCATTATCAATGCTCCCCTGAGGCTCCACTTTCCTATCCATCCCATATCTTGTCATTTATCCTCTAGTCCATCCATGGTCTAAGTCCCTGAACTATGTTGCCTCTGCATCGTCACGTAGGCAAGGTCATTTAGCAATGTGCCCTCGAGGCACTAGGTTAGTCCCTTAGGGTCAGTTTTACTAGGCATGCATGTAATCACAAGAAAAACCCACATTAAAATAGAAGTTTTGATGCAAGACATCAATCCATCCAAAGAAAAGAAAACAAATACCTAAAGCACTCTAAATGATTCTATCTAAATTATGGCAAGAAAAACACATCTAAATGGAAGAATGTTTTGTGGTTGAGGTCAGGTTAGGTTACGATGTCTTGATTTTTGTTATCATGTCTTTCTACACTACTCAAGGATGTCCAAAGCTAGAGATGCTATGATGGGAGCATGATTATTTTCTTTGTTTGTTGTTTGTGGATCAATCTTTAGTAATGTGAAGACTTGTCTAATGACATGATCAACAAAAGATCATCGAGGACATCAAGGGTCTAACATGAAAGGGGGAAATCCTTGTCTGTTGATATGCAAGAAATAATCAGGTCATCTCAGTTCAATTATACCTAGATGCTTGTATTAACTTGCTAAATCAAAATCCATGTAAGCAATACTTAGGTCATCTTGGTTCAATTATACCTAAATGCTTGTATTTTCTTACAACATTTGGAAAAAGTACCAAAAAAATCACCCAATGATGAAATAAGCACTTCAAAATACTTGCAAATATCAAGATGGCACAACCATTCGCATCCATGTCATATCCATTTACATCCATATCCCATGTAATAAAGATCCAAAATGCAGAGTATAAATGTTCGTAAAAGCTTGTGATCCTTCCATTAGTCAGTCTTCTATCTATCATTGTGTCATTTTTGTGTTGATTGAGTACATTTGGACATAACAGAAATGTTACATTAAATTGCATATCATATCACATGAAATAGTCATTTAACATGATTAAATCATTTGCATACATAATAGTGCATTAGATCATCCATCTACATTTGCATCATAACATAGTGTCAACATAAAATAATCAAAAACATAGACAAGTACATGTAGATCATCACATAAACTACATAATCCTATAGAGAAAATTTGCATATTAGGTGTATAGATGAAATCATCTAAGTCTGCATCAAATCATATAGACATCAACGATAATGTGCATCCATCACATAGCATCATATAGATAAATTAAACTTGTGCATCACATATGAAACATCATAAGATAGAATGCATCCATGACATATAGCATAAACAACTGTATATGGAGATCATATAGTTGCATCATCATATAAATATCACATAAAACATGTCCAAATGTACAACATCAAAGTTCATCTCTGAGTCACAATCATATAAAGTGTATACATCACAAAGGTAATGATACATGTCTTGATACAAAATGATACAAGTATATACATATCAGGCTATCTAAGCCATGAAAAAGTGTATACATAAACCAAAATCTAGTACAAGTGTAGTGTCAGCTAGTCCTGCTACCGTGGGGCACTTCCCTCTCCACCTCCACCTTTGCTAGCCCTAGACTGCTCTAGACCCATCACTAAGGCTACAGACCGTGAACCCCCTGCCCTCTGAGATGTACTTGCCATAGACTGGCTCCTATAGCTAGGTGCCCTCTTATCTACCAACACCACCCTGTGGTACAATCCTCTATAATATTGTGTTTGAGCCTACACTTTAGCAAGCTCACCTTATAACTGCGTAATTTGTGTCTATAGCTGATGTACCTGAGCCTTTCCTTGCTGCACCTGTGTAACCAAAAATGCAGTGGCCCCATCCATACCCAAGGCTACTAGAGCCGAGTCTCTTTCCAATCTGAGGACCCATAGCTTTGCCAATGTTCTATCCTACTCTGTAGTGAGCCCAGATAAAACCCATGCATCTAACTCTCTCTGGGACTCTGCCACTCTGAGGTGTGCTTGGAGCTATCACACCTGACCCTGCAGTGTAGTAATGGCATGCTGCTGTAAATCAAGATGAGGAACCTGAACCTGTGGCACCTGCTATTGCGACACCTGCTACTGAGGTACTTGTTGCTGAGCAACCTACTAGGGCACCTGCTGTGGTGCCAGCATCTGTACCTACTATGCAACTTGTGGCTACACTACCTACTACTACTGGGAGGATCCCTCCCTAGCTCTCCTCCTCTGTCTCTACCTCCCTTTACCTCGATCTCCTCCTCCTCCTCCTTCGTCACCTCCATCTCCACCACCTCCTCCTCCTCCTCCTCCATCACCTCCATCATCCCCATCTCCCCTTCCTCCTCTCCCCCTCCTCTGTCTCGTCCTCCTCCTTCTTGCACCATCCTCATCATCTGACTCCTCCTCATCTAGGCGAGGAACCAACTCTCCTGGTCCTGAATATCTCAAGAATGGATGAGCAACAAACTACTCATAATCAAGAGTCATCCCCGCATCTACCACCTCCCTCCGCATTAGCCAAGCCACATAGGGAGTCTGTTGAAACTCTGCTAAGGCCTCCTCATAGGAAGAAACCAGGTCCCATTTGAATTGCTCTGCATGTGTCCACACAAACTGGGCCTGCCCCTATGGCATACCCTGTACCTTGCCAAACTCTCACCAAACATAGCTAACAATCTACCTCTCTAAAATGAACTGAGTCCTCCTAATCAACAACTGAGTCTGAAAGCAGTAAGGCAACTCATCGTCCTCATCGTCCCATGGCTCACACTCTAGATATGGGTGCTAGACAACTCTATCTACATTGTCTAGTGCGTGTCTCTAGTACTCAAGCTTTCCCAGCTTGTGCTGGGAAATAGCACCTGCATATCCATAGCTATATGACTCACCCCTCTGCCTGGAAAAGATGCACATTCACCGAGTAATAGCAATATGCTCCCATAGCCATAACTATAAAAGAGAGACACCTACCGACAAACTAGCTCCTCTGTAGTATACCACCTGATGTATATCGTGGTATAAATGCGCCAAAACATAGACACCCCATGCAAAATAGGTGCCCTCTATAACCATCCTCTCCATGGTCCTACCCCAATGAATAGAGAAGCCATATGGCCTCCTATCGGGGCAGACAACACCCTCGATCAATCTAGCCATTATCCCTGGGAAGTAGTCATAGTAATCATGAATATCTTGCCAAGAGATACCTGACCCTCAAGCTCTGTGTCATCAAAGACTTGCCTGCACTCTGCCAATCTGGCATCACACTAAGCCTCATACTCCACAAGCTCACCCTAGATCAGTAGATGCATAATCCTATAGACATCCTCCAAGGTAATCACCATCTCACAAGTAGGCAAGTGAAAGGTCCCATCCTCACTGTGAAATTGCTCCACTGCGGCAGTCAGCAAGCTGAGGTTCGCATGAACCTTGGGCATGAAGTAAATGTTGTCAATTCCCATCGCACTGAGAGCCTCTCGATCCATCTTAGTAAGCATGTACCACTACAACAACAGCAAGGGAAACTACTCCCGTGACATAAGTACATCTTGAATGTCCTCCTGTAATCAAGCAAGTCAATGTGTCAACCAAATCTACAAAACTACTCAAAGTATCAAACTATCCTATCACTTACTTAACATATCAAATTGATCAAAATAGCATAAACATCTCTTGACTAGATTCCTGCAATCTTAGAGATCACTTATTGATTGAGGCATCAAGCAAGATGCCAATCGAGTCAATTTTGTTTCGTAAACTGACTGTCTAAAACATATGCATCGAACCAGAAGGTACATGCACCATTTCCTGGTAAATGCGCCACTTCTGGCAGATGCGCCACAACATTTCATAAATGTGTAGTTTCATATCAAAAGTGCAACATCACATAGCACATGTACAACTTTACATGCATGCACAGCAAGACATCCCAAAAGCACAGTCTCATACCATATGCACCATTTCATAACAAGTGTATAATTTCTTATAACACATGCGTAGTTAACATGCATGTGCCAATTCATACCATAAATGCACCAAAATTCAACAAAAGCATAGTTTCGCATGGCATATTCCGCGAACTGTAAAATGATACTTTCATTTACCTAAAATTTCCCTAACATTTATTGCACTAATAAATGACCCTAGGAGAGTTTTTTCAAACTACATATAGTTGGCCAATAGAACCATTGAACTTGCTCAAAGTGGTGCTCCTTGCGTTGAATATCCATCTCTATGCTGACTGCTCTATGCTCCTATGCTCTCCTAAGCTCTTAAGGACCTATCAACAATAGCCAAGTGTTCAAATGACTAAGATTGTGGACCCAGCTCCTATATATAGGAAGTGAACCCTCACTAGCTGTGTGGCAACCGTGGCTACTTCCCAGGCCTGTTTCTTCCTGTTTCTCTAAACCATGACCTATTTTTCTTCATTCTAACCTTTTTTTCTCTTTCCTCTTCATGAGATTATCTGTCTCCCGTCCTTCTGCCTTCTTCTCGTCCAATCTCTCGAGGGGGCATCCTACCGTTGTTAAACCTGTACCAGGGGCAAACTAGGGCATGCATCATTATTAGAAAAATCTATTCTTTGAACCAATGTGATAAAACACATTGCATCAAAGAGGGGCAAAATGTATATGCCTAAAAATGACACGACTCGGTCTAAATAAATATTCTTAATATTTATTCCATTTAATTCCTCTATCAATAAATAAATCAATTTATTTATTTACTCAATTCATATTCCTCTAAATTAATTAAATATCAAAATATTTAATTACGGATTTATTTAATTTAATTCTTCCAAACAATTAAATAATTCATAATTATTTAATTAAAGTCACTTATTCCTCTAAATTTAAATAAATCAAATTTATTTAAATTCTCTCAATCTCTAAAAATAAAATATAATAAAATATTTTATTTATTCTTCCAAAGTATGCACAACAATTAAATAAATTTATTTATTTAATTTACATTCTTATCTTCTAATTCCTCAAATATCTTCCAAATCTTCTAAAAATAAGTCTTCTTCATGCACACAAAATTAAATAATTTATTATTTAATTTCTCTCAAATCATGCAAAGAAAATCACAAGTTGAGATAACTGACTCAATCAACCTTGCTTTTATCAATAACTCATAAATTAGAAAAAAAAAACATTCTAATTTATGAAAACATATCTTATCTTTATAAAAGAAAGCACTTAACTCAAACAAAATAGCTTTGGGTGACACTTGTCTTCTTTCTATTTGCACACATTTTCTCAAGTCTTCTATACCATTGATGTTCTTATTCTTTCTATACTGTTGATCTTCTCTCTCCCAAGTCTATAAATTGAACCCAATTCCTCCATTTCATTCATCCAATCTTTTAGTAATGTTACTCTGAAGAATTAACAACGCACCTTCGGCACCCAAATCCATCCATAGCTTGCGATCACCCTTTTATTGTATTGAAGCTCATCTTCATTACAAAAAGTATCATAGCCATCTGTCCATCGTCATCTTGAAAAAACAAAGCAAGGAAGTACACTTTCTGAGGGCTTCAATTCGACTACAAAGATCGATTGAGACTAGGAGAACAACGGAAGTAGCAAAGTAACAAGGTTTGCACAGTTTTGTTCTTTGTTATTTGCAATTTATATTATTGGTTTATTGATTGAGTTTAATACTTTGACAATATTTCCGGTAACAATATCTACTAAGCAATTACTATCCTCATTCAAGCTCATTAACCAAGGAGACACTAATTAACATATAATCACTTTCAATACATAACCAAAACATCATAAGGTCTTCTTCACTCCAGTCTCGCTAAATCTTTTATTTATTGCAATTCTAACATACTAGATAGGTTTTTAGGTTTCTTATTTCTAGTAATTGGGATAATCATCAAAATATGAATCTGCAGGCTTTTCGTAGAACTATGTCTGATCATTGCCCTATCTTCCTCAATTGGAAAGATCAGAGCCAACATGGTCCTTTCCCTTTCCACTTTGAAGCTATGTGGATTAAGCATAAAGACTTTAGACAACTTGTGGCTCAATGGTGGCAAATTCCTATTCAGGGTACTCCTATGTTTAGATTGGTTAAAAAGCTCCTACACATTAAACAAGAAGTTCATGGGTGGAATAGATATAGTTTTGGTAATGTGTTTCGTCAGAAGAAAAATATAGCTGGGAAACTAGCAGATATCCAGCAGTGGATTGCTCAAGGAAATGATTCAGAGGACACTACTAAGGAAGAATATGATCTGATTTTTGACTGGAAGAATCTTATGTGCACAGAAGAGGTCTTTTGGAAACAGAAGTCTAGAATTCAGTGGCTTAAAGAGGGAGATAGGAATACGGCCTTTTTTCATCTTTCAGCCATGAAACATAGGAAGGCTAACTCCTTAACAAAATTATGTTTGGAAAATGGAAATATTATCACTAAGGGTAATGAGATTGGAGATCAAGCTATATTATTCTTTTAGAATTTGCTGACTGGACAAGCTAATACTGATGAGAATGGTAGGACTATGAACCAGTTCATTGACAAGATTCCCTATCTGATAACTGAGGAAGATAACTTGGAAATGCTAAGGCCTATATCTGAGGAGGAGGTTTGTGTTGCTTTATTCTCTATGGGTCCCTTCAAAGCTCTGAGCCCTGATGGCTTCCCTCCTATTTTTTTCTAGGAATATTGGGATATTGTGGGGGCTGATCTCACTACTGCTGTTCAAGATTTCTTCAGAACTGGTAAACTTTTAAAATAGATCAATAATACTTTTATTGTCCTTGTTCCTAAAAATTTGAAGCCTACTCATCTTTCAGAATTCAGACCCATTAGTCTATGTAATACTGTCTATATGCTTTGCACCAAAGTTCTTGTCATGAGATTTCAACCTTTTTTAGATAAAATTATTTCCCCTTCTCAAAGAGCCTTTATCCCAGGCCGTCAAATTCTTGATGTTGTGATCTCCACTCATGAAACTATTCATTCCATGGACAAGAGTAGAATCCTTGGTATGGCTCTTAAGTTAGATATCTCTAAAGCCTACGATAGGGTCTCATGGACTTTTCTGTTTCAAGTCATTAGGAAGTTTGGGTTCAATGATAAAATATCTCTCCTCATTCAGAAGGTTGTTTCTTCTGCTAAATTCTTAGTTCTAGTTAATGGGGTCCCTTGGGGTTTTTTCTCTTCCTCGAGATGACTCCGCCAGGGGGATCCTCTTTCCCCTTACTTGTTTATCATGATGGTGGAGGCCCTTGGGAGACATATTCAAGCTAATATCGCTTCTAAGGACCTAATGGGCATTAAACCTACTTCCTCCCTTTCCCCTATGTCTGTGCAGTAGTTTGTTGATGATACCATTCTCTTTGGCATCTCTTCTGTGATTGAAGCTTAGAGATGGAAGAATATTTTAAATCAATATGCCATATCTTCTGGCCAAAGCATAAATTTTCAAAAGAGCAATGTGTATTTCTTTAATACTCCTAATGATCTCCGGCAAAAAATCATTAATATCTTGGACTGTACTGAAGTTGATCTTCCTGCTATTTACCTTGGCCTCCCCCTTACGGTCAAAGAGGTGTCTCAAGGTTTCTGGAATGGAATATTGGAAAGAACTCAGAGGAAATTGATTGGCTGGAAAGGGAAATTACTCAGTAGTGCGGGCAAATTACAGTTTCTTTAGGCCTCCCTGCAAGGTATACCTACTTATTTCCTGTCTCTTTTTAAGATACCTAGTTCTTTTGCTGACAAATTGGAACAAATTCAAAGAAAAGTTTTATGGATAGGGGTGGAAGATAAACAGAGAATGTCTTTGGTCAGCTAGGAAAAAGTGTGTCTTCCTAAATCCCACGGTGGTCTCAATATTAGATCCATCTGAAACATGAATAAAGCCCTCCTTTCTAAAATCAACTAGAACCTGATTCATAACCGTAAAGATTGAGGGGAAATCATGCAAGCCAAATATCTTCATGTCACTGATTGGTCCAACTTTCTCAAACAGGAAGGGTTACCCTAGGGATCTGTTATATGGAATAAAATGCAGAAATCTAGAAGCCTTCTCAAGCAAGGGGTTAGATGGAAAATGGGAAATGGTATGTTTATTAATTTCTGGAATGATATTTGGATAAAAGATAAGGCTCTTATTACTCGGGGGGATTATGGAGCTATTGCCATAATGGCAATAGGAGCTGAAAAAAATTATTAGATTGTTGTGCCCATCACCCTGATCTCACTCCTAGAGTTCGGGCTATTCAACATTTGATTCAGGGGGTCAGAATCCCTCTCTTCCCTCAAGAGGATGAGCAGTATTGGTGGCTGGATAAGAATGGACGTTTCTCTGTCAAGTTTGCTTATCATCTGTTGGTTCCTGAGGCTCATAGAAAGGAAATATGGAGAAAAGTCTGGAATCAAAAACTTTTATCAAAAATCAATATGTTTTGGTGGGCATCTGTTCATAACAAAATTTTAACCCAAGACAACTTACAGAAGAGAGGGTTTTCTTTGGTCAATAGATGTTGTTTGTGCTGTGTAAAGGAGGAAACTATTTCTCATCTATTCATACACTGTGATTTTGCCAGGGAAATCTAGAACATAATCCTAATAAATTTTGGCATTCAGTGGGTCTGCAATTTTGATATTAAGGAAGTTATTACCAGCTGGTATCCTACCTTTTCCCATCCCTATCTTATTGAGTTATGGAACCAAACTCTACCTTGTCTAGGCTGGACTTCATGGAAAGAGCGTAATCACAAAATTTTTAGGGATACTGCTAGAGACGCCTCTCAGGTTCTTCACACTTTTGTTAAGACTCTGATGGAAAGTGTCACTAATGCCCATACTTGTATTGCAGAGAAACCTTTGACTCATGAAGAGGAACAAATAGCGGTTAATTGGAAGATCCTACATCATATTCCTGTTCATAATAATTCCAAAATGTTGCAGAGGATTAATACTAGATGGAGTCCCCCGAAGCCTAACTGGCTGAAACTAAACTTTGATGGGGCTTCTAAGGCGGATGGTAAAGCTAGTGGGGGAGGGATTATAAGGGATGACAAAGGGCAGATGGTTGCTGTCTATGCTGGTGGATTAGGCTATTAAAGCAATAACTATGCTAAAGCAATTGCTCTTCTTTGGGGGATTAAATTGGCTATCTCCCTTGGTATCAAGAATCTGAATATTCAGGGGAACTCTAAAATGGTTATTGATGCGGTTAACAATGTGTCAACTGTTGGTATTAAGCTAAAAGATATTATTATAGATATTCAAATTCTCCTGTAGAAGATTCCCAAGGTGGACATCTCACATATTTATCAGGAGGGTAATGGGGTTGCAGATGCATGTGCCGAACTTGGCCAACAGTATTCAAATTGGTGATGCTGGCACCAAATTGATTACATCCCTTTCAACATTAGGGATCTCATTCAAAAGGAAGTGACATGTTAAGGATGAGTCAGATTTATTGGAAAGACATCTCACTTCGTCAGTTCTATTGGAGGATGCTGATGTGCATCTTGGAGTATGGGGCTTTTTGTACTTTCTTGATTATTGTTATTTCTGCTTCTTTATGCCCCTCTGATAAGGCAAGCAAATTACTTACTCATTATGACGTTTGCCGTGAAATTATGATTAAGCATGGGAAGAGTAAGCATCATCTTTGTAAGGCGTTCCTTATTAATAACAATGCGTGCTGTTTTATCACCATTATCATTATCCTTGATCAAGGTGTTAATGTTACCTTGCATACGACTATGGAAATTTGGGGTTTTTGTGTTCTACTCTATAAGTCCAACATGGGTGGCGATAGAATTTGAACGGAACCCATTTCTTGTTGCGAGTTCAAAGACAACTCAATGGTCTGGAATTATTGTAAAAAGGGTGGGATCAGTCCCTATTTAGAGCGGCTCAACGGGTATGATGAAAACTTGTCTAAACAGTTCGCTAGGTCTTGGCAAAATCGGCGTGTCTCTGTGGGGGAATTTGTTTCGAGATTTCAGAAAGTGTGATTGTTATGGTTACTGGCATGACAACTCAAGGGATTAAACTGCAAAGGAAAACTAAAATTGCAAACCATTCCAGTCAAAAGCTCTTTCCTAAAGATGGTGAAGAACTCATTCCCTATCAGGGGGGATTCGATCGAGCCAAGTTGCCAAGTTGCCTGAGCCTTGGGATGGTGTGTGTTTTCTCCTCATGAAGTATTTCACTCTGCAGGGGTGCTTCACCAGGTTCTATAACTATCATCTTCCCCTTCTGAATCACTTTAGACATAATGCACATATTATCTTTCCATTTTATCCGCTTTCTTCCCTTGAGCATTCTATTCTTAGGGTTAGAGCTAAATTGGCCAAGAAACCTACTAAGAAACCCTTCCCCCTTCATCAAGGCCTCATCTTCTATCTTTACAACTTTCATCTTGCCCTAGAGCCCTCTAAGGTTATTCAAACTAATAGTGGGGAAATATCTTCAAACCCTAATGATACTGCTGTAGTTGAAGAACCATGCCCTTCCCCTGTTTCTACTAAGACGAAAGAAGTTTCTTTTTCTACTCTTGAGGAGATTCCCATAGATACTCTGGGGTCTACTGTGACTACAAAGTGCAAGAAGAGGAAGACACATGCTGGTGAAGCGGGCACTATGGGGGCTACTGTGGGGACCCCTAAAAATCCCTGTAGGACCCCCATGGGACAAGGTAGCAAGTCTCAGCTGTCTGCAAAACCTATTAAGGAGGGCTTCTCCTTAGGAGTTAGGCAGTCGAGGTGAATTGTTGGCAAACCTGCTCCCAAGGAAAAACTTATTGATTATTCTGAGAGTGCTTCTGACGAATCCACATAGGGTGATGAGGCTAAGGACATGGATGTTCAAGAGATCTCTGAGGATGCTGATGGTAAGCAGGAGACTAAAGAAATAGGGGCTATTGCTAAGGATGCTGATGATTGTGTGGAAAATGTTGGCAAAGCAGGAAATATGTTTGTGGAAGAAGTTGATGATGAAGTAGAAACTGATGCTGGCTTGGGATCTGAAATTGCAGTTTTGAGGGGTCGCACTGAGAAACTAGAACATAATCTTTCCACTGTGCTTAGGAATTCTATTTTCCTCAATATTTCAATGTTGTAAAACTTGGGGGCTACTGTTACTGTTGATAATGATGAGGACTCTACGAAATTGGATGACCTTATTAAATCCATGGTTAAGTAAGGAGAGAATCTGCCTCCTTAGTTTTTGTTTCTATATTGATGATACTTTGCTACTCTGTACTATCTATCTTAGTTTATAGTTGTTGTTTATGTTGTTTATATTGGGAAAACAGAGTTTGATGTATCTGTTTTGAGACACTTTTGTGCTATTGGCCTCTGTGGCTATTTTGCTTTTTGTAAGGGTTCGGCCCCTTGTTTAGCCACCTTATATTATCAAAAACATACTAATTAAATCAATATGCCATTATTCTAACATCTTGTCAACTATTGACAACTACGAAGAGGAGAGAAAGATAGATTTCATCTCAAGTCAAGACATTACATGCCATCTAATGTTCATCATACAAACATGCAAATTATTCTAAGGGAAAGTTTAAGGCACCATTAGTATTCCAATGACTTCAATATGTTATCATGGGTGATAAATGGTAGCAACTCAAGCACATTAAGAGGTGATAAGAAAAATCAGCAATTATCCAACACTTACAAGAGAGCATGGAGCAATCAAACTAATCTATCCACATATGGAAATAGTTACATCCTACCATCCTTTACATCTATAGCATAAAGCTTACAAGAACAGTCCAAACAAGGGTATTTAGGCAATCTAAGTTACATTTAACCCACAAACATACAAGACTCAACACTCTAGTCCCACTGAGTAAGGTAGGGACAAAGAGGTTATTTCCTCCATGATTTCTAATAATGGGGTTGTAACTTAACCCACTAATGCCATGCCAAGGCATGAAAGAAATCATGACTATAAAAACAATATAACAAGCTCACGCCACACATGCCAAACATAGAAAAACATAGAAGGATCAAGTACACTAGAGCTCCCAGTGTGTGAACCTGGCTTTGATACTAGATGTGACATCCTGCCTAGCAACCCCGAAGGGTAAGAGCCAAAAGAGAACTAGAATTTTTTTTTTAACATAAGTAGAAAACATACACAGATTCGGTTGCCAATTCGATAGATCGACAACATTCATGGCCAAGTATGGCCGAATGCACAACCCACAAGAGAGGACTAAATCTCTCTCCAGAGAAACATTAACCAAACTACATTCATTTTAAGCACCAACACAAATGTTCCTATAACCCATTCTAGATTATAAACATGTATCCAAAAGCATCATAGTACAAGCGGATCCAATACCCACACCGGAATCTGTAAACCAAAAGAAACATCTCATATCTTCTCATTAAATTACATGATTACATTTTCTCTCTTAAGAGGGTACAATTACATAAAAGAATATATAGTTCAATGGCATAGCCATGAGTATGATATACAAGTACAACAACATAGTCCTGAATATGATACGATAGTTGAAAAGAAACAATAACAGATAACATAACGGAGAGTGAGAACATCTCCAATCTGGTGTACCAATAACCTATACACTGGTCTCCAATGGTGGTGGCAATGCCTCCCAACCATATGGACTCATAAGAGACCACCCCACCATGCTCGGAGGTAGTCACAAGGTCCAAACAGAAGAATAAAGGTAAGAAAAATAATGGCCAACACTCACATCAGTCACAGAGTAGACATGACACACAAGGCCTAGTGCAAACACGGTAAACAACCCCATAAGCATAGTGATCCGAGGGGACTCTAACCACTCCTTAGATGCTCTTAGGGTACCGCACTAGAGACTAGGCAATAAGCAATCAAGGACAAATCAAGATGAGTAAGGCACACATCCAAAAGTCTCAAGAGGAGTCTACTCATGCAAATCCGCAACAAGATGCAATAACAAGCTACACAACCTTTACTGGAAGCTCCCAGCCAACAGGGACATCAAATCCAACACAAAACAATAGAACAAAGTGCCTCAAGGGATGTTAAATTTCATGGATAGCATGCTGATTTGGAAAACAATAACAAGGCACTTGAGTTGTATGGAAAAGTGCCAATCGATTTCCATTCAAAGAATACAAGGATAGAAGCTCAAATCACAGACTAGATTTGTTTAAAGACTTCAAATATCTTTCCATCAACATAAACAAAGCCCACAAACTTATTGGCATAGTGCCAATGTAGGAGGGCTCTGGCAGCCATGCATGCATAGACAAAGCATGGACAATGCCACAATTTATTTGTCCAAATACTAAATTTTAATTCACAACTAAAACTCACTTATAACAAAATTGTTTTGCTTAGTGAGACTCTTATCTTATTTGGAAAATCAGGAACAAACTATATCTTACAATTGGAACCCCTTTTGAAAGATTTCCATAGGACCATAACAACAAACATATTTCTTACCATTGCTCTTTGTTATCCTCTCTTGCTTTAGGAGCACCCATTATAATGCACAAAGGTGTTATGACACATCAAGCTCTTACACAACATGCACATGGGGATATATGGCCATCAAGGTTAAAACTAGATTGTTTCTTACCACAACCCAATAGATAGAAGGCATAACTATGCCCTTGATCTATTTATTAAACTAACCCAAGTAGATTTCTTTTTTCATGGAATGTAATTGTTGTAGATTACACACACAAACTAGATAAAATTTAAGACTTTAAAAGCTTACTAACAGCATAAACAATACCCTCATCTACTCGCAAGGAATAGAGGTTAGTGTGGTATGCTCAGGCAACCACACATGCATAAAGTAGGCATGAGAAATGCCTCAAACTAATTGTCAATATGCCTGTATGAAACATGGTCTCATGGAAGTAAGGATTGCAAGTCACAAATAGAATCGATCTATTTTAGAGTTATAAAAGACTAACAAGCAAATGCAATAGGCAAGTGTAGAGCTAAACTCCACTACCTTTGCCGCATCCTCCCTGCCTGTGCCATATGGGAGCATAAAGGAGACATGCACTCTGTTTGACAGAATGCCTCAAAGAAATGTTTCTCAAGGACTGCAACGATTTCAAGATTCACACAAAATGGATTTGTTAAAAGGTGCTAGGAACTTTCAAGAGAATGCCATAGGGAGGTGTAGAGCTAAACTCCTCTACCCTGGCCACATCCTCCTTGCCAATACCAAATAGGAGCATAGAAAAGGCATGTGCTCTATTTGGCAGAATGCCTCAAAGAGGCATTTTTCATGGACTACCACGATTGCAGGTTAAACACAACACGGATTGATGAAATGACTATGCAACTTTGGTTTTGTGTTCAATGGTGAGGAGTGGAGAAAATGTAGGAAAGTGAGTTACAGATTTGCTATTTTTTCTATAAGAGTTCTAAAAATATCATCAAACAATTGGGTTGAGACCAGATTGGCCCTTTTTCATATATGTATAGTTTTAAAAGAAAATCAATGCTACTGAGAGTTCCTATTAGTTGTATATTTGATGTTAGGGATACACAGTGCATATAAACACCATTGTTGAGTGTTCTAAAGATCCACTATTCCATAAAGCAGATAATTGAACAAAAGAGTATGATAAAATCAAGAGTTAAATACCTTTCCATAGTTATTGGAGAGATCTAAGACATCTTTTGTCATCTCGCTATGAATGGATTGGGCAATGCCCTTCCCACTGATAATCTGCACCATCATGGGAACTCAAGGGACGCGCTCTCATGGATGCAATGATTGTAGGATATGCATGAGTTGGATCTATTGAAATGTCATTAGAAACTTTTAAGTAATGCAACTGGCAATGTAAAGACATATTCTAAACCTCTTCTAGCATCCTCACTACCATCGAAGCATAGACTAGGCCTGATCTGTTTCACAACCAGCCTCTTTTCCTATCACACTCCTTCCTCTCCCTTCAAACTTGCCAATCCATCCCTCTTTTGGTTATCCGTCTCTTGTTTTTTGTCTGCCTTTTTAACATATACCAGTCTTTCTTCCTTCCAAAATCATCAATGCCCACCAAATCGACCCAGATATTTTCTTAGTCATAGTGCTGGAATCAACAACCAACCAGTATTCAATATAGGCCCATGCCATCTCCTGCTGTAGTAGATAGAGTGTTGTTTCCTTTTAAATGTAGAAGACTTTTTGCAGATGAGAAAGACTGACCTCCCCTATCTCCCTTTCGACAACGAGATATTTTATGGCCATAAACTCCCTCACCCACTCTCCCCAAAAGCCAACATATGATAAAAGAGAGGGTTGTTACATCATAATAGCGATACAAATCTACCACATTGAAAATGGGTGAAATATCTACACCTGGTGGAAGTTCTATTCCATAAGCATTAGATGAAAACTTATGCAAGACCTTACAAGGTCCAATCTTCTTCCATTTGAGTTTATTGTATGTTCCCTACGGGAACCTCTCCTTCTGCAAGTGTGCCAAAACCAAATCTCCAACTTGAAACTCTTGTTCTCTCCTATGAATATCAGCACGTGAGCCTTGTATTTGGCAGCATTTTTATTGAAATCTTCTTTCACATGTTTATGCAAATTATGTATATATTTTTCAAAATCTTTAGCTACAGCACTCTTACAATTCAAATCAGGAATATCTCATAATTCATCTACCCCTCTTACAAGTCAAATATTTTCCCTACACTCCTATTGACTGAATTGTTATAAGCAAATTCTGTCTGAGCCAAAATCAAGTCCCACTGGTTAGGCTTATTCCCTACCAATCATCTCAACAAATTACCCAAACTTCTATTTATAACTTCCATTTGACCATCACTCTGAGCATGGTATGCTGAACTGAAACCCAACTATGTACCCATTTTCTTCCACAAGGTACGTCAAAAATGACCAACAAATTTTACATTCTGATCTGAAACTATGCTCTTAGGCAAACCATGTAATCTAACTACGTCCTTCAAAAATAAAGTAGCAATGTAGGAAGCATAATTACTCTTTTGACATGGAACAAAATGAACCATTTTAGAAAATCTGTCAACAACAAAAAAGATAGAATCATTATCTCTCTGTGTTGGAGGCAACCCCAAAACAAAATCCATACTTTTGTTCCCATGGTCTCTCTAGTATAGGTAATGGTTGATATAAACTAGTGTTATACCTGACTCCTTTAGCATATTGACAAAATCTACATCATTGTACCAACTTCTTCACATATGTAGCCATACCAGCCTAGAAATAACCTTTACTCAATTGTGCCAACATTTTGTCAACACCAAAGTGTCCACCTAAACTACAATTATGCTTTTCTCTCATCAAATTTTCCCTCATTGACCCTTGAGGTATACACAACTTTGGCCCTTTGAAAAATAAACCTTCCTGAATAAAATATTCCAACTAGGGTGTTCTATCCTTCTCTACTAGATTCATACAAGCAGCCCATGCTTCCTTGAAATCAACATCATCCTTATACAATTGTCCCACAGAATCAAAACCAACTACACTCACTCACATTTCATTCAACAACATACATCTCCTACTTAATGCATCAGCTACCCTATTAGATTTTCCATTGCTATGTTTCAAAACAAGAGAATAACTCTACATAAATTCAACCCATTTTATGTGTCTCTAATTCAACTTACCTTGGCTATTAATGAACTACAAAGCATGATGATCAGTATACATTACGAATCCCTTTGGCAACAAATAATGTATCAACTTGTTGAGTGCCTATACAATTGCATAGAATTCTTGATCATACACAAGAATATTTCTTCTTTGCTTGATTCAACTTCTCACTGAAGTATGCAATTAGTTTTCCCTCTTGACTAGGGACACCTCCAATTGTTGTTCCACTTGCATCACAATCTACTTGAAAAACCTTCCCAAAATCAGGGAGTACCAAAACTAGCTATTTAGTTACTTTACTCTTCAAAATTTTAAAACTCTTCTCAGTTGTTGTTGTCTACACAAACTCCTTCCTATTACCCTTCATTGTCTCAATAATAGGTGCATAAATCCCACTAAATTTTGAATGAACTTCCTATAGAAGCTCTCCAAGCCATTAAAACTTCTGGCTTCAAACATACTATGAGGTGAAGGCCAATCCACAATTGTCTTAACCTTCTCTAGATCCATCTTCAAACCATAACCAGAAACTACAAATCCCAAATAAACTAATTCCTTCTTCATGAAACTAATCTTCTTCAAATTGACTAACAATTTATCTTCTCTTAGCCTCTGCAATACTGCCCTAACATGCAACAAATGTTCTTCCTTTGTCTTACTAAAAATCAAAATATCATTGAGATATACAATAACAAACCTACCAAGAAATGGCTTCAACACTTCATTCATCAATCTCATGAAAGTGTTGGGAGCATTCGTCAATCCAAATGGCATCACCAACCACTCATACAATCCATCTTTTGTCTTGAAGGTGATCTTCCACTTGTCTCCTTCTCTAATTTGAATCTGATTATACCCACTCTTCAAATCAATCTTTGTGAAATATTTTTCTCCACTTAGCCAATCCATCATATCATCCATCTGTGGCAATGGGAACCTATATTTGATTGTCATTTTGTTAATGGCCCTCAAATCTGTGCACATTTGCCATTCTCCATCCTTCTTTGGTGTCAACACTACTGGTACTACACATGAACTGAGACTTTCCCTGATCAACCCTTTATCCAACAATTCTTGAACTTGCCTATTTATCTCCTCATTTGACATAGGCATCATCCTATACGATGTGTTGTTTGGCAAACTTGCTCTAGGTGTCAAATCTATATAGTGACTAATATTTCTTATAGGTGGCAATCCATCCAGTAATTCCTTCATCATGATATCTGAGCATTCTTCCAGCATCTCTTGAATTTCTATGGGTGGTTCTTCTTGTTTTTCTATTGTCATCAACACTTCATGCTTAAGAATAAAAGCATAACATGACCCTCCTTTCTTCAATTCTTTCAAGAATTTCTTCCCAGAAATCAAACAAACTCTAGGATTACTTTCTACTTCATCTCCCTTCTCCTTCATAGGATTTAAAGTATACTCTTTCCCATCCTTCTTTATCTTATATGTATTTGTTCTCCCATCATGAATAGCTTGTCTATCAAACTGCCATGGTCTACCCAAAAACATATGACATGCATCCATTGGCATTATACCACACAAAATTCATCCTTATAACTACCAATTTGAAATTTAACTAGGCATTGTTCACTTCCCACCAATTGATACTCTTTCTACAACTAAGAAACTTTGTAAGGACTAGGATGCTTCAACTACTGCAACTTTAGTTTATTAGCCATTTCCTTAGACACAATATTGTCTATACTACCACTGTCTACTATCACTTTACAACACTTACCACCTGACTTACATTTGGTTTGAAACAAGTTTCTCCTCTGAACAAGTTCAGATTTCTCCTTCTCTGGGTTCAACAAAATTCTTCTCAACATCAAGGATTGTCCATCCTCCAGATCTTCTCCACACTTTAATGAAGCCACACTTTCATATTCTTCTTGTGCCACATTCACTCTTGCTTCTTTTCCTTTTCTAGTACTCTACTGGATCTGAGGGCACTCAAATGCCCTATGTCCAATTTTTCCACATTGAAAAAAGTACCTCTAGATCCTCCTCCCCTACCTCTGCCAAAAGATCCTCTTCCTCTGAAATAATCACCTCTTCCCCTTGAGGAATCTCCTCTTCCTTTGTTGTCTTGGGTATTAGTTTGTGATGAACTGGCCTCTCCTTGCTTAC
Source organism: Cunninghamia lanceolata (assembly GCA_027924645.1). Classification (NCBI taxonomy): domain Eukaryota; kingdom Viridiplantae; phylum Streptophyta; class Pinopsida; order Cupressales; family Cupressaceae; genus Cunninghamia; species Cunninghamia lanceolata. Next base: position 680,135 of record BSBN01001290.1, on the reverse strand, counting down.
TTTGGTATCCTCTTCCACCACTAGACTGGCCTCTTCCACATGAAAATTTACCCCTACCTCTAGAACTATTTTATTTTCTCAAAATCTTATCTTCGGCCTTTAGGGCATATTGGTAGGCTTCTTCAACAATGGTGATTCACACCATGCTTAATTCATCTTGAATTGAGTACTGCAATCGATTGATATATATCTAGAAACCTTCTCAGCATCATCATCAACATGACCAGCCCAAATATTTAATTTATAAAACTCCTCAGTATATTCTTGTACACTCTTCTTCTTCTATTTCAAATTCTATAATTTCTTGAAGAAATTAATTTGATAGTCTGTAGGAAAAAACTTGGCCTTCAATTTAGTTACCATTCTTTGCTAGCTTTGAATTTACTCCTTTCCCTTTCTCTGTCATTCTATCTGAAAATGTTCCCATTGTTGAATGTCACAAGACAACCGAGAGGGGGGTGAGCCAGTTGTATCAAAATTTTAACTTCTGTAAACCAAAATCAATTTCTTAATCACTTAACTTATTTCTTTATTCTATTATCAACAATAAACATGAATAGCATAATCAAAGACTTGAACGCATCAACATTACATGCAAATGAACACCAGAATTTATACGTGGAAAACCCTAAATAGGGAAAAACCATAGTGAGTGTTAGCTGACAATATAAATGTAGTAACAATACCGAATATCAAATGGTGGCTCATTGCCAAAGGGCTCACTGCCCAAAAGGATGGCTCACTATTGAGGATGGCTCATTGTCGAGGGTGGCTCACTGCCGGGGGTGGCTCACTGCCAAGAATTGAACTAATATAGTAGCATCTACACCATGCCTAAGTTTAGTTCTATTAAAGTGGAGTATATCTCCTCTACTTTGCTCTGATTTTACAGCTCACACCTTATCTTCACATATTTGCACAATCGTCTTAAACATGAATTCATTACATGTATTTATACAATTCATCAACCTTGGAATGTACATCAATGTTAGCATTACAATCATCAACCATTGGAACAATCTCCAAGGTCGGCATACATACATACATCAAATTGGGACTAGACCTAAATAATCCTATAGACTAAGTGAATGCATGAGGAACACTTCACACCTTAACATGCACTCAATTACATCTTCACATGCTACCACAAACTTCTACAATTCAAGAGATTCGTCCACAAAGAGTGTTAATCATCAAGGTCGGCCAGACAGGTACAATCACCAAGAACACTTGAACACAGGCATCCAAGATCTTCATTACAGCTTACAAATTAATCATGCACCTTCAATTCATTCAAGGGCCATCTATGAACATCATAAAATCATTTAGAGACTAGCAAATCCAAGTATTGTAGATCTCAACTTGTTTCACTTGAAGATGGATCACAAATTGTTCTCAATCAGACATTGTCAAACTCTGCTAATTAGAAACTTATTTTCCAGAGCTCCAAATCATTTATCCTTTGGAATGAAGATGACTAAGGACCTTATAAGAATAATTCTATAACTGCAAGATAAAACTCCAATCTGTGGAGAAATGCAGAGCAAAACACTTTCTCCCTATCACCCTGCAAACCTTGCCAGGCACCATCTTCATACTGGTGAATAGAACTTTTTTTGCACAATAATTCAGACCACCAAATTCTCAATTTAGCTTCTTCAAACACTTCTCTAAATGATATCCAAAGCTCATACTCTCATCTTCAACACAAGAAATATGCGGAGAAAAATACTCAAACAATGTTCTTCGATCCATTAACAAAGAGCAATGCTAGAAGATATAGTTGACACAAATGACAACACAGATATGTTAACATCAATGACAACACCAATTAGCACATACTTGCAACACCCACCATAGGGAAGCATGACCCTTCAACCTTGTATAGGAAAACGTCACTTTCTTAGGGTCTTTAATCGATTCAAAATCAAAATATTTATCCATCTCTGATATCTAGTCGATTAATTCTTCTAGATTTAAACTACCATTATAACTAGGAGGATCTAAATGAGGCTTACTACTTATTCAGGACATTTTCCTCAAAAATTGCCTTTCTAGTTTGTCTTCTTCATTTGCATCATCTTCTCTCACTTCAAATTCTTCCTCATCCTCACTAACATATTCAACATGTACTCTTCTGCATTGTTCCATCTCAATAGCATCTAACGGTGTGGTTATTTCTCTCAACATTTCTACAATCACCATATCTTCTTTAGGTTCTCTTCTACCACATCCTCTCTATGTCATGTCTTCTTCAGATTCTCTACAATTGCAGGTCTACACTCACTCTCCTTTACCCACAAAAAAATATTAGAATCCCATCTTTGACACGTTCACAGTCTCCTCAAGAAACTTGCTTTGATACCACATGGTATAGGACTAAACTTAGGTGTCTTATTAGACTACTAAATTAAGCAACAAATACAAAAAATAACACCAACACCACACAACCACAAAAATGAATCTATTATTAGCAGTAACAAAATGATTTCAGGACTACAAAATGCATTATATAGTCATTAGATACATCAATCTTTGTTTTACAACAACTTCTCCAATGCCTCTTCTCCAAGAGATCAAACCAGGACAAAATCTCCCTCAACTAATGAACTAACAATCGAACCATTGAACCCCCAATCTAGACCTAGCAATTTGTATTTATAGAACTCAGCTCAAAATAGTTCAACCACCCCAAATTGTTGTACAACTGAACAAACTATTATAATAGAACAAACTGCCATCAGTAAACCTCTTCGTAAGAACATCACAAGATCACCTTTGTGTATATTCAACAGTTTATGTATATTCAGGCTTTAGGCAGCTATCAACAAAACAATGATTTCATGAACTAGACACTTGCTGACATAAGCCTTTAGCTATCAGCAAATGTTTGGGTTTTTGAACTTTAGTGATAATTGTGTATCGACAAAAAATCATTTTCCCAAACTTTAGTTATAAAGGCCTATCGAAAAAATCTACTTTCTCGAACTTGCGCATATACCTACATTATTGGAAAAATGGTGATTTATTGGCGAATGTTATGTTTTTTCGAACCAATAGCCATTCGGTGAGAAAAATCTAACTTTTCTGAACTTGGTATTGGTCAATAGTTGACTTCAACCTTTTCGGCAAATTTGGGAAAACATGAACTCCTTTCTAAAGCCTTTATCAATAATTGACTTATCGGGGAAAACTAAAGTTTTGCAAACCACCAAATCCTTTAGCCTTCACCCAATTCTCTCTATCGGCAAATTGCAACTTCCACGAACCTTGGTTGGCAAATTAGCTAATGTTAGAACTCATGAACTTGTTAGGAAATACAATAGTTTTTTTACTAAGTGATTCCCTTTGGCAATCAACAATTTTAGTTCTTCACAAACAAAAGGCTTTTGACTTCAACTTGGCAAGTCTAGTTTGTGAAATAGGCTATCGGTGAACTTATGGGTTCTCTAACTCATCATTTTGTTGATAAAGTTCAAAAAATTGAAACATTGCTGATCAAAATTCCCTTCAACACTGTGAAGTCTTGATATTTGAAAAATGAGCCTTGTATAAAGGCCTACCAGTGAAGTTTCCCCTCGGCGAACTGAGTCATCGGTGAACTAATAAGTTCATGAATTCAGGAATTTTTCAACTAGCTATAACTTAGCTAAATTTCATCCAATCTTCACCAAAATTTAACTGTAGATACCCATTTGGGTTTTCCACAAGATGATGTCCTAAAATTGACCAAGTAAATCCAAAATTCTACCTAAACACAAAAAACCAAAATTGCAAGGAAATAAAGCCAAAAATAACTTAAGAAATAAAACATATTTTTGGTGACAGAGGATTGCCAGTGAACCCAAATGCTCCTGCATCAAGTGTTGAGGAAAATGAGGTTCTTACGATGAAGGTTTTTGTATAAGAGGAATCAAGATTATATATCTGTCGTTGTCTGTTCTCTTAGAGAGCATAGACTTGATTTCAAAAAGGTCAAGCTTACTTAGATTCATTCTCAAGAAATAATACATTTCCTTCTTGATCAAACAAACCTTGTTACTTCAAAGATCGATCAAATTCATGTGAAAAGAGGCTCGCTCTCATATGTTTGGAAAATATGGAAAAACATAAATGGTTCTATCTTGTGTGAGGTAGATGTTTTATAAGATTTAAAAAATATTGTGGTTTCTAAAATTGTGTACCCTACATAATTTTAAGTGATGAACTTCAAGATTTAGAAGATATTGTTAATTTAGAATAATGAGCAAAACTTATAATTAGACTATAGGTTATTGTAAAATCAATAATAAAAGAGCTAGTTCTTATTTTAAGTTCTACAAGATCTAAGAATGTGCTATTGTTGGAAACAAGGTAGATAACTGAGAGGTGGGGGTGAATCAATTATCTCTAATATCTTTACTTTCTTTTTCTTTTTATAATTTGAGCAGCATCAAAACATATAAGCATATATAATCATGAGAGCAGAAATAAAATCAACACACATAACACAAAAATTTTAACGTGGAAACCTTGTTAAGGGAGAAACCATGGGGTGACTAACCCAAGATTGTATTCTCTGTTAAAAGAATAAGAAGTACAAAATGGTACTTTCTAATTAGGGCTCACTGCCCGAGCACACTGCTCACAAGAGGCACACTGCCTACAAGAGACTCACTATCTATAGAGTTTATAGAAGGTAACCAAGTGTTTGGACTGATGAGAGGCATCTACACATGCTGAAGTTCAGTTCCAGTTAGGCTCAATATACTGATCTAATGCACTACATTCTTCCTCTGCTCTAGTGGTGCTGCTCTGTCACATACCAGATTTGTATTGCAGCTTCCACAATTATCTCTACCTTTTCTCATACCTTATTTCATCACCTCTACATTCACACACACCTTCATACAAGAATCCATCTGGTATATATATCCGCACCAAGGATTTCAACAACTCTCTAGTCGGCAACCAGAATACTCAAGATATTTACAAGATACTGATCTGTCGATTGAATCCATACTTGATTTTTGAGGCGTATCAAAAGCATAGACATAGAAGTCATCAATCATGTCGGCCAACATTGTATGATCCCTCAAATAACTTGATCAACATCAATTAGTCATCCAGATTGAAGTCTGATACTCTGTCAGTCAGTTCTTCCTCAGTCTACTCTACCTGTCAGGAACCCAACACTCAGATGCTCATATCTTTTCCATGTTTTCTCACCAGAGGTTCAATCTCTGGAATATAGTAGTCATGATACTCCTCTTAACTTGTCCAAGTCTGTAGCTTGTTGAGTTGCACCATCTGAGAGATCTGGACCTGATTGTCAGACCTTGTTGTATGCTCTGTTCTTATTCACCAGACCAAAACACTCTTCAATCTGACTTCTGGTATAGGCATACTATGTGTTGCGGATGTGTGGGATAGACTTTGTTTCCATCAATGACAACACTCATGAAGCCACACAATGTCTCTTGCCAACAATCTCCCCCTTTGGCATTGATGGCAACACTTAGTGAAAAATGACTAATTGTCACAGCAAACTCCCCCTTAGCTGATGCTCTATCTTATGCACTATTTTATCGGAGCTCCCCCTTAGTTGGATTCCACATTTTTCACTACTCCTCACTCCCCCTTTGACGTCAATGGCAAAGGGCGGAATCCACACACCAAAATTTACAAAAATTAACCTATACATAGCCGCATAAGTATATATACATGTTATACTTACATGTACTTAAGTATATCCGCAAAAGTGGCCTTCAACTATACAAATTTTGTTGCCCAACTCTACTTCATCCTGTCCAAAATGGAAATGTGACCACTCAACAAAAATGCATAAGATTCTACCCTTCTTAAGTCTACCAGATCACTAGTCTGGGATGTGGTCTGAGCATCTATTAAGGCCTCATGCATTGCCTCTAACTTAGGGATAATTATCCCTCTAAGTTCACTCATTCTGCTTATTATATTCTTCTTCTCTTTGTCTAGCCTCTTTATTTCATTTATAATGGCAATAGCCTAGCATTCTTGATTCATTATGGATGTAGTGAGGGGATCAAAATTCTGAGATAAACTTGGCAGTTTACCTTCTTGTTCTTTCACCTTCTTTTCAATATCTTTTGTCACTTTGGGCCAAGATAGACCAAATTTGTACATGTCCCCACCATCTTTAAGAACATTTTCAAGTCTCTTTATCCCAATATCTAGGGTCCTCCTATTATTAGCTATGAGTCCCTATACTTCAGTGAATCTCTTTTCCAAAAACTCTTTTCAGACCTTTTCTTTTGCCGATTTCTCTAAAGAATCAAAATGAGTGCTAATAGAGTTTACTAGAGATTTCAAGTTACCAAATGGAGAGGCCAAAGGATCCTTTTGAAAAGATGGCATGATCTTCTCCAGCATACCAAATGCAATCTCTAATAGCTCGTAGACTTCCATGTGAGACTTCAGAAGCTTTTCTTTTGCTTTAGCTTGGGCAAAAGATGTTATTTTCATTGTCTGGACTGGAGAGAGGGAATCAAAATTTAGTGGTCCTTGGAATAGTTCCGGTTCATCTATCTCCATCATCTCTTTGTTCAAGAAATTCTTCACTACCTTTGTAGTGTCTCTTGCCGGAGACTGAGTCTTCTTTTCTTTTGGAATCTGATAACTATCATTAGAGATCTTCTCTATTTGTTCTTCTCTTCCCTTTATCTCCTCTTCTTGACTCAATTTCTCCTCTTTTTTTCCTTCTCCTTCAGTTCCTGGATCTAGAGTGTCTGCAATGGGATCCGGAGAAGAGATGTTAACTGCTTCATAAGCTTCCTCTTCCGGAATAGAGGAATCCAAGTCCATAGACTTCTCCTCATCTATCTCTTTTGACCCTTCTACTTTTTTGTCAATAGATTCTTCATTTGATGCATTTAATCCTTCAACATCCATGGTAGAAGGTTCTTCATCTATTTCCTTTATAATAGGAAGATTTAATCTTTTGATGGCATTCTAGAGGATGTCTTCTGTTTCTCTTGCTACCTGATCAGTTTCTCCAAGCATAAGTTTGTTCATTCTTGCTTTGCTCTGGAATTCATCCTTGCAGTCCTTAAAGATCATGTTCATTTGCTCTGGAGTAATGGAAGGATAGATCTGAATTGCAATCTATTCTCGGATCTCTAAGTCCTTTGCCTTGGCATTCTCTTTTCTAAGTTCAAGTACCTTCTCTAGACTTTTCAGAATTAATGAAATGATTTCAATGAATGCTGACTGTAGCTTCTTCCAAAATTATCTTGTCAGTATCACTATATTCATCATAGAATTCTATTATTGGTTGTAGATTCCCATCCACTGTGACTGCCTTGATGATATCATCAATGGAAAGAGTGGGTTTCTCAACAAATTCTTTTGCCTTTTCTTCTTTGTTTTCATCGGCAGAGGATTCCTTGGATGTTTTCTTCTTCTTCTTCATTTCCTTAATTTCCTCATCAGACTCTGTTTCTTCATCATCCTTGTGACTTGTGTAAGACCTTGTGGCTTTTGTTTTCATTCTCTTTTCTCCCTTTTTAGATATCTTGACTTCTGGTTTGGTGGCTTTTGAACTCTTAGGAGTGGCAGGTGTAGAGCTCTTTGAGGATCTAGTCTGGGAGGAGGCTTGTACAAGAACACTTCCTTTTTCTGCTTCTTGTTTCTCTTTCTCATCTCTTTCTGTTTTCTCTCTGTTTGCATCAACTGCCTCTTTTGATATGCCATATCTTTTGGCAATTTTCTCTACTTCCCTTCTAACTTTCCTTTTTTATCTCCGGTTGTCTTAGCTCAACATGTATCTTTACACTTAATTCTTGAAAGGTTCCAAACCTTTCTGCCTCAAGGTCCTTTGGCTGGCTCAACAGGTGTTGAACATATAGCTCCAAGATTTTCTCATCTCTTTCATAACCCTTGGCATTATCCACATTGTTTTGGGCTCAACTGCCTCCATTAGGCATTGATCAGTGTCTACCATAAAACACACTGTATCCTTCTATTTTTCTACTATGGATTGAGGTATCCTTTCTCTGGCTTGTATCATACTTTGGAAGTTCTTAAAGTATCCCCAAAGTGTTGTGCTTTGAGCCTTAGCATCGCCAAGTCCATACATATAGTGTTTGATCTATATGGCAACCTGTATGTCATTTTACCATACCCAACCACTTGATCCAGGTAGCTCATTCATATAGTAAAAGAACATATATAGTATCAGACAACCATATTTGAAGGAATTCTTCTTGTCCTTTTTGATCTTTTGCAAGTTTTCGAATAGCTAATTCAGGAGAAGGTCGCATAGATCATAATCTATAATTTCCCTTACCATCTTATATGCTATATATATTGCAGTCCTTGAAACAGAGTTCTCCCTGCTAAAATGATAGATCTTATATCCTATTATCATTGAAGCAAACTTGACATCCAGATCTGTGATGTCATCAATTGTCATTGCTCTTTTGTCAAACTTAGATCCAGTAACTTCAATAACTATCTGGTTCTTGATAGATTTGAGTGTAGGTAACCGACCGGATGAGTGCAGTCCAGTTACTGCTCTAATGACAACTTTTGTTATCTTGAAGGGCTTCATTAACTACATGAAATTGTCATGTATTCTGCTAAGAACATACCTAACCTAATCATCTTCTGCAAAACAGGGAAAGTGGATGCAATGTCTAAAGTGCTTATCCCAGAGGGCCTTGTATAGAGGTTTGAGTTCAAAACTTTCATCTATTAACTATTTATGATAGATGTCCATCAACTTGGATTCTCCAAATTCCTCAATATTGGTGTGGATGTAAACCCTAACATCTTCTACGTGCAGTACCCCATGCAGAATGCTAGAAAAAGTGCCTAAGGAATCAACTTCTAGGGATTTGTAGGGGTGTTTCTTGAATTTTGGGTGTGGCCTATCAGTGATCTTAACAACCATTGGAGTAGCCATTTTGCAAAGGATTCATAGAGTTATTTTTAGAATGGAAGTACCTTTTTACGCTTCAGGGTTCAGAAAACGAGCCGAAACAAGTTGCTGGTTGAATTGGATTTTGTAGTTGATCTTTGAGAGAGTTGTAGATACTTTGATACAGAGCTCTTCTTTTCTTCTTCTCGAAAGTAAATGTGCAGAGTTTATAGAACGGGATCCCCTTTCATAAAATTTGATTTTTTGACTCGATTTTTGCTATGGGTTTTGGGTCGGAAAAAAGGCTTGGGAATCCGACCCTTAGCTTTCGACCTAGTTTGACCTACAAGTTGAAGGTCATGTCAATGTCACAACAAAATAGTAAATTTGAGCATACGTCTGAAGACCTTTTTTGTAGAATTTTTTGATGAAATTAAAACCCATTATAAATGAGATAGTGTAGATTCCAAATATGTAATTTTTTTTACAATTGGATTATTTTTCTATTTTTCAATTAATTTTTGATGAAACAGGTCCATAAACTTAAATTATTAGGGTTTTTTAATATTTTAATAACTTGTTATAAAAATAATTTTTTGTAAAAAAAATTGTACGAAAAATGTACTTCACACAATTTTTTACAATTTGAAAAAAAAATTCAAAAAATGATAAGTTTAGGTCATCTTATGCGTGACGTACACAACGATTTTTTAAAACACCAAAAATGGCCAATAAAAAATTAACAAAAAAAAAATATTCCATAAAAAATTACAAAAAATATGGAAAACGTGCTTCATTGAGTTACAAATATTTTCCCAAAAGGATTTAGAATAATATGATTATTTAGGTCAAAATATGGATCACGTACACGTGCATGGTATAGTAAAAAAAAAGTGACTTTTAAATAGTGGTTTTTAGAAATGCCTATTAAAAATCAATTTCTATCATCTGGGTATTAAAAAAAAAAGATATTTAGAAACTAGACTCCGAGTACTACATTTCATATTTAATGACTTTTTCAAGATTCCACCTTTAAGTGTTTTAAAGTTTTAGGTCAAATGTGACAAATTCTAAAAATCAGAGAAAACACTTCCACTTTTTGGCCAAAAAGTGGACTCAACTTCTTGCACACACCCCAATCTTGGATGATTAAACTCTTGCAAAACTCCATGCGGATCTTTCATATTTTTACCAAGGGGTTATTTAGATAATTTTTTGAGAACCCTTTAATCCGCAACATTCCATGTGCCAAATTTAGGCACCAATTGACTGGCTAGGGGAATTTATTTTTCTTTGTGACTCCCCCTGAGCCATAGCTCATCTATTTAGTTTCCGGAAGGAATATCAGCACCAGATTCTAGTCCGGATCCATCCCCAACATTTTTTGTACTCTTCTTCACCCAAATCTTGCTCATCTCCCTTTGAACTTCATCCACATTCACTTTGCATTTTCCCTTATCTTGACTTTGATTATGATGCACCGAACCCTTTTTATCATGATTTTTACTTCTGTAGAATTTGGCAATATGACCAGATCTATTGTAATTGTAACAAACATTATTTCTTTGCATATTTGACTGATATCCTCTTGATCTGCATTGATTAGCCATATGTCCCATTCTATTGCATGCAAAGCATCTACCATTGAATGAATCGTTTATTTGCATATTTTTGCATTCATGAGATTTGTGACCATACCTTTTGTAGTTGAAACATTGTTTGGAGAATGATGGATTAGTCTAATTCATTCTCCTTCTACACTAAGTTGCTTTATGAACAATGTTGTTGCAATTGAAACAATATCCATTGAAGGATGGATATCTTTGAGCATTTGGTCACCTTACCAGAGGTCTTCTAGGTCTGTTTCTTTGATTTCCTGATCCAAAGTTCTTCTGACCGGATCTAAAGCTTTCACCTTTCTCATATCTTAAGCCATGCTTGTCATCTACCCTCTTTTGACTCTCAAGAAGGACTTCAAGTTGGGCTTAGCTTATCTTGAATTTCTCCTTGTATTCATTTTTCGTTTGAATACTTTGTTTGAGAGTGTCTAGATCTAATTTTCAAGTTGTTCTTCATTATCTCTAGCTTCTTCAAGATCAGATTCAAGATGCTTGATTATTCTATCCATATTGTGGTAGTCTTATGTCTTCTCCTTGAGGGATTGTTTTAGATTATCTTCACTTTTCCTTCTTTCTTCAATTTCTTGGGTGAATCTCATAACTTTTGATTCCATTTCATGCCTTATCATAATGACAACTTTTGATAGCTTCTCACATAGTTTACTTTTCTCATTCAGATCTTTATTAGTATCATTGTCTTCACTCTGATTAGCTAATTTTTGAAGTAGTTCCTTTCTCCTTTTCACAGAGATACTAATTTTTTCTTTTAGCTCATTTATGAAATCATCAGCTTCTTTAAGTCTTTCTCTCAAACTATTGACTTCAGAAGGTGATTGTTCAAGATCATCTAGGGCAGACTGAAGTTGTTCCTTCATACTATACATATCCATTGAGATTCCCAGATCTTCCTCAAGCTATTAGGCTCTGTTTAGAGGAACTTAGCTTTGATACCAATTGTTGGAAACAAGGTAGATAACTAAGAGGGGGGGCTAAATCAGTTATCTCTAAAATCTTTACTTTCTTTTTCTTTTTATAATTTGTCCAACATCAAAACATATAAGCATATATAATCATGAAAGAAGAAATAAAATCAACACACATAACACAAAGATTTTAATGTGGAAACCCTGTTAAGGAAAAAACCATGGGGTGACTAACCCAAGATTGTATTCTCTGTTAAAATAATAAGAAGTACAAAATGACACTTATTAATTAGGGCTTACTGTTCGAGCACACTGCTCACAAGAGGCACACTGACTACATGAGACTCACTATCTACAGAGTTTATAGAAGGTAACTAGGTGTTTGGATTGATGAGAGGCATCTACACATGCTAAAGTTTAGTTCCGGTTAGGCTCAATATACTAATCTAATGCACTTCATTCTTCCTTTGCTCTAGTGGTGCTACTCTGTCACATATCAGATTTGTATTGCTGCTTCCACACTTATCTCTACCTTTTCTCGCACCTTATTTCATCACCTCTACATTTACACACACCTTCATACTGGAATCCATCTGGTATATATATCCACACCAAGGATTTCAACAACTTTCTAGTCAGCAACCTGAATATTTAAGATATTTACAAGATACGAATTTGTCGGCTGAATCCATACTTGATTTGTGATGTGTATCAAAAGCATAGACATAGAAGTCATCAATCATGTCAACCAACATTGTATGATCCCTCAAATAACTTGATCAACATCAATTACTCATCCGGATTGAAGTCTAATACTCTATCGATCAGTTCTTCCTCAATCTGCTCTGCTTGTCAGGAACCCAACACTCAGATGCTAATATATTTTCCATGTTTTCTCACTAGAGGTTCAATCTCTAGAATATAGTAGTCATGATACTCCTCTTGACTTGTCTAAGTCCGCAACTTGCTGAGTTGCACCATCTGAGAGATTCAGACCTGATTGTCAGACCTTGTTGTATGCTCTATTCTTGTTCACTGGACCAAAACACTCTTCAATCTGACTTCCGGTATAGGCATACTATGTGCTGCGGATGTGTGGGATAGACTTTGTTGCCATCAATGACAACAATCATGAAGCCACACAGTGTCTCTTGCCAATAGTTCTTAGATTTTTTTATAGGATAGCTAAAGAGAAATGAAATCAATACAATTTATTTCTCAGTAACCATATTTTGCATATTTTGTGTAGAACAGTCACAGAAAATTGTCACTGGACATCAAATACACTTGTTTACTAATGTGAAACCAAGAAACATCCCTTCAACAAATAAAATAGACTATGTAAGTGACAAAGGATTTGACATTATTTTTTCTCCAAAAATCATGTGCAACTTAAGTTTATACTATAACCATGATTATGTAGAAAGAAGTAGTACATAAACCTCAAAAAGTGATTTCAAATAATCAATCACATAAGATTTTGCAAAAAATACAACATCAAGTTATACAAATAGGTAGGACAAATAAAATTATAAAAGAAATAAATAATTGAACTGAATTTTTTATGTGGTGGAAAAATTGATAACCTGATATTGGTGCCTTAATCATGTTGGGTTATAAAGTTAAGTTTCTGATTTAAATATAATTGCATATCTTATGCCTACTAGCATGATATGATTCAAGGGTATCCAGAACATTGCATGCATTCAAACTTCTATAAGCTCATATTTATATTAGCTCACGTATGAACCTAAATCTAATATGAGCTTCAAAGACCAAGTATAATTGAATAATATTTAAACTTGCTTATATATTCCACATGTACTATGATGAAAAGTTTCTTTGAGAAATCTCTAAAGTAAATTTTAAAATCTTTTCCAAGACTTACTAATTACACACAAAAGTAATGCCATCAAATATACCTCCAAAGATAAGCATAAATCTCCTAAATTGCATAAGAGGTTCATAAAAAGTGGTAATACCTAGATTGCTTCAAGTTCATGCAATTATTCAACAAATCCTATTCCTAGAAGCAAAGAATTCCCAAATGACTAATGTTGTATGGAGTGAATAGATTCTTACAACTAGATAGATAACTCGTTTTGGTAAAACCAAGTGATCATCCATTAGTCAAGTGACAAAAGTTAAATGGTCAAACTAAAAAGTTCCAAAAAAATGGCAAGGGTGTAGAATGAGTCTAGTGGTTAGCAAGAGTATAGAAGTGAAGGAGAAAAACTTAGATCAATTAGAGGTCATTTACAAAACTACATTTACAAAGTGTAATAAAAAAATTGCATGCCCTTGCAATATTAATGTTATTTTTTGAGCCCGCTTTAGTGTCCATCACCCCTAGCATGTTTTAGGATTATTTTAGTTGATCCTTAGTCCTTTTTTTCTCCTAGTGCTAGCATTATGTTGTATTTTTTTATGTTCAGCCATGTTCCATGTTTTTCCATGTGTTCCCATGTGTTCATTTTATGTTTCATTATCATCATTTAAATCTTTTGATTTTGTCTTAAATGGAATCTAGCATAATGAGCATATGTCTATGAAACATTACCTCTTAGATCCTCTCTCCATCTAATATATAACTATCACCCTTTATCATTCTAGATCTTACACATGCTTATCACATGATGTATTCACTATTCATATCCTTTACATGATTATAGGCTTACACACTTATCTTTAGATCACACTTATGTTTCCTATACTACTTTTCTCACTCTTTCAATTCCTTTCCCTCCTATGGAAGCAACCAATTAAAGGGGCACATATTGTCACTGACATTATTATGTTGAGTTTTTAGGGAGTGATAGGTGCTACCCAAAGGCTCATCAAATGTATGACCAAATAGAGCATTGTTATATAGCATGCATTACACCCTATTTGCCTTGTCATCTTATGGCCACTAGAACAAACATACCATTATCATCTTCTAAATAGGCAATTTTCATTAACTCTATTCATTTCCCATTGTTCCTATTTTGTATCTAGCTTTCATTTTTGAGGCAAATGTTACTCACTACAATTTTTTCTCTACTTTGTAGATTTTATCAAGAGCACATAGTAAAGGACAAACCTACATGATCACATCCTATAATATCTATTACCTTATATGGAGTCCCTCTGTATCCTTTGATGTCTAGTTAGTTACTTTACATGCATGTTTGTGAGTGTTGTGTACATTGAGATTTATGATCATTTTAATATTCACATGCACCATAAGGTGGGGACAAAATATAATGGTTAGAATTGCATACAAGCTAATTCCCATTTAGTTTTGTGCACATTTTGATGGAATGTCTTGATATATGTATATATCAACAAATGACACATTATTATACAAAGTTGGGCTCATTTTCCTAGCCTTTAGCCATCCCTATTCACATATACCCTCATACATTTAGCTCATGCATTATCCTTATATGGACATAATCCAATACATTCACCTTATTTGAACATTTATTACACCCATACACCTTCCCAAATATAGTTGTTAGCCCTAAATTTGGCTATTTGCCTTCAAAAGGTCATTTATGGTCTCTTGTTCAATAACATAGTTGTCAACTTGACCCTTGTCTTTTCAAAATTTAAAATTCAAAATTTGGCCAACTAACCCCCTTTATTTTCTTTCCCTATGCTAAGTACATGTTTTAAAAATATTGATGTTGTGTGATTGTATTTAAAGGCATTTATTAGTATTCATTTATCATCTCTCATCTCTCAAGCATCCTCTCTTACTCTAGAGCCATAAATGAATAATTACTAGCCAAAAATTTTGATTTGGTGCACTTAGGGGAGTAACAAACATGCATACATCATAATAGGGCTCTAGCTTGCTACCTTAAATCTTTTACGCATGTTTTTGGGGGTTGACCTTGGAGAACATGTTTCCTTGTGACATAATTCATCTTTTCCAATGTATTTCTAAATACTACTAGTCATTAGATAGACAAATGAAAGGTTAACCAAGAAAGCAACAGTAATGTACATTGCATAGGATAAGATCGAGACCAAGAGAATAAATTTATGATGGTGGACTTCAAACATATAGACTTAATCCTAGATAGAGCATATATTTAGTGTAGGATCTATAAAAATTCACTGATAAAGAGATCACACATTGCAAAGAGAAAATAGTCACAATCTAGAATCTTTACCAAAGGCACACATTCTTTAATTAATGAGCTAAGTATATTTATTTCCATACCACTAACATTTAAATTTAAGATATACATTAATCCACAACCGTCACTTATCAAATCTAGGTTAACCTATGTTTATTTGTGTGCATTTTATTGGTTTAACTAACATCAACACCTAAAGAAATTTTTGAGTGAGGAATTTTAAAAATTCTCTCTGAAACTGTGGCTTAAGATGTTATCTAGATCATTATCTATTCTAAAATGCAGTGGCCCCATTACTTATATTTAACACAAGATGGTAATTATTTTAGGAATTCAGTTCCTGCTGAACTAGTTTCGCTAATGTATAAGGATTCCTCTATAAATTTATGAATTAGCGAAAGTGGTGATTGACAAGATATGTTATAGGAACGCAGCCACAATATGTTTGGAATCTGTACATGTAAAAGCAAGGTTGAAGGTCGGACCGAAAAAGAATGTTGGGGGGTATTTTGAAGACTTCTTATGGATATGAATAAGAGTACATTGCAGAATCTTACACTACAAAGGATACCCTTCAGTTATTTCATAGTAACCTACATTCAATGAACTTGATAGATTAAAAATTGTCCAAGTTCAATGCATCTAATCTTTTTCTTCCTTCTTGTCTATAAGAATTTAGATGCATTCTGTGTAGGCCTATATAATAAACTTGTATCCTTTCCTGTAAAAAGGCATACAAAGAACTAGAAAGGCATCTAATCAATATGTATGTTCTGGTCTCTCTGAGTTCCTCCAACTGCTTCAGGAAAAGAACTTTTATTTCTTTGAAATAATAATTTATTTGCTGAAGAGTTTGGAGGAACTCTGGGAGTCATTGAACACTTTCTTATCATGAATGAGATTTATGGAATTCTCCTCTTCATTGAAAGCTTAAAGGTTCTAGAGCTGCTCTAATTAAAAAATTGAGATATCACATATAATTACTCAGTCATTGCTATGCTCAGAAATGATTATATATGTTTCAGTGATGAAGTGATTTAGCTTCAAAACAAGCTGATAGTATAGAAGCCAATTCTTCTCTTTCTATTGAATTGTTTGCCGTGATTAAGCATATGTAGCAGTGAAATTGTTGTTACGTCAAAACTGATTACGCTTTTTACTTTACATTTCCTTTGTTGTCAGTGAGTTTTCTTCCACATGGTTACATTACGAATAGTTCACCTGGTGAAATTTGTATAAATTTGCTTTGTAATCTATGCAGGTCAAGCTAGGAAAGAGGCGGTTTAAATGGTTGACATAAGTAAACATAACCTTTTTTTATTAGTTCAATATGTTTTATGTCCCGGCAGCCCCGTTAGCGGCTTGAGGATGTGAAGTCGGCTCGTCTTTTTGGCGTTCTAGTGTGGTGGTTAGCGGTTTTCGTGGATCAGTGTCACTCTTGTTGTTGGCGGTTTTTTGGTTTGAGGATGGCTTTTTTTGCTGTGTCATCTGTGCGCTGCTTTCTCTATTCGCCCGGGTGACTTTTTCTATGTTTTCCCATTTTTTCCGCTACGTCTATTTTGTTAAGGTTTCCTTTTGCTTTACTGTTACTGGACTGCGCTTCGGCCATAAACTTATGTAATATTTTTGATCTATCCTAACCTCTGGGTGGCTATTCACCTTTTTCCGTTTAAAAAAAAATATATGTTTTATTTCTTTCTTTGTTATGGATTAATTTTTTTCAAGTTGTTCCATCGGAATGTAGTGCCTCGTTATAAATTTTATAAATTGGATGTGTTGCTAAATACACATATGGAATTTTAAAGCAGAGAAATAGATTCCTACACACTGTGGAAGCATTTTTCGGGGCAAATGAATCATTTTTTTGTTGGCTCGTGGAATTCAATGGTTTGCAATAACTGCTTTTACCTTAAGAAATAATCTAGTTTTCTATCACTTTAATACATATCTTTTAACTTAGAGAAGTACTGTAGGAAGCACATTAAATAATACGTGTTTGAGGTTTTTCCCTAAAACTAAAATGTGGCTTCTATGCTTGTTAGATTATTTTATTATGTTCTTATGGGTTTCAAAGATTCTCGCAAAGTACTCTTACAATCACATAATAAAACAAGTGCCATGGTGGGAGTATCTCTCTTGTAGTGTAGTAATTGTAGTATATGTTTTAGTTGTAATATATTTATTAGATTAATTTTTTGTTGTATAGAGAAATGGCAATCCAAAAACAGTAAATTAATTAGTTGAATACAATATCTTGGGAAGTCAGAAATTAAGTAGTTGAATACAACATTAAGCTTTTGTTTCAAGCGGACTAGAAGTTGTGAGATTTATAATAATAATAATAATAATAATAATTATAACACTTGTTGATATATTATATTAATTGATATTTATAATATTATAATAATATTATATCATAATATAATAATAAACATAAATATAATATAATATAATAATATAATAATAAACATAAATATAGGAAAAAAAATGGTAAATATAGGAAAAAGTTGAAGGAATAACTAATCATAAAAACTCTTAGGTTTAATTTATTTTATGATGGTAATTGTATATAAAAACTAAAACAGAATAATATCTTTTTCAAATGATACTATAAAATAGTTCATAATAAATACTAGAACTTGCATCTTTAAGAGGTGTAAGGGTTTCAAAGATTGGAGAATAATGATATTTGTAACTTAGATGCATTAATATGATTTCATATATTTAGATGGCAAAGATCTGATTTGTGGGAAGATTTGATTTTTCACATTATTGATTTGATTTGTTGGAAGATGACAAATTTTTGGCCCCAAAAGCCTATCAAAGTTCTTTGAATTTTTTGATCATATTTTTGTTTCATATTTTTGACACTGATGTGAGAATACTTAATACTTAATATGCAAAACACAGAGAAAATTGTAAAACATTTATTGAGACTACTTTTAATTGAGAAATCAATCCAATGCAAATTTTGTAGATTGTAATCAATCATCAAATATGGCTTAGTAATGAATTGGTAATTCCAAACAAAGATAGGGTTTGAAACTTTCAAATGCAATAAGTATTAAGAATGTAATAGGATAGTAAGCTTCCAAATAGTTTTTGAAATTGCTTTTTCAATTTTAAAGTGAAAAACAACAATTTATTTATGGATTCTTCTAATTTCTACAAATTTGCAAATTTTAGTAAATTAGATGAAATTTTACTGTAAATAAATGTGATCATTGTAAAAAGCCATATATTTTCATAACATTATCATAAATGGTTATCTCATAAGCATAATACCAAAAAAGAAATTAATAACAATAATATAAAAACTATAAGTTAATGATTATTACCACTAAAATTGTAAATATAGTTGTAGCTTTAATCCCTATATAAACATTAAATAAGATTAATAATCTTTTAATCTTAACTCTGAGTGTCTAATCATCCACCCCATACGAAGGGCCTGTAACACAACCAAAATCAAACTATCACAAACTTTTTAAAACCTCAGTATTACAAAAAAAAATAAAACCCTGGTTTTTCTGAGGGAAAAACTCCTAAGCTGTCAAAATAACATCAGTAATTCAAATAGTTGCCAAATCAAAGAAAACTATCACTTAGAAAACACTATCAAAGAAACATAAGGATTGAAGTATTTTGTTCATTATTATATGAATTACATCACCGAAACTCAAAATCAAACTCAATATCTACCATTGGCACTGTTGTCACCAGCATCAAATCTACCTCCACCACCATAGCCCCCTCCACCATAACCCCCTCATCCTCCACCAAAGACACCACCACCACCACCAAAAGTAAATTCTTATGCCAAGTTAACTCATATCATACACCCATGAAGCTCCCAGAAACCAGAAAGAGCATTAGTAGTTTAGAAGTTTTGGCAAAGCATATCAAACAATTAAAATTCTTTTAACCACATTTTGAATTCAATGTCAGATTGAGATTGAGTTGATGAAGATTTAGATGAGGCACAATAAAATAGGCACGAGCCTTTTCAAAGGCTCGGTCTCTGAGATTCAAAGGTGAGGCATAGATGAAGGTGTCAGCCACTTCAAGCAAAGCTTAGGCATACACATAGATAATCAAGGCATAACTTAAAATCTCACTAGCAACACTTCTAGTTATCACAACCATCCATATATAAACAAAAGTACCACCTTTCAAAGAAAGGCACAAAACCTATATGGTCCAAAGAAGCATGGTCAAAATGAAGCACACTGCCTATCCAAATATAGGCAAATTCAAAAAGATCAATGCCCAGCAGATGAAAATGATGGAGTGGCCCCTATATGGAGTCTCAACCACTACAAATAGATTCACAGTATCAATGATGAAAATGAGGTACTGTCTAAAATAGAGAAGCTCACAGGCCACTTCAATAATGGCACACTCTAGGAAAGGGAAATAGAGTATAGTGTAGATACGAAACTCCAACACAGCATAAGTATTATGGAAGCTCGACCTCTGAGACACATAGTGCAAGCCCATAAAGGCAACACATGACTTGAGTGATAGGTGCAACCATTTAGAATGGAGGCACACTATAAAAGAAAGCACACTACCTACTGAACATGGCACAAGCTATATAACAAGTTACTCCCATTAAAAATTCAAGGTATCAACCTATGTTAGATGTGGTACAAATAATATGAGTGGAGTGTAAGTGTTAAAAGATTATGCAGGCCTTAAGACCAAAGGTGAAGAATACAATAGAGGTTCGACTCAAAGAACAAGCCATGACATATTCCATGCAAGGTGCAATCTCATATATAAATGAGGATAGCCTGGGTATCCAAAGTATGGTATGGTATATCAAATGAAGGCACTGTTATTCCAAATGGTATGTACATTATATCAAATTAATGTGTGTCTTCAACACTGCCAATATCAAAACAAAGTGCCACCTCCAAATATGGTGCATCCTTTGAAACAAGATGTGCACGCCATGAGAAGTGATCAATATCCAAACATAGCATGCAACATTAGTCAATGAAAGCCATACAAACAGAGGCATAAACATCCAATGAAAGTTACAAACTGAGCATTAAACATAACTCTCAGATGCCACATCCTCTTCACAAATAAATGAAGCCACAAAAGAAAGTATACCTTTCCATCCATTGCCTCTATAGTGACATTGGCCTCCTCGGAACTAAAGCTGACAAAGCCAAAGCCTCTTGGCCTCCCAGTCTCTTGGTCATTGATGATCCTTGCTCCAAACATCATTATCTCATTAAATAATATGTAATGCAACCAATAACCCACACCTAAAAGCACAATTCAAACATTGAATAGAAGAATAATAGGCTAAACACACATACATAACATCTATAACTTTCCCAAAAGTAGAAAATAAATCTCTGAGTGTCTGATCATCCACCCCATATGAAAGGCATGTAACACAACCAAAATCAAACTATAACAAACTTTTTAAGTTATGATCTCTTAAAACCCACCTGCTCAACAACCATGAAATAATGTATGACCAAAAGCCCTAAAGAATAAACATAACCATCGATGCTGATCTTGATCAGAGACAAACCATTAAACCCACACACTGAATTATGAACCCCAAGCCACTTAAATCCCTAAATGGGAATCTACTTTAGAGTTCACCCATAAACTTCCTTGCATCAAACCTAATGTTTCAATTGGCAGCCTCAAATTGCAAATGAATATCATATTTATGAGAGAAAAATAGAAACTAAAGAGTAATACCAAAATGGAATATTAATCCCATAATTTTAGAAAGATAACACACTTTAAATAGATAGCTTCAAAAGGTTTTATTCGTACTTTTCAAAAATAAAATAATCATATTAATTTAAATATTACACAATAGGATTGGCGCCATGCTCCCCTCTACTCCTCCTTCTGCGAGGTCGCTCCCCTCCTACACTAAGGATTCCTTCATTCGACCAGTTGATCCGGATGGATTGAAATCACCAGAGAACACTTTTCACGGCAAGGCTCCAGGTCTTCGCATAGGAAAATTCAATTTTTCCGATGTAGTGAGGGGTGGGCTTAAGGTTTCTATGTAGCCTCCAATCACACACCACCCTCCTTGCTCTGGAATTTCCTAACAAGGCCTGGGTGGCGGGGGTTTAGCCTTGGATCAGCTTGGCAAAAGGTCCCTCCCCCCTTTTCACTTCTCCAAATGCTGCTAATGGGTATACTGCGTCAGTTCTTGCTGGACCTATGATCAGGGCTTCAAAGTCGGTCTCTATTCTAGAGGTTTAGATGGATGGATTTGTCTCTGAAAGGGAAGAATTTTTACAAGAAAATGCCTTGATTTGCAGATTTACAAAGCTTTGGCCAAAACTTAGCAAACTACATTCTTGGCTATTCGAATCTTGGGAGAAGTCTTTGGAGGAGGAGGCCTACCTTTTCCCTGCACTAGAGGTTTTTTTATTATAGAATTTGAATCCTCTTCTGACAAAGATTAGCTGCTGAAAAATGGCCCCTGTGTTTTCCAAGGTGATTTCATGTGCCTGAAACCATGGTATCCCTCATTCGATCTGCAATCTAAGACATTCTCCTCTACTTTTTTTTGGGTGCGCCTGCCTTACCTTCCTTTTCAATTTTGGGAATTAGATTGCTTGCGGGCAATAGGCAATGGTCTAGGTAAGTTCCACTACTGTTCAAATGAAACACTGAATTACTAGAGCTCCACCTATGCTCGCATCTATGTGGAACTGGACCTCTTAAATGGCCTCCCAGCTGAAATTGCATTGAAGGTTGGAGAGCGCTATTGGATGTAGTTGGTGGATTATGAAAAAATAGCTTTTCGATGCAGAAAGTGCTTCTCTACTGACCACTTAACGCCTCATTGTCAGAAGCTTCATCCCCATAAGCAAGACTCTGGTAGAAGGCCCACCTGGTGGGTTGGGGTGGAACCCAAACATTTTGCCATTACACTTTGCTCTCATAATGAATTAGACTTGCCTCAAGCTCCTCCAGTCACTGGCACACATAAGTTTCAAGTTGAAAACTCCTCTTCAATCCTACCTCCTCCTAACAACTCACAGGCTTCTGGTAATTTGGTAACTACTGCTATCTCAAAAGGGGACATTTGTCATCCTGAGGCAATTTTTTCTTCGTACTCCCCTCCTCAGTCAGGGCAGGATTGGACTGAAGTGAAAAGGAAGAAATTTGCACAACCAAAAGTCAAGCCTCAGATGGTACTGAGTTCAATTATGAAAGAGCAAAAGACTGAAGATCCTCTTCTTTCATTGATGGATGCCAAAACTTCATCTGTCTCCCCTATGACCATTTTGCACGACAAATTTTTTGAAGCTAGCATGGCCAAAGTCTCCTTGTCTTCCCCAGAGATCTCACATTTGGACCTCCTTGACAAGGCTGAAGATACCTCTTCTCACTTTGATGTAGTGAAAAATGGGAGTGTGTGTACTGATCCTATCCCCGCCCCTAAAATAGAACATGGCTGGACTGAAGTTAGGTGGAAAAAACCTTCTTCCTCTTTCCAAATGACATTAAGATCAACAAAGAAAAAGTTTCAATACAGGGCTTGTATGCCTTAGGTTTGGACTGCCCTTTTTTTGGGTCCTCTTGTGCTGCACCCCTGCTATCAGGGCATGCTTTTTATCTCTTTTTGGATTCATATTTCATGGGAGCTACCCCCTAGGGTAGCACTTATTTAGAAAAAATAAAATAAAATTACACAATAGAATATATTAATATTTATATCTAAAATATATTAATACTTAATACTTATATATATATATATTATAATTATTATTAATACAATAATCATAATTCTATTTAAATGTATAATCAATAATTCATATAAATATTATTGTTAATATTTTAATTTATTATTATTATTATTATTATTATTAACTATACTGTTTTATTCAATACAAATTAAACAATTATATTAATATGAATATAAATATAATATAATATAATATTACACAATATAATAATAATAACATATTCATATTTAGATCACTACAATATTTTATCTTAGTCACTTGCATAATTTAATTAAACATATTAATTTGTTAGTATTGGGAGCTCCTTGCTTTTGACAAAGGTGGTTGTTTCTATTATTTATACATAAAAGAATAAAATAACTATTAAAAGTAAATTATATCAATATAAATATGACATTTTTTGTTATATTATAAGATAATTTTACACAATACTATAATAATATTAATAACATAGACATATTTATATCACAACAATTTATTTAATTTAGTCACTTAATGAAACATATTAATTTGTTACTAATTATGCCCAAAGGCATAACCTATAGTGGCATCACCATGTGGAGTGTAATGGCATGTGTGTTAACAAAAACAAATTTAAAAAATAATTATATAGCTAACATATTAAAATATTAATCATAAACATTACAAAAATATAGCCAACAAATGCAAATTATATATATATATATATATATATATATATATATATATATATATATATATATATATATATATATATATATATATATATATATATATATATATATATATATATATATATATATATATATATATATATAAGAAACAAGGAAGGAGCCTAAACAAACAAGAAGCTGAAAATAATATCATGAATTATAGAAGGAACAAGCACAAAATAAAAATCAAGAAGCAGCCAAAAAATCAAAATCAAAACAAGAGTTACAAAGCAAGTTTCTGCCAAAATGTTCATGAATAGTCATGTTTTAATTTGCTGTGTTTGCTTAGTTTTAGCAACACTATTTTTTATTAGTTCAGCTGGAAACGAGGGTCCAGATCCCTTTAACAAAATAGGCCCCAAGGCATTAGGCCATTAAAATGCCAAAAACAACATATTGAAGCACAGAAACAACAGACCAAAACAACTAATCAAAAACCAACTAAACGACATAAACAACATAAAATAGAAGAAACATGCAACTATGGGCTATCATTTGCCCCAAACTTGGCCAGGAACTCCACCATCTTCTTGTAGTCTCCCAAGCTATCGATGCTGACTTGTTTGACCTTGTCATCAAGATCCTTCACCACAACAAGAATGGAAGCAACCCAATGCAAAGCTTTAGCCACAAATTCTGCCATAACCTTCCATTTATTTTGCATAGAATCCATTCTTTTCTGAAGGTTCTGGATATCCTCTATATGTTTGACACATAGAGCACAATTCCCCTTACTAACTTGATCAATGGCCTCCCACCCAGTGTCCTTTACAACAGTAGCCTTAGCAAGGTCCTCCTAGCCTTTAGATATGATTTCATTCATTGAGGCAATGAGACTAGTGCCCTCAACCTCATGCACATAATCCATGGGGGTTTCCTCCCTGCCTTCTTCTACTATCTCTTCCACAAACTCAAACTCCTTAGAACCCTCCACCCCCAGAGAATTAACCAATGGTTTCCCAGCAATCCTTTTGGACTAGTGAATGCTCGGAAGAGCAGTCTCTCCGCCTTCGCTATTACCCTTAGTTTCTAGAATAGTATCTAGCTCCACAATTTTCATAGGAGTATCCTCCATGATAGCACCCTTCCCTTCCTTCTACTTTTTCTTCAAGGTACCCTCCATTTCCTCCACCCTATCTCTTTTGCCAATCTTCCTTTCCTATGCTAGGGTGATGTGTTTCTGTTTCTTATTTTTAACAGGAACAGAGGCCTCGACTAGATTCCCTTCCACCACACTAGGGCCACCTTTAATTAAAGGGGTCCCTATGCTAATTTTCACTTTGTCCTTACCCCCGTGACAAGTACCTGGTTGTGGGTCCTCAAGGATCTTGACTTGAATTTATTTAGGTAGACATAAAGCAAGATGAAAGTGATACAGCCTCAAAATAAGGCCTTGATGAATCGAAATGAGAGGGTGATTGGCATTCCTAGCCCTAAGCTCCCTGATAGACATAATAGAATTTTCCAGTGAAGAAAGTAAAAATAAGGGGAAGCTAATGTCAACCTTATTCCTAAAATGATTTAACAGGGCAAAGTGATAGTGATAATATACCTAAAACCTTCCTTTCAACATGAAAAACTTCATTATCATGAGATAGATTTGCCCCAATGGCTCTGGCAATTCCTCCCTCTCAAACCCTCCATGAAGTTTCACAGGAGCTTTGTCCTCCCAGAAGAAGAGATTCACATGCTCAGGGTTGGCAACTCTGCTTCTCCTCGAATGCTTTTTGCCTCTCATGGGTAAACCAGTGGCTTGTCCAATGACCTCTTCAGACACTTGGAATCCAATCTTCCCAATTCTGACCTCCCTAGTTTCCTCATCCCAAGTCTCCAAAAACTGTCGTGACAGGTTTTTGTCATGACTCACCATTCCTTCAAGAAAAGACACCACCTCTCCTTCTTGGATTATATGCCAAATGAGAGGATCTTGCTTAAATTCCTCAGTCGAGCTGGGTGCAATTTTCACTATGTCCCCTCTCATCTTACCAGTTTGTGAATAGCTAAAGCAACTAGACTGGATTCATTCTAAATGGAAATGATCGCAAGAGGCAAACTTGAAATTAGGAAAAAAAACCCTTAAAATGGCAATATTGCTAAGTAGTAGTAATGAAGGCATTGTAATTATTATTTTGAAATGCATTAAGATCACCACCTAGATACAACTCGTTGGGGGGAGTATTTATCCGCCACCTTGTGTGAAGATAGGCGATGCTAGCCACCGTCTTAACCCAACCATAAAGAACCATGAGAATAGTTGTCACATCCATCCTCTGAATCCTAGCCACCTATCCACACATCGTCCTTTTTGAGCTGTAAGATCCAAACCCTGGATCTCCACCAATACCAATGTCCTTGTGCCTCTTAGCACACCAACCAAGATTTCCCATCAATCTCTTCTTTGTACTTTCATAAATGTTATTTCCTATATCCACGTGGACCCCTCTTCTCTAACTCTTGTTGATTAGACATCGTCGACTCACCCACGACCCAACTACCTCATCCTTTAGTAAATTCCTGACAATCCCACCAAACCAATTTGAAATTTTGAAATGTTAGCCCCACCACCTCTGAGGTTTTCATTGCTATTTGAATGGTTCAAGGAAAGAACTCCAGCCCATCTCTCACCCTGGTGACACTAGAGGACAACCATCACCACGCACCACTTATATTTCACAGCCCCTTCCATCTTGCTCAATTAGGTTGCAAATCTCATGTGACAAATTTGAAATGTTTCTCCAGCATTGCCATCCATCCTTGACGCTACCCCCATTAGCTAGGACATCAGCCACATCATTTCCTTCTCTGTAGATATGAGTGATCTTATAATCCTCCAATCCATTAAGAAGGATCTTGATATCTTCCATGATATCCTCCAAATTCCACCCTATTTGAGAAAGATCAAGGGCAGCATTAACAATTAGCTGAGAGTCTCCTTCAATATGTGGCCTTTTTATATTTATGGAGATAGCAAGCTTGATTCCCCATAACATAGCCATGGCTTTCGCCTCGTTATTGATTTTAATGCCAATTCTCCTAGCATAAGCTGCAACACACACCCCAGTTTTAGTTCTGAAGATGCCTCCACCACTAGTAGCACCTAGGTTTCCTTTGGCTGCACCAACAAAGTTTAGCTTAAACCAGCCTTGCTGTGGTGGAGTCCACTTGGTTCTAGCCCAGGCTAACTTTTTAGTAGTGTCCATCTAGTATGAGTTCAAATTCTAGTTCCTTATCATGCTTTGTTCTTCTCTCCCCGGGTGGTTATCCATAGCTTTAAACTTACAGGAGTTTATGCTTTCAGTCAGCAATTTGACTAAACATTGAAAAAGCTCCAGAGGGGTTCTACTCTTCTCCCTAAAGATTCTATTATTGTGTTCCTTCCATAGGCTCCAGACTAAATGGGGGGGTATCTGGTTCCAGAGTTCTTTTGAGATTGGTAACACCAGGCTATAGGGGTGCTTCCATTCCCAAACCAACATTTCAAGGCTAGCATTCAAGGACCAATTTAAATTCAACTTTTGGAGAGTTCACCCTTAGACCTCCTAGGTAAAACTATAATGTAGAAAGAGATGAGCTGACGACTTCTCCTTAGATCCACAACAATGTTGATAATATAATAACTTTATAATAATCTTGAAAATTGTCAATTTTTTGGTTTAAGTTAGAGTTGTTAGTGTTGTAATATTTTTACAACTCTTCCTATTGTGTTCTATGAGTGAGATGAAATGAGATTGATTTTAATGTTTGGCAATATCTCTCACCCTCCTAGTAGATAGAAGTGATTTTGCAAAAAAGATGAAGTTTATTTGAATTTAGTGTACCATGTGTGTTTCTCTCTCTTCTACCCTCATGCATATTAAGGAAAGAAATAATAGGTTAATCATGTAAATATAGTTTTAGCATCTTGTTCATTATATTGTAAAAAGAAATATGTTGTCTTACTAAATATACTTCATCTTATATAATTAATTAATGTTTAAAAGAATTAAGTGTATTGTGCTTCCTTTCTTTAGTTAATCTTTTGCTAGTGTTTGTGTGAGTGTGTTGCATCGATATTGATTTTACACATTTTTAGTGATGATGGGTGACATTATCACTTTTTTGACAAATTTTTGTTGTTGAACATATATTGTCATGATTATTGATGAGGCAAAAACATAGCCTCATCCATTTTTGCCAAAGTACCCATTTCCCCTTCTTCCCCATTAATTATTCATACAACTTGTGTCTAATTAGAAGAATTATGTGTTATTAGAAATAGAAAAAGATTGCAATTTCTGGATTGATATGGAGACATCTTCGAAGAATAGGGGACAAAGTAGAAATCATCCATTAGACTAAAATATGTTGTTCAATAACCTGTTAAAAAACTTTTAACCTCATAAAACAAAACAAATTCACATTTAATCACAAAATATTTCATGTCACATATCAGATTCAAATCCAGAGCATACCAAACAAAACTCCATTGCAACTAAATCATATTAACCAAAATAAGAAAAAACCCCTAAGTTGATAGTTCTTAGAAAATAGGTAGAAAAGTGACCGATAAGAAAACAAAGAATGCCCTTGTGAGGCTAAGGAACCTTTAGAAAATAGTATTTCAAGGTAGTCAGAAGCCATAAAAATCTAAGAAAAATTTGTTGAGTGAAAGTACAAAGAATACTTCCATAGAGTTGGTGAAAGTTTCATACAAATGCATCTTAAATATTGAACAGTGCAGGGATGAAGTTTTTTTTTTTTTTTAAGAAATGGGAACTTTACATAAAATTCTCCCAAAGGATTAGAATTGCAAGAATTAAAAATGTTTCCATGGAATTGGTAACCATGAGAACTTTACTAACATTTCTTACTGAAATTGAACATTTCTACGGTCAAAACTACTTCCAGGTAATTAGGGGTCATCACAACTAGAACTAGCTTAACTTTCATCTAAAAGCATGCTCTGAATCTTGTAGTCCTTACAAGCAGAAGAAATGAAATACAAAAGCTAATTTAATTGTGGCCTAAACCTTTATAAACCCTACTTTTTAAGGCATTTTATTGAACTTTACATAACAATGAAAATACATCATTCAACCGCAAAACTACACCATTGTAATAATCCTCAAGCCATACCACACTGAATACGACTTCATTACAATAGGATTGCACAATTTCTTCTATGGAAGAAACTAAAAGAAAGATCCTAAGCTAATCGTTCTTAGAAAATAAGCAAAAAAGAAACTGATATAAAAATGATGATGCATTCCCAGACCATGCATGGTCTAATGGCTACAAATACCAGGGAATCAATAGCCATGAAGGTATTAGGGAAAATTCTTCCAAGAATTTCAAAAAGGTTGAAAGAAAATGTGTTTCTGGGCGAGATCGATGCCAATGAAAGTTTCAAAAAGAATTATACTTGCGGGAAACTAGAAGGCGTTAAATCCCTAGCGAAATTTCCTCTGAAAATTTAACAAAAAATATTTGAAGAGAATCGGTAGCCATAAAATTTGTAGCCAAATCTCCTAAAGATTTAACTATAATTATTTAAAGAGGATTGGAAGCCATGCAATCTAAAGGCAAATTTAAGTCCTCAAAGCCCTGGAAAACCTGTCTCATGCCTGTGAGCATGATGTAGACACATTCACAACTGCAAGAAAAGATTCTCAATCTATATGCTATTCCTGCCTAACCAGCTCCCTAAGTAAACATGAATGGATAAATCATGGGAAACACTTTTAATTCAAGGAATTAAAACTCTAAATCCACAATAAACTAATTGCCAACAATATACAACTTTCTTATCAGCACACTAGGCATAAACAAATAATCAGAAGTAATCAGTGAGAATAAATGCCAAAACAAAAGCATTGCAAATTACTCTTATATTCAGATCCCCTAAATACAACATTTAGTTTTGTTTATAAAGATGCCGAGCAATTTGGCCACCACTCTTCATATGAAACCGCTTATTATTTATAGTTGTAATATTAATTATATTATTAATATTTATTATACAACATATATATATTATTTTAATTGATATTATAGTATTATAATATAGTATAATATTAATTGATAATATTTGACTTAATTTTCTTTTTAGAATAAATATTTGTTGTATAGACAAATTGGATTCAAATAATGTTAAACAAATAATTTTTTAAAAATCCAATATAAATATTATAACAACATTTAGTTTTGTTTATAAAGATGCCGAGCAATTTGGCCACCACTCTTCATATGAAACCGCTTATTATTTATAGTTGTAATATTAATTATATTATTAATATTTATTATACAACATATAGATATTATTTTAATTGATATTATAGTATTATAATATAGTATAATATTAATTGATAATATTTGACTTAATTTTCTTTTTAGAATAAATATTTGTTGTATAGACAAATTGGATTCAAATAATGTTAAACAAATAATTTTTTAAAAATCCAATATAAATATTATAACAAAATTGTAATATTTATAGTATACTTTATAAATTTTTTAGTTTAAATATTAATGAAATAGTATAATTAATTATTGATTGACAATAAACAATGTTTATATTATAAAGATGAGAATTATATATTTATATTATTACATTATTCTAATATTCTAATATTTTTATATAGTATTATATTATATTTTTGTTTTTATATAGTATTATATTATATTTTAAAAAAGTTAAGGCAATGACAAGCTTGATGATTAATTTTTCAATAATATTTGTTAAAATATTTGCATATAGACTAAAGAAAAATTTAATATCTATTTAAGTTTTAAAAAAATACTCTCTTGTCATTGGTTTATTTAACAAATATATGCATATAGATTTAGGAAAAATTTAATATTTGTTTAATATTTAAAAATTACTCTCTTGTCATTGGTTTATTTTGGATAGAATAATTACCTCAAGACTTCTCTCTTGTCATTGGTTTATTCAACAAATATTTGCATATAGATTTAGGAAAAATTTAATATTTGTTTAACATTTAAAAAATACTCTATTGTCATTGCTTTCCGTAAGCCAATATTACCGCCATTATTGTAATGGATGCGCATTAATGGCCCTTATCGGGTAAAAGTTTTATGCCAATTAGATTAAAGAAAAATAATTTTTCAAATATGTTTTGTTATAATATTTGCATCTATACAATAGCAATAGATAAATATTTTTTAAATAGAAAAACTATTTAGTTCTCATTGGTTGCAAAAAGAATTATTAATAACTAGTTAAGAACATGCCTCCACTATAGTTTCCTCGACAGAAACTAATAACTATTGATAAGAATTTACATAATCATCTCACAAAATTATTTTGTCTTGCTATTAATTTGTACACTTTAGGTTGATGTTAATAGTGTATGCATCATAATATTCAAGCATCATAATATATATTCCCAATAAAACATGGCACATGACATGGGGTCAATTAAACACTCTTAAAATCCCCATTTACTTTTAATATTCTTTTAATCCCCTTTCTTGATTATATGAATTTAGTTTTCTTTTTAAAAATATTTTATGCAATAAGAAAGAATACAAAATAAAAATCAAGAAGCAATAAAGAAATCAAAATCAAAATAACTATTGATAAAAATTTAAATAATCATATCTCAAAATTATTTTGCTTGGTGTTAATTTGTATGTGTTAATGTTGTATGCATAAATTATTTTATATTGTTGGAACATTAAAAAATTAAATTAAATAAATTTTCATAAGTTATTTTATTTACATTTTACAGTTTACAAACATCATAATATATATTCCCCCAAAAAACATGACACATGACATGGGGTCAATTGAAAACTGGTGAAATCCTTGATTATATGAATTTAGTTTTCTTTTTAAAAATATTTTATTGAATCCCACAAAATGTCTATTTTATTTTCTTTCATAAATTTGCTAAGCATTATATTAAAATTTATAATAGTATTCATTCTTTATCTTAGAGTCTTTGGTGATGAAGCAAAAACTAAATATATAAAACTAATTAACTAGCATATCTATATTTAAAAATATATCTAAAGTACACTAAGAGATATCCTTCTCAAGGTGCCTATTCCACCTATGTGTGGTAAATTGATTAAAAAATAGGCACCTCGAGAAGAATATCTCTCGGCATACTTTAGATATATTTTTTAAATATAGATATGCTAGTAGCATCCGAAGCGACAAGCTTAATTCTAACTATATTATATATCTTAAGAATTATTATAATTATATATTTTAATAGAAATTCTACCCCTAACCCTAGTTCTAGCTTTAGATCTACTTAAACCTAATTCTATTCCCAATACCAACCCTTATCCCAACCTTAAATCTATCCATAGTTCTATATATAGATATAAATGTAAATGACTTTTGGTGTTTTATTGTAACTATAACCCCAACCCTAACATTTAGGCCAATACTAACCCTAATTGTAACCCTAATTGTAACCCCATCCCTAACCCTAATTCTAATCATAGTTTTAACCCTAATTCTATCTTAAACCCTAACCCTAATTCTAATAAAAAATCTTACCATAATTTAAATCCTAACACTAAATCCAACTATGATTCTAATCTTGATTTTATTGCTAACCATAATTCTTACCCCCAACACTAATTCAAACTTCAATTATAACTTTAACCCTAACCCTAACCTCAATCCTGATACTAATGCTAACCCTAACTCTCATTCTAACCCTAACCCTAATTGTAACCCTAACCCTAATTCTACTCTTATATCTATCCCTATATAATATAATAGGTATGCTAGAATTATATATAGTATAAGCCTAACCCTAACATTAATCCTAACCCTAATCATAATTGTAACCCTAACCTCAATTCAGATTAGAATTACCATCAGGATTAATGTTAGGCTTAGGCTTATATTATATATAATTCTAGCGTACTTATTATATTATATAGGGATAGATATAAGGGTAGAATCAGGGTTAGGGTTACAATTAGGGTTAGGGTTAGAATTAGAGTTAGGGTTAGAATTACTATAAGGATTAAGGTCAGGGTTAGGGTTATAGTTATAATTTGGGTTTGAATTAGTGTTGGGGTAAGAATTAGGATTAGCGATAAAATCAAGATTAGAATTATAGTTGGATTTAGTGTTAGGGTTAAAATTATGGTTAGATTTTTTATTAGAGTTAGGGTTAGGGTTTAGGTTACAATTAGGGTTAAAACTATGATTAGAATCAGGGTTAGTGTTGGGGTTACAATTAGGGTTAGTATTGGCCAAAATGTTAGGGTTGGGGTTATAGTTACAATTAAAAACTAAAAGTTATTTACATTTATATCTATATATAGAACTATGGTTAGAATTAAGGTTGGGATAAGGGTTGGAATTAGGAATAGAATTAGGTTTAAGTAGATCTAAAGGTAGAACTACAGTTAGGGGTAGAATTGCAATTAAAATATATAATTATAATAATCCTTAAGATATATAATATAGTTAGAATTAAGTTTGCCACTGGGTGCCTATTTTTTAATCAATTTACCACACATAGGTGGAATAGGTGCCTCAAGAAGGATATCTTAGCGTACTTTAGATATATTTTTAAATATAGATATGCTAGTTTTTAATATTTAGCAAACATAAGAGAATAAAATAAAAATATTAATATTAATAAAAAATAAATTAATTTGTGAGTTATTTTTAATATTTTTATACCCAAAACAATAAAAACTATAGAAAATTGACAAATACATTAATTCATTATATATTATAATAATATAAATATTACAAAGATTCTATAATTTATAGTAATAATAATAATCATATAAGATTTTAATAAGCAATAAGCAAAAATATTTTAAAAAATTATTTGGATGATAATAATAATAATAATAATAATAAATGAATTGTTTCATAACCAAATTCCTGCAAATATTAACTCAGTCATAAAAAATTTAAAAAGTTATTTGCTTTCCATTGCCACCTCCTCTCTTGTAATGGGATTTTTCTCCTCATTTTTAGGTGTTTGTTTCACTCAACGAAAAAATTAAATTGTTAGCATTACGACCTCTTCCCTTCTAACTGGGTCGAGGTCATTTTTTTAGCCAATCACAATAGAGATAAATAATTTCTCCAATATTTTTGTTAAAATTTTATCACATTCACATAGGAAAAGTTCAAATTTAATTCAAATTTGCCTGACAAGAAAATTTATATTGTGTTTTGATTGATTTACTCTTGTTAGATTAATCACTAGATAAGCCACATTAATTGCAATGCCCATACTAATAAGTCAAATTTATATATGGTATTTCAAAGAGACATTTGGGAAAAATGTTAGAAATAATTAAACATCTTTTTCCAAAATTATGTTTGGAATATTTTAGTGTTTAAGAAATATCCACACAAATTTATGGAAGCAAACATGGCACAATATTGAGGAAAATGAGGTTTATACGATGAAGGTTTTTGTATAGGAGGAATCAAGATCATATCTTTGTCATTGCTTTTTTTCTCACAAAGCA
Organism: Cunninghamia lanceolata; assembly: GCA_027924645.1. Lineage (NCBI taxonomy): Eukaryota > Viridiplantae > Streptophyta > Pinopsida > Cupressales > Cupressaceae > Cunninghamia > Cunninghamia lanceolata. The sequence continues at coordinate 645,675 of BSBN01001290.1, read as the reverse complement.
TATACTTGTTTTTTCGCAAAAGGTCAAGCATGCTTAGATTCCGTCTCAAGAAATAATGTATCTCTCTCTTGGTCAACCAAACCTTATTACTTTGAAGATGGATCAAATTCATGTGAAAAGATGCTTGTTCTCATATATTTTGGCAAAAACGGAAAAACATAAATAGTTCTAACTTGAGTGAGGTAGATGTTTTTTAAGATTTTGGTTTCTAAAATCGTATACTACATAATTTTAAGGGATGAACTTCAAGATTTAGAAGATATTTTCAATTTATAATAATGAGAAAAACTTATAATTAGACTATAGCTTATTTTAGGATCAATAACGAGAGGTAGTTTTTCTTCACTTCAAACTCAACAAGATCTAGGAACATGTTTTTAATGTTTTTTTATAGGATAGTTAAAAAGAAATTAAATTAATACAATTTATCTCTCAGAAACCATACTTTGTGTGTGGGATAGAAATCAAAAAATTGTCACTAGACATCAACTACACTTGTTTATTGATTTGAGACCAAGAAACCTCCCTTCAACAAATAAAATTAACTATGTATGTGACAAACGATTTGACATAATTTTTCTCCAAAAATTATGTGCAACTTAAGTTCATACTACAACCATGATTATGTAGAAAATAGTAGTGCATAAACCTCAAAAAGTGATTTAAAATAATGGATCACATAAGATTTTGCAAAAAAAATACAGCTTCAAGTTATGAAAATAGGTAGGACAAATAAAAATAAAAATATGTAAAACAAATAAATAGTTGAATTGAATTTTTATGTGGTGGAAAAATCGATAACGTGATATTGGTGCCTTAATCATGTTGGGTGATAGAGTTAAGCTTCAATTTTAAATATAACTACATATCTTATGCCTACTAGCATGATTGATTAAAGGGTATCTAGAGAACAATGCATGCATTTAAACTTCTATAAGCTCAACTTTATATTAGCTCAAGTATGAACCTAAATCTAACATGAGCTTCAAAGACCAAGCATATTTGAATAATATTTGAACATGCTTATATATTCCATGTATCATGATGAAAAGTATCCTTGAAAAAGCTCTAATATAAATTTTTACACTCTTTACCAAGACAAACTAATCATACACAAAATCCATGCCATCAAATGTAGCACCAGAGATAAGTATAAATCTCCTAAAATTCATAAGAGGTACATATAAAGTCGTGATGCATAGATTGCTTCAAGTTCATGCAATTATTCAATAAATCCTATTCTTGGAAACAAAGAATTCCCAAATGACTAATATTGTATGGAGGGAATAGATTATTAGAACTAGATAGATAACTCATTTTGGTAAAACCAATTGATAATCCTTTAGTCAAGTGATAGAAGTCAAATGGCCAAACTAAAAGTTCCAAAAAAAAGGGCAAGGGTGTAGAAGGACTCTAGTGGTTAGAAAGAATGTAGAAGTGTATGGGAAAGACTTAGATTAATTGGAGGTCATTTACATAATTACATTTACAAAGTGTAATATCAAAAATTGCATACCCTTGCAATTTTAATGTTATGTTTTAATCTCACTTTAGTGTCCATTTTTCCTAGCATGTTTTAGGATTATTTTAGCTAAGCTTTAGTCTTTTTCTTGCTCCCAATGCTAATGTTATGTTATTTTTTTGTACGTTCATCCATGTTCCATGTTTTTCCATTTTATATCCCCTTATTATTTATACCCTATAAAACAAGGGCACTAACCACAACTACATTTGACTAAAAACTAATATTGTTTGTCATCTCATATACTAAGGCCTTGTCATAGAACATAGATCTAGATGAGTTATGACAAATATGTAATCCTATAGAGAACTATATCTTAAAAGTACTTATACATCTCAACCCCTAAACCCTTGCCACACAACCTCTAATAGTGAGTCCTCCTAGTAACAAATATCTGAATTATAGTAACTAAATTATAATAGAAGGGTTTTAAAGATGCCTAGTGATTCTTCTAGGTAGGTCCATGGCATTAGAAAATGGTGTTGAAAATAACTAGTTTTAGGAAACATGGGTAGAATTCCATTGAACTTAAACAGTCTTGATGTGACCATTGTTTCCTTTATTAACTACATTAGATTTAGAACTAAGTAGGATTTTCTAGGCTAATGAATCTTTGACACAATACAAGATTATGTTGTGTAGAAATTTGATAGTTTCATGACCTTGACAGGACCAACATAGTGAATGGGTTTTCCTCTTATTGAACTAAGAAAAGTGATCTATAGAGGATTTGGAATGTCACTTGTAAATACCCTACCCACTTTTATGCATGCTTTCTAACCTCCAATACATATCCATATCATATTAATTAAATTATCCCTTTAACCTTTATTATTGAACAAATATAATTATCCCTTTTACCTTTAATACTTAACAAATATAATGGATCACATTTTGGTTATTTAAAATACCCTAATATGCATATATACATGATAAGGTATTGCTTTAGAGATGAATCTCTTGGGCATGGTAGTATGTTATTGATAAAAACCTAGTGGAGAATAAATAATATGCACTTTTGAGCCATCATTGATATGTTGATATTGTACATTTAATAGGCAATGATCTTCTAGCATCCAATCTATTTGGAATTGAACAAGCTTAGCAATGGAAATGTAAAGGGTCTGGTGGATAGGTGGTGAGCATGCATGCCATATTTGATTACTGACTTTTTAAAATATTGTCATTATGAAAAAAGATTCACTAATATAAGAAAAAAGGGGCTTTGCAAGTTGTTCGAGGGTTCTGGTTCCCCACCATGAATAATTTGTAGAGTTCCTCTATGATACTCTAATTGGTTCTATTGGTCCTCATTCTTTTCTTTTTATCCAATCTTCATTAATCTTCTGTGTAAAAACTTTCTAAGACATTACTTTTTTTTAGTGTGTCATATGTGTTTTTGGGTTCTTCTTATTATTTTTATATTATCTGGCTTTTTCATACCTCTCAAACTTGTTTCTTGTTTCCCTTCGGGGTGGTTTTGGAGGGATTCTATCCCTTGGAACATGTGATAGGATTCTCTCCCTGCATGATGCTGGCCAAGGCAAGTGCTCCTCAGCTGGGAGATATTAATGCAATGGACAAGGCACAAGGCAACCCTTCAAGAGGAGATGTTGATCCTTTAGATACAAAGAAAACATTCAAAGTGCCCTAAATGTGAGCCATGCTGGCCCTCTGCCCAAAAATGCAAGATTTTAGGGGGTGGAAGAGGGAGAAGAGGGCAAAGGAGCTAGAGGGTGTGGCAGGCGTGAGGCACGAGTTGAGTCAAATCAAGCAGGAGGTAAGAAACCTGAATCCTTGAGGAAGTTGGTTTTTTTGGCCTAACCCTGGTATGAAACTTGCAATAAAAGCTGAGGAAAATAGGTTAAAGAATGTAGGTCTTTTTTTATGTGCCTAGATTTGGATAAACTATCTGCAAGGGTTTTCTTTGACAATTGACTTTATATAGTGTGTGGAAAAAAGTTGGGAGTGCATACTTCATATTGTAGGATGATTTCTAAAGCCATTTTTGTTATCATCCTAAAGAATCCTAATATGCAAAAAAAGATTCTTGATAGAGAATTGTGGAATGTGGGAAGGTCTTTATTTAAAGTGTTTCTATGGAGCCCTGAGGCTTCCTTGCATGATGTTAAGTTTTGTTCCATTCCAAAGTGGCTCTTGATTAAAGATCTCCCTATCCAAGTGTGGCCCTTTGTGTCCAAATTAATTGAGCCCCTGGGCAAAATTTTGAAATTGGAGGAATCAAGCATTACCCTTCCTCATTTGGATGCTTGAGTGTTGGTCTCACTTAGGCTTGGTATCTCTATACCTGAGTACTTCATATTCAATGTGAAAAGAAACTTGTAGAGTGTGCAAGTGTTGGCCTTGGAGGCCTTAATTCCTATTTTTTCTGTAAAATGGATGGGCATCAAAGGAGGGACTGCCCATTATCAAAAAAGAAAAATGATAATATTACTTTTGAGCTTGGGAACTCTGTAGGCAATGTTGACCGTAATTTGGGAGGGGGGCATGGTAATGTCCCAGTCACCATGAAAGAAAAGCTTGATATTTCTATGCCTGAGACTTTAACATGCCCTCAACCTACATACAATGGTCTAGATCCTCTTGAGGGCCCTCTTAGAGAAGTCCAAAATAGTCTTGAAAAGTTGAAGATTCATGATATTCCTTTGGTTGACGATGTCACTAATTCAGATGAAATGGTGGAGTCCACCCAGTTTCTCTCCCCATCTATGGATAAGACAACTATGGTTTTTGGAGGCACTAAGGGTGTTGATTCCTTATCTCCCCTTTTGGAGACCTTGATGCCTTCTTAAAATGCACTGGAGGTGGTGGCTTTGTCTCCTATTGTTCCTCTTGCTGATGAAGGCAAAACAATTTGGGACTCAGTGTTAAATGGGGACAACAACCCTATATCGAAAAGTCTTGATGACTCTTTATCTACACTCAAACCTAAGAAAGTGTCTGGAGGTGTGATATGTCCATATGAAGAAATACTGCCCAAGATTCCCACAAGGAAAAATGCAAACAGCTTGATTTGATGAAAATCAGAGAAGACTTGTTGGTAAGGAAAATGAAAGAGCTTGTCCAAGAGCTTGGGCTCCCTTTAGATGGACGAAGACCCTCTAGGGTTGGATCTGATTTCCCCTCTAAGGAGGCTAATGATGTAAAAGATGAATTGGAAGTGGTAGCAAATTATGATGTAGGAGCTAAAGGTCAAGGGGTTAGAAAGAAGAGGAGGTATGTTAGAAGGAAAATTTTTGATTGCAAAAGGATTAAAGGAGGGGAGCTCTGGAAATGCTTTGATAAAATGGGCCTTTCTAGGAATGAGCCTCATATTATAGAGTAAATGATCATGTCTAGGTTCTCTCATGAAGTGTATAAGCTAGAATGTGAGCAGTTTGGAATCCCTAGATAGGAATATACAGTGAGAGACTTGATTAATAAAAATAAAAACCTGGATTTTCTTATGATTCAAGAAATTAAAGCTATTAACTTCCAGCTAGATAATGTGCTCAGGTTTATTTGGAAGGATTCTTTTAAATTGTTTAGCAAGCACCAAAAGGGAAAGGGATGCACTGCAATTTTAATGAAGCCCAAATGGAAACAATCCCTATCACATTGTGGATTCTCCCCTTGTAATGGGGCAGTTTGGGCTTGCTTTGAAAACAATAGAGAAAAATTTGGTATTTATTCTCTGTATGCTCCTAATGACCAAAGAGAAAGGGGGAAATATGGGAATATCTATCTATAAATCTCCCCAAGATTCCATGGATTGTTGTAGGTGACTTTAACATGGTTGAAAATAGAGAAGACAAAATTGGTGGTGTAAGGGTTGATTGGAAGGGTAATGAAAAATTATTTTGGCTCAGTCTAAAAAAATTTCCTAGATTATTTGACCCTTTGGAGGGTAATAAATGTAGAAGCAATGGTATATGGTTCTCTTGGTGTAATACCCAATTTGGTAATAGGAGAATCTATAGTAGATTGGACAGGTTTTATGCCAATAGGGATTTTTTCCCTAAAGTGTCTAGTCCCTTTAAACTCAATGTTTTGCTACTTGAGAATGATGATTGTGTTACAAGTATGGGCCTAACTGGTGTTGTCATTGATGTCAACATACACCTGTTGCATTGATGTCAAGGATTGGATGAGTTCTGTGCTGAGGACATTGAGAAAATTAGTCCTATCAAAAACAGAGAAGATCAGTGAAGATAGTGAAGCTCTATGAAGTGAAGATCCCAGCTAGATGAAGATCAGAGAATGCACATCAAATAGTGTTCTTGAGGTTCTGGATGAAGATACAAATGATTATAGTAAGAAGAAGTGGTGCGAATGTTCTTGGTGATTCAAGCAAGCTTGTTGGGGTCTCTAGATTATGTCCAATTTGTGTTGGTGGTCTACATTGAAGATTGAGCTCATGATTGAAGATTTACCTTCAAATGATGGTGTTCTTCCTAGTCTTGGCCAACCGGATGATTTGCACATGTTACAGATGATCTTGAAGATGCTTTGCAAAGCATGGCATGTTACTCAAAGAAGATTGAAGTCCCAGCTATGTGTGGCTGACAGTGTAGTGTTGCGCATGAAGTTTTTGTAATAAGTCAAGTTGTTTTCTTGTAATTGCTCTGTAATAAAATAAGTGTATGTTGGGCCGACTTTGATGATCATTCCAAAGTTGATGTCATGTATAAATAAGAGTTGTGAAGACGTTCAAAAGCATCCTTGTGGTCATGATAAGAAGGTGGTAGTGAAGAGGAGCAAAAAGTAGAGCAGAGGTGTTGAGCTTAAATGGAACTGACTCAAGCATAGTGAAGATGCTAATTTCCAATTCAAGTATGTAATACTCATATTCTTCTGTAGATAGTGTGTCTCCTGTAGGCAGTGGGTCTCTTGTGAGTAGTGTGCTCGGGCAATGAGCCCTAACTGGCAAGTGCCATTTTATTCCTCTTATTCTTTTAATAGAGAATACAATCTTGGGTTAGTCACCCCGTGGTTTTTCCCTTAACCAGGTTTTCCACATTAAAATCTTGGTGTTATATATGTTGAATTTATTTCTTCTCTTGAATTATTGCATTATGGTTTCATGATTGAATCATTGACATGCTATTGAAATATAAGAAGGTTTTAAAGTGAATAAGGAACATGATTTTGGTGACAATTGATTCACCCTCCCCTCTCAGTTGTCTGTACTAAATCCAATAATTGGTATCAGAGCTAAGTTCCTCTAGAAGAAGCTTAACGCTTGAGGAGATCCAAGATGTCATCCTACAAGAAGGATAGTCCAAGGTTTGATGGAACAAACTACACTCTTTGGAAGAGTCACATGGAATGTCACTTACAATGCATGGGAATTTAGTATTGGAACATAACTACAACTAAATATGTTCCCCCAAAGAATTGTCCAACAACTATGGATGAAGTAAGAGATACAAACAATAATCTTCGAGCTAAAGAAACCCTACTGAGTGCCTTAACTGATTCAAAGCTGACAAATGTTATGGATTTGAAAACTGCTTATGAAATTTGGACAAAGATGGAAAATCTTTATGAAGGAGACAAATATGTTAAGTGTGCCAAGCTGCAATGTCTGAAAGGAAAGTTTGAAAACTTGAAGAAGAGTGAAGATGAGAATATCACTTCATATATGTCAAAATTAAATGAGTTTGTATGTGGCATTAGATGTGCTGTGGAATATTGGATGAAGATGAGATTATTGCTAAAGTTCTCATATCTTTACCTCCTACTTACAAACACAAAGCTGCTACTTTTGAGGAAATTAGATATTTAACAACTATTACAAGGGATCAATTGGTTGGTAAGATATCTACATTTGAGTTGGTTGAGTTTAGTGATGCATTTCCCAAGACTGAATGTGCATTCAAAGCTAGTGTCTCTACAAAAGGAAAACAGAGATATGATCTTGGAGAAAATTCCTCAAGGAAATCATCATGGTATGATAAAGCAAGGAAAGATCTAGAAGAAGATGAGTTAGAAGCTAAACAACTTGAAGCCCTTATTGCAAAGAGACTACCAAGAGGATCTGGTAAGTATGAAGGAAAATTACCTTTCAAATGCTTTGCCTGCAATAAGATTGGTCATTTTGTCTCAAGATATCCAGAAAGGTCTTCAAGGCCAAACCCTAATAGATCAAGGTTTCAGAAGAAGTGTTACTATGTTAAAGAATATGATGATGAAGGAGTAACATATGATGAATCTGAGATAGGAAAAAAATCTAGAACTGATTGGGTGTTTATTGCCATCAAAGAAGAAGATCCAATGCCTATTGAATCTACCAATCATAAGATGATAGAAAGTAGTTTGGCTTCTCAAGTTGAAGAAAAGGATGAATGGGTTATTGACAGTGGATGCTCTCACCATATGACTGGTGACAAGAGTAAGTTCTTAAGCTTGGAAAGATATGAAGGTGGAGTTGTAAAGTTTGGAGATAATTCTACTGGTAGAATTACAGGGAGAGGAACCATTTCTTTTGATGGAAAGAACAAAATCAGTGATGTTCTGTATGTTGAAGGTATAAAGCATAATCTTATCAGTGTTAGACAGTTGGTGGACAAAGTCTATGATCTCTGATTCAAAAATGGAAAATACAAGATCTTTGAAAGATCTGGAACCAAGATTACATCCGGTACATAGACAAAAGGTAACATCTTCCACTTGGTTGGTACTGGAAAAAGTTTCTTATTTGTTCAAATTGATCAAAGTTGGTTGTGGCATAGGAAAATGTGTCATATGAATTTTGATAATATCATCAAGATAAGCGACACTCAGACTGTAAGAGATCTTCCAAGCCTGGTGAAACTAGCTAATAGTTTGTGCAAAGAATGTATATTGGGTAAGCAGAATAGAGTCACATTCAAAAGTAAAGAACAATCTTCAACCAGATTGTTAGACTTGGTGCACACTGATCTTTGTGGTCCAGCAAGAATTAGGGGTCTACAAGGAGATAGGTATTTCATATTACTGATTGATGACCACTCTCAGATGATGTGGGTGACATTCTTGAAAGAGAAATCAAAAGAACTTGAGAAGTTCAAAATATTCAAGGCTATGGTAGAAAATTAAAAGGACATAAACATAAAATGCCTCAGGTCTGATAGAGGTGGAGAATTCACATCCAGTGAGTTCATATCATTCTGTGAGAAACATGGGATAAAAAGATAGTTATCTGCTCCAAGGACTCCACAACAAAATGGAGTAATGGAGAGAAAGAATTGGACCATCCAGGAAGCATCTAGGACCATGATGATGGAAGCAAATGTTCCTTAGATCTATTGGAGAGAATATGTAAGCATTGTTGTATATACTCTTAATCAGGTACAAATAAGAGGTAATACTGGTAAGACCCCTTATGAACTTTGGTTTGGCATCACTCCTACTGTGAAGTATTTTAAAGTCTTTGGTAGTAAATGTTATATCAAAATAGATGAAGACCTTGGTAAGTTTGATGCTAGAAGTGATGAAGGAATATTCTTGGGATATTCTACTCAAAGCAAAGCATATCGGTGTTATAACAAGAGATTGAGAAAGATTATAGAAAGTACAAATGTGAAGGTTGATGAAGGCATGGAAAGTCCCTCAAGGTATTATGAGTATGAAGTAGATGGTTAGAATGATGTCTCAGACTAAGGAGAACAAGTCCCAACTCCAGTTTAGATTCAGACTGATCTAGAGAATCCTAAAATACAAGATGATGAGACAAGTTTGGATGAACCTGTCCAAGAATTAGAAGTGCAAGAGAATCTCAAAACTCCCAGGTATGTAAGACTAAATCATTCTGAAGATCAGATCACAGGAGATAGAAGCAAAGGTGTTCAAACAAGAAGAAAAATTGCTCAAGATTTAGTGAAGTATTGTTTGATTTCAAAGATTGAACCAAAAATAGTAAGTGAAGAATGCAATGATGAAAGCTGAGTTAAAGCAATAGAGGAAGAATTGATGTAGACTGAAAAGAATCACACTTGGGATCTTGTTCCCAAACCTAAGGACAAAAATGTGATTGGGACTAAGTGGGTCTTCCGGAATAAACTGAATGAAGATGGTGAAGTAGTAAAAAACAAAGTCAGATTGGTCTGTAAGGGTTATTCTCAAGTAGAAGGAGTTGACCTTGAAGAAACTTTTGCTCTGGTGGCAAGAATTGCAGCAGTTAGATTGTTTCTTGCCTTGGCTACCTTAAGAGATTTTAAGGTATATCAGATGGATGTCAAGTCTACTTTCCTAAAATGGTGATTTGGAAGAAGAGGTATACATTGAGCAACTGGATGGATTTCAATTGTCTGATCATGGAGATATGGTCTGCAAGTTAAAGAAGGCATTGTATAGACTCAAACAAGCCCCAAGAGCTTGGTATGAAAGATTAGACAAACATATTTTAAAGATTGGTTTCAACAAAGGTACTGTTGACAGTAATCTATATTTTAAGATTGATCATGAAAATATCTTGATTGTTGAAATATTTGGTGATGATATCATTTTTGGAGGGAAAGATAGTATGTGCAAGACTTTTGCAAATCAAAGGCAAAGTGAATTTGAGATGTCTATGTTTGGGGAAATAAATTTCTTCTTGGGTCTGCAAATCACTCAAACAAAAAAAAGAAACTTCATATCACAGACCAAATATGTGAAAGATTTGTTGAAGAAATTTGGGATGGAAGATTCAAAGCCAATGAATACTCCCATGGCAACTGGATGTAAGCTAAGTTAAGATGATGAATCTTGTAAGGTTGATCAGAAAAAGTAGAGGTCAATGATTAGAGGACTGCTCTACCTTACTCAAACTAGACCTGATATTATGAATGTTGTTGGTCTTGTTGCCAAATTCCAAGCTGATCCTAGAGAGTCTCATGTCATGGCAATCAAGAGAATTCTCAAATATCTGAAGGGAACAGTTGAGTATGGATTATGGTGTCCTAAGGATGATGATTTCTCTCTTCATGCATATATAGATGCTAATTGGGCGGGAGATGTGGATGACCAGAAGAGTACTAGTGGTGGTGCATTCTTTTTAGGAAAAAGATTGGTTTCTTGGCTAAGCAACAAATAAGAGGCAAATCTCTGTCCACACAGAACCAGAGTATATTGTAATAGAAGGTAGTTGCACTCAAGTATTTTGGTTGAAGAAAATACTAAGAGATATCAGAGTAGAGTATGAAGAACCTATCACAATCTTCTGTGATAATTCAAGTGCAATAAACATATCAAAAAATCCCATGTTGCATTCAAAGACAAAACATATATCCATCAAGTTCCACTTTTTGAGAGAGCAGGTGAACAAGAATGAAGTTAGATTGGAGTTTGTGCCCTCAAGGGTTCAGATTGTAGACATTTTTACTAAACCTCTACCTAAGGACTCTTTTGAGTATCTCAGGGAGAAGTTAGGGGTCATTACCCCTCCAGTTCTTAATTAAGATGCACTAATGTGCATCAGTCTAGGGGATCCCAAAGTGATATCTTGTGATCAAAATTGATGTTAGGGGGTTGCTACTTAGGGGGATCAGTTAGTATGATTCTGAAGTATGAGAAGAGGTTACAAGTATGTGCCCTTTTCCATTGATGTCAAAGGGGGAGAGAAGACATGTGAACAATAAAAAAGCGGTTGTTGATCAAAGGGGGAGTAGTAAAGGAAGAGAAGACATGTGAATGGTTGTTGTTGATAGGGGGAGCTATGTCATTCACTCAGGAGAAGTTCTTGTCTTGATGGTTAAAACTATTTTTCACATTATATGTTGCCATCAATGAGAAAGGGGGAGATTGTTACAAGTACGAGCCTAACCGGTGTTGTCATTGATGTCAACATACTCTTGTTGCATTGATGTCAAGGATTGGATGAGTTGTGTGCTGAGGATATTGAGAAAGTTAGTCCTATCAGAAATATAGAAGATCAGTGAAGATAGTGAAGCTCTATGAAGTGAAGATCCTAGGTAGATGAAGATTAGAGAATGCACATCAAAGGGTTTGTAGATATGTGTTTGAACATGATCTAGTCAAGATTTGAGAGGTCTGCATGAAAATATGGAGGAGTTATGGCCATGAGAGTAAAACCAGTTTTGGCAACTATTCAGAGGTGATAGAGTGACACAAATAGGTCCATTGAGATCCAGAAATACACTATCATGTTCTACAGATCTGGTGGCATGTTTGGGAGGCTAATGTGAATTGACAACTCAATTGGTTTGTGGTTTGGAGGTCCACAAGCAATCCTTCTAATGTGACAGTGATGGTCGACTGTGTTCTTGAGGTTCCAGATGAAGATGCGAATGATTACAATAAGCAGAAGTGGTACGGATGTTCTTGGTGATTCAAGCAAGCTTGCGGGGGTCTCTAGATTGTGTCTAGTTCATGTTGGTGGTCCTCATTGAAGATTGAGCTGGTGATTGAAGATTTACCTTCGGGTGATGGTGTTCTTCCTAGTCTTGGCTGATCGGATGATTTATGCATGTTGTGGATGATCTTGAAGATGTTTTGTGAAGCATGGCGTGTTCCTCGAAGAAGATTGAAGTCCCAGTTATGTGTGGCTAACAGTGCAGTGTTGCGCATGAAGTTTTTGTAATAAGTCTAATTGTATTTTCTTAATTGCTCTGTAATAAAATAAGTGTATGTTGTGCCAACTTTGATGATCATTCCAAAGTTGAGGTCATGTATAAATAAGAGTTGAGAAGTCATTCAAAAGCATCCTTGCGGTCATGATGAGAAGGTGGTAGTGAAGAGGAACGAATAACAGAGCAGAGGTCTTGAGCTTAAATGGAACTGACTCAAGCATAGTGAAGATGTTAATCTCTAGTTCAAGTATGTAATACTAATATTCTTCTATAGACAGTGTGTCTCCTATAGGTAGTGGGTCTCTTGTGACCAGTGTGCTCGAGCAATGAGCCCTAACTGGCAAGTGCCATTTTATTCCTCTTATTCTTTTAACAGAGAATAGAATCTTGAGTTAGTCACCCTGTGGTTTTTTCCTTAACTGAGTTTTTCACGTTAATATCTTGGTGTTATATGTGTTGAATTTGTTTTTGCTCTTGAATTATTGCATTATGCTTTCATGATTTAATCGTTGATATGCTATTGAAATATAATAAGGTTTTAAAGTGAATAAGGAATAGGATTTTGGTGACTATAGACACCTAAAAATGTCTTTTACTATCAAACTGACTCCCGACATCCCTAAACATACCAATTTCCCTCCTAACCAATTAATTATCCCTCCATCACCTAATGTTACAACATTTTATCCCCAAAATTGAATTAATTTCATTAATTCAATAGTCCAAACCTTAGCCAAATGATTTAATAAATATGCAATATTTATTTAATCAATTTGCCCCTTTTCACTAAATCTAATTAATTAGCTAAACCATATTTAACTAATTAATTCAGCCTATTAATTGACCTATCCCTACCCTAGGTAATTAAATAGCTATTATTTAATTACCTACCCTAGCCTACCTCATCCTAGCCCTAGGATTAATTAAATAAAACCTATGTTTAATTAATCCTAACCCCTCATTTGGATGGTCAAACCTAGTTTAACACCCTTCCCCACATCTTCCAAATAAAAAATTGAAATAAATCCACATAAGACAATTTTTTATTTAAAAGCATCCCACATCACAATTAATTCTCCTTACACCCCCTTACCTCACCCATACTCATTTATTTCCACTTATCCCCAAATAAATTTTTAATACATTTTACATTCCCCCGTATGAATCTTTAATTCAAAAATAATCCTTCCCACCCATGCTTAGTTAATTACCCCTTTTCCCAAAATAAATAAAAGATTTATTTTTATTCCTAGCCCTCTATTCCTCCAAGATCAAATCTAGGCCCTCCACATCACTTTTATCCTCCACCATTAGGTCAAAATCCCTCCAAAATCTCTATAAATACATCTCTCAACCCATTTTGGGATCCAAGTCTTAAGTAATGTTACCATGTCCAAATGTCTATTGTGCTAGAATTGTGAGTTACATAATTATGATAACATTTCACATTTGAATCATTATCTAGGGATTATCATGTCTTAGGAGCTCTTGGGTGCAAGCTTCCTCCTCCCTTGATGAGATTGGGTTTTCATGATTGAGGTATAACAATTTGTCTTGATTTGCATTTGGTTTGTGTTTTAATCTCATTTTGATTTCCTAATCTACAATGGCACGCTCGGTGGGACCCACAAGGTCCAAATCTAATCAGTTTTTTGTGAGTTTTGTGTGAGATATGTGTTTTTGCAGGTGTAGCGCTATCTACTTTGCACAGTGGCACTATCTTTGGCATGTTTTAGTGCTATCTACTGTTTTAGCACCATCTCTACAGAGCATTTTCTATTCTAACTTCCACTCGCATGTCTCTTTTTAAGGATCTTCCTGCTATTTTTTATGTAACTGCTCTCTATTTTTGTAAGAATATTAATTAAACAAGGGGAGGTTATGCTGAAATTTCTCTAGAAATATAACATAGATTTTAGTTGTCATTTTGTCTTATTTTTCTCATTTGTTGTACTAACAAGGCTAATAAGACCTCAGTTTTGCAGTCCGACGCTTTGTGTTGTTCAGGAAAAACCTCTGTTTCGCAAGACGGACGCACTCTGACTTGTATCGACGCTATTGGTGCCTAGATTGGCACTATCTTTCAGCTGTGACCAAACAGCTTAACAACTTGCGCAGTGGTGCCTTATTACACCCATTTTAGCGCTATTACCTAAATTAGTGCTTTCTATATATTGTATTAGTGCTATGTATTGTATTAGCGCCTTCTGTATAATTCTGTAGTGCAAACTGCTATTTTGGTGCCTTCTGTGTCTAATATTAGCACATATTTGTGAATCAGTGCTATTTTTTCTAGGGTGTTAGGTGTTCTATCAGTTTCTATCAAGTAGCACCATTTGTTGTCCATAGTAGCGCGATTAGGTCTCTGTAATAGCACCATTTCCAAAAACTAACTTTGCAGCCTATGCAGGGACTAACAATTTATTTGCAGGTCACCAAAGATCATCTCGAGGATACTAACAAGTTTTTGCAGGGTTCTTTCATCTTTGTTTAAAACACTTCAATTGGAAACTTAAAATGAACCCTTGCATGCTAGTTTACACAACATTTTGATTTGGTGTAATAAACTTGAACAAACAAACAAACAAATCTTTGTGTGTGTGTGTCAAACATTTGAATTTGGTGTTCTAAAATTCACAAATTGTGTGCCAACAAATATCAAAAATATTTTGACTTTGGGCTTTAAAAAGAACCACAAATTGCATCAATCAAATCATTGGATTAAAAAGAACAACAATCTGCATTCTTCAATCATATAATCAAGAAAACTAATCTAATTTGTGTGAAGTGTTTCGTGGTTTGTGTTTGTAGTGTGAAAAGTGTATGCTCTTCCCTCACACCATTTGGTGACCTTGGAAATCAAAAGCTTCTCACAACACTTGCATAAAATCACCTCCAACATAATCCAAAGAACTAAAATGAACCATGTTTACTGTGATGCAATCATAAAGAATATGTATGCTCTCAACTCGCATCTTTTGTATGAACTTGGGGATCAAAAGTATTTTTGTGATTGTATTACTTTTGTTAATCCTTAGAGGGCCTGCCACCCTGCTTCGAAAGGTGGGAACGACCCAAGCAGCAACAAGCTAAAGCCAAGCTCTTTCAAGCCGCTATATAAAATAAGGTGTTTGTGATGAAAGTCATAGATAACAAGTGTTGTTGTGTTATACCGACAACCAACCTCCCCCAAAACCCTCCAAGGCATAACCCTTGGAGGTTGGGAGACTCCATAATGGAGAGTAGTGCTGCCACACATATAACCACCTGAACAAAAGCATTTACTACGAACGTTTGTTTAGCAAGCCAAAATCCTTCTATTTGTTGATGTAGAAGGAAAACCTTTGAAGTGGCCCCAATTCATGCAGTTCTTAGCCAAGGTAGTAGGGACAATCCAAAGGTTTGGTGAGGGACAAGCCTTATAGGAAACCTAGATCTTGTTATGCATGAGAAGTGTGTACAATTGTAAGGAGGAGCCAGTGCTACCAAGATCCTGGAGCTACCCGCTTTGAACACGCGCAGCTAGGGGATTCAACAAATACTGTCATATCTTCACCTTAGGTTGTGCAAAGTGCTTGTTTAACAAAATCACATGTCATTTCACAAAAAAAAATCTTGGTTATTGTGTGTTCATGTGCTTAATTGTGTGTTAATGTGCTTAAATTATTTTCAAACAACTTGCCAAGAGACATTGAAAACCATTTGATCAAATCTCAATCAAAACAAAATCCAAATTTGCCATCAAAATTTGTCTTTTTCATGACCTTGACCAACACTGCCCTATATCAGTGCTATCTTTGTTTGATTTTGGTGCCATTTCCCCTGTGGATTGGCACTATTTTCAAATTGACTTTCCTGAGACTAAAACCCATTCAGTTGTGATCTTCACCGTTTGCTCTGCCATAATCTATATTCACTTTCTAAAAATCTGACAAACTTCCATCCATTTCCTCAAAATTTTCTTTTTGACCTTAGAGAATCAATCACTATCATTGTTGGACCCTTTGCTATATCAAACCCACTCAAATTCATATCCACTTTTCCTCATTGATCTTTGCATATCTTTTGGACCAAACAAATCCTTGTCACAAGAAAATCATTCCAAAAATCCAAAAAACTACCCAAAATCTTCCAAATCAAAACACCCATAAAAAAAACATCATCAACCAAAAATTCATCATCCCTTTGAGCTAAAGCTAGATCTAGATTTCATCATTCACATCATATCTTGCTTGGAGAGTCATTAGTCTACCTTTCAAGTGAAATAATCATCCTTCTTTGTGTAAGGTCATTAGTTTACCCCAAACAATGAAAAACATTCATTTGTACGACACAAATCTAGATCTTACCTAAGCTCAATTTGTTGACCATCAAAATCCTTTTTGAAAAACATCATCCTAATCTCTCATATCGAACATCAAAATCAAGCATCAACAAACTTTTCAAAACAAACATCACCCATCATCTATCTTTTGGTCCAAATTTGTGCAAAATAAATCATGATACCGTTCTTATCATCCCTAGAAACCTATTGATCTTTCATCACACTACAATCACCCCTTCATCTTCTTCACTACTCCATCTCACTACCACATCTATATTTGGGTCCAACAATTTAATCCAAATTCTCTAAGGTCTCCATCCCCATTTCACTCCCCCTCATAAATCAAATCCATACACTTGCATGCCCATAACTAGATCAAAACATAAGAAAAACCAAGCAATGGCAGAACAATATCAGGGCATAGGAATGCCTAATACCAATTACCGCAACATACCAATCAACTAAACATGCAATCCACCTACGTTCTTTCATATCCCCACATATAATCCCAATGAAAATCCCTTCCATTTCTTACAACAACCACCAACACCACCACCACCACCACAAAACATCCCCACCATATCCCAAGATGATCTAGATGTCTTGACCTTCACACAAGACACTGATAACATGGACATACTTGACAAAGTCCTAAGGTCAGATCCAAATAGATTTATTGATTATCTCCTCAAAATTGGTGCCCAACCACCCCATAACACGACCGCATCACAACCATCCACCTCTAACACCATTCTTACCACATCAAACACCCAAACATCTACATCTAACACCCAAGCTATCATCTCTCAAACATCAACACCCACCATATCTGCCACCTCCATAAGCTCTAACACTACCACATCAACAATCTCCACAAGTGCCTCAAATCCTACCACCTCCCAACCCATCATCACATCCACTACCACAACCACCATAAACCCTTCCATTCCACAAATCACCTTGGGCATACAAGGGAACATCACACATGCGAGTACCTCTATGAGTGTGCCTCCACCCAACCCTCAAACCATAGCATACCTATGATAATTATTCTCACAACCACCTTACAATACGTCCAACCCATCCAACGTCAATCCGTCCAATATCACCAATCCACATAACCCCATAACTTCATCAACACAACATCAAACCAATCCCCAAATACCACCACATATTCTCCAATAACTCCACGCATATCAATAACATCAGGCACAAATTAGCCAAAACACCAACCTACAGTACCAACACCTCAACCAAAATAACCTCCAACATCAAATCCTACCCCATCTCCAACATCTCACCAATCAACAAGCCTACACACTCCAACCACAACCACCACAAGATCTCACAAATGTTGTATAGGCCTTGATCCAAAAGGTAGATGACATGCAAACTGGGGGCAAGCACAAACACTATTCCTTTGAGGACATTTGCCCCTATCCATTTGATCACACATTGTACATGCCCCCTTGCCCCAAGAACTTTGAGACACCTAAATTTGACAAATACAAGGAAAAGGGAGACCCTAGGGATCATCTTAGGGAGTTCTCCATCGCTTTCTTAAAAGTCTCAAATAACGACACCTATCTAATGAGACTATTTCCAAGAAGCCTCGGCGGTCAAGCCGCTGAATGGTTCACACATCTTCCCCCAGGCATTAGGACTTTCTCTGAGCTTGCAGAAAAATTTGTAAACCATTTCTCCTACAAATTTGAGCATGAAATGTCTATGATAGACCTTTGCAACACCAAATAAAAGAATGGAGAAGCCTTCACTTCTTTCTTGCAAAGGTGGAGAAGCTTAGCAAGCAAAGTCCCATGGCCAATTCCTAAAAAACAACTCGTCACCATGTTTGTGACCAACCTCAATTAGGAATTAGGGTTCCATTTACAAATTCTTTGTGTGTCTATGTTTGAAGAGGTCATCGAAAATGGTACCACCATCAAATAGGCCCTCACTGCCAATGGCTCCATCAAATTGTATGACTACAAGTCTAACAACAACAACAACAACAAACCCCATATCAACACCCCCAATACAAACAACAACGCCAACACACAATCAAATGACAAGTCACGCTCTTGGGGGAAGAACAAGAACACTTTGAACGATGGTATCACAAATGTGAAAGCCATCCAACATGTACAGAATCAAACACCTACACATACCTATACCACCAACTAAATAACCAAAGGGGGCAAACTAAACCACGCAAACCTCAAAGATAATTTACACCCTTAGGGGAACCCATCGAGGACATCCTCGACAAATGTCTCAAGAAATGTTTGATCACACTCACACCTATTAGACCCCATCAAGAGAATGAACTCAAAGCCACATAGTACAATGAAAATGACTATTGTGAATACCACCACATTGCGGGTCATAAAACCACTGACTAGATTGAACTAAATCATTGCATCCAAGACCTTATAGATCAAAATCAAGTTAGCCTTGATCAAAGCACCCAACCATCGCCAAACACCAATCTCGGAGCTTACAAGGATCCACTGCCCAACCATAATAAAGCCTCCTCATCCAATCAAGCATACAACATCACCCCACCACTTGCATCCTATGATTCTATCGTAGGGCAGATAGAACCATCATCCCACCATGTCAACACAATCACCATTCGGGCACAAGCACCTGATTACACTATCATAACTTGTCATGGCCATGTATCTATTCGCACAACCCCTATGACTGAACAAACACCTGCATCCACATCCGATCCCCTACCCCCTCGTCCAACCACATGTCTAACACCTATCAATTAGTATAACCTCTTAGAGCATCTACCAAAGACACTGGCACAAATATCCATATTTGAGTTACTCCGTACATCACCCCTTCACAAGGATGTCCTCGACAAAGCACTCTTGGAAACTCAGGTTCCTACCAACTTGAATGTGACCCAATTCCAAGCCATGGTAGGACATATTACCGCACCTCACCATCTCATATTTTTAGAAAAGGATCTGCCCTCTTCTAAACAACTACACAATGACACCTTACACATTGAAGTCTGTATCCACAAACACAAAATCAAAAGAGTCTTAATAGATGGTGGCTCCAGCCTAAACATATGCACTCTTAAACTGCTAAAACACTTGGAGTACTTAGATGTGGTTGTAGACACCAGCGAGTGCATCACAATCAAAGGCTATGATGACACTGAATGGCTATCTGAAGGTACCATCAAGCTCCCTATTCAAGTGGGATATAAAATACTAGAAACGAAATGTCAGGTCCTTGATCTTGACCTCCCCTACACCATTCTTCTCGGCTGACCATGGATCCATGCCATGCAATCTGTCCCATCCACATTCCATCAATGCCTCAAGTTCCCTTACAATGGTATGGAGGTAACTATCTACGCCCACCCCCGCCCCTTCCAATACTATAGTTTTTTGGAAGGCCACAACCACACCTTCTGCCCATACAACAAAGCCAATCCAACAACTTCCACTTCATAGATCAACCCTGCCAACATTACCACCATTTCATCCCAAACACCACCACCACTCGAGGTCAAGATCAAGCTAACCGACATGGGATGTGGGGAATACGACCTACATGATACCTTTTGTGTGGGCACATTACCCAATCCTAAAATGTTTGGCATCCCAAACACAGAAGCAACCAACACAGTCATCATCAAGTGTAAACCATCGCCCATCTTTGAGACGAAACATCTCCTGGATCAAGATGTACTTGAAGATATCTCATCCTAGCTATATAAGGATGGAGAAACAAAACAAGAAGCTCCTACCATACCAACAGAAATCTATGGTAAAGGTTCAGAAATTGTCAAAAATGTGGGCTAGAAAGGACAAGGTGGTATTGGCCTTCATGAGAAGGGGATCATGGAACCAGTCCAAGAAATAAGAAACCCCTATACCTAAGGGTTAGGATATGGTCAAAGATAATGTATCCTCACTACCGGTGAATGTATCTTAGCTGAGGTTGCTACAGTCTCCCCTACAATCGACAACGTCAATGAAACAGACCATCCAGACTCCTTTAGTGACTTTACCGATTTCTTTGACTCATCCATATGCACCATCTACATAGTCACCACCCTAGCCTTGTCATCCAATGACTTACCACTAGTATACCCAGACCTCATAGATTGGGACCAACAGGGACCTCCTGTCTTTGACATAGCACTAAACGATGAGGCCATCATTGAAATGATGGGGGTTAGAGATCACTTCCCCTTGGGAGATCATAGACCAAGATATATCATGGAACTTGATACGCATGACTATTTCAGGGAGACAACCTCTGCTTCTAGTCATAAAAACATAAACATCAAAAATGGATCTGATGGTGAAAACCATTCTGTGGCAGTATCAGATCCCAAAAAAGTAAAAACAAAAGACATATCTCCTGGTGAAAACCTCCATGAGGCACTAGGAGATGGAAGCAAGGGCCTTCTCAAGATAGACAAGATTTATCCAGATAGATCACCTATCCTAGTCAAGCCAGCCCAAGAGATGAATCTTGGGATAGAAGAAGAGGTGAAAATCACTTTTAGGGCAGAATCTCTCAGCACACAAGAATATGAAAACTTCTTAGCATTCTTCAAATGCCAAAATCACAATTTTGCATGGACCTATGTAAACATGCTAGGGCTAGATCCCGTGTTGGTTGTTCATCACCTTGTAGTATGCCCTAATGTGAAACCAATAAAGCAGAAACTCAGAAAAGTGAATCCTCAGGTGACCATCCTTGTCAAAGCATAGCTAAAGAAACTACTGGATGTTGGGTTCATTCACCCAATTGATTATCCTAAATGGGTTTCAAACCTAGTACCAGTAGCCAAACTAGATGGCTAAATCCGCTACTGCACCGACTTCAGAGACCTCAACAAAGCCTGCCCAAAGGATGACTTCCCGTTACAAAACATCAACATGATAGTAGATCTCACGGCTAGACATGAGATGTTATCCCTCATGGACAGCTTTTCAGGGTATAACCAAATCAAAATCACCAAAGAGGATCAACATAAGATAGCCTTCATATGCCCATGGGGGGCCTACTACTAGGTCGTAATGTCGTTTGGCCTGAAGAATGGTGGAGCTACATATCAAAGAGCTATGACTATCATCTTCCATGACCTTTTTCACCACATTAGGGAAGACTATGTGGATGACTTACTATGGAAATCAAAGAGTAGAGAAGAACACCTGGATGTATTGGCTAAGATCTTTGATCGATTAGAGAAATATAATGTTCGTCTGAATCCGAAGAAGTGTGTCTTCGGGGTCACCTCAGGAAAACTTTTGGGATACATAGTCTCCTGAAGAGGAATCGAGGTAGATCCCACAAAGGTCAATGCCATCACTGAAATGCCTCCTCTGAAAACATTGAAACAACTGAGAAGTCTGCAAGGCAAACTCCAGTCTATCTGTTGGTTCATTGCCCAACTTGTCGATAAATGCCAACCATTCTAGCATCTTCTCTAAAAAGATATAGCTTTTGTCTGGAACACTCAGTGTCAGGATGCCTTTGATCAACTAAAAGGTTATCTAGCTAATCCCCCTATTTTAACTCTACTGAGGCAAGGAGAACCCCTCCTATTATATATCTCAGCAACAGAGATAGCCATCAGAGCCTTACTAGCACAACATGATGAACAGGGGAAGAAAAGAGCCATCTACTACATCAACTGCACCTTGATCTCATATGAGATAAACTATACACAAATTGAATGAGCATGCCTAGCCCTAGTCTTCACTTCACAAAAATTAAGACACTACATGCTCAATCACAAGACCAAGCTCATCGCCAAGATTGATCCACTGAAGTATCTACTAAACAAATTTGCTCTTACTAGGAGAATGGCAAAATGGGTCATGATCCTCACTAAATTTGACATTGAATACACTGAGAGAAAGGCCATCAAAGGACAGGTTATAGCCGATCAACTAGCTGAAGCACCCATTTTGGTAGAATATCCTACACTAGCAGAGTTTCCTGATGAAGCTATCTTGACAATCACACCAGCCACAGACACATGGAAGATGTATTTTGATGGATCGTACACACACAGAGGCTCGAGGGCAGGCATCCTGTTTGTTACCCCTCAAGGAGACACCATCCCTAAGTCCTTCAAAATCACATTCCCATGCACCAACAACATGGTAGAATATGAAGCCCTCATGACAAGTCTCTAAGTGGCAATAAAATGGAGAATTGAGAAGCTGACTGTGGATGGAGACTCTCAACTGGTCATCTGGCAGGTAAATAATGAATATAAGACCAAGGATGATAAGCTCTTTCCCTACAAAAAGATGGTCGATGAATTCAAAGACTACTTTGATGACATCCACTTTGAGCAAATCCCAAGGCTCAATAACAAAGCTGCAGATGCCATGGCTACCATCGGATCCCTAGTCGACATAAAGAAAGACAACAATAAATGTGAGTTCCTGATAGAAGAACTCCCCATCCCAGCATATGATGTTCCTTGATTAGAACTAGTATGCGAAATCATTGGTCCCCTATCCCCGTGGTATCAAGAAACCTACGTATACCTCCACAATAATATCCTCCCCCCTAACCTACTAGCTCACAGTGAAAATCGTTCATTTGTCGAGCCTCCCGCTTCATCCTTGTAGGAGACACCCTGTACAAAAGTAGTCTTGATGGCACGCTTCTATGATGTTTAGACTCTAGGGAAGATGAGGTAGCCTTGGAAGAGGTACACATAGGCATTTGTGGGGTGCATTCAAGCAGACCTACTCTTTCTAAAAAATCATGAGGACCGGATATTATTGGCCAACCATGGACCGAGACGCCTACCGGTTTATCAAAAAATGCCTACCATGTCAATAGCATGGCGATCTCATCCACGCACCATCATAGGAGTTGCAACCCATCACAACTTCATAGAGAAAATACATCCCCCATCTTCCAATGGCCATAAGTTCATAATCACTACTACCGAGTACTTCACCAAGTGGGTGGAAGCAATACCACTCACCTTCACCACTGGAACCTAGATAGCCAAATTCATCCTCCACTATATCATCTGCCACTATGGTATCCCTCATTCCATCATCACTGACAATGGAAAGCCATTCAAGAACCAAGAAGTTTGCACCTTGTGCGAAAAATTTGAAATCAAACACCATTTCTCAACGCCATATTACCCTCAAGGAAACAGTCAAGCAGAGGCTTCAAATAAAACCATTCTACGCATCCTAGAGAAGACAATCAATGAATTTGGCAATGACTGGCACATTCAACTCAACCCCACCCTTTGGGCCTATCGAACAAGCATCCGCACCCCCACAGGAGCCACCCCATTTTCACTAGTATTTGGATCTGAAGCCATTTTACCTATTGAGGTCGCACTCCCATCTCTACAAGTATCCCTGCAAAACATAATCACTGATGAGGAATATTGAGTAGCAAGATTGTACAAGCTAGAATTACTGAATGAGAAACACTTGAATGCGTTGAACCACCTAAAAGCATATCAAAATCACCTCAGATGAAGCTACAACAAGAGGATCAGAAACCAAAACTTTGAAGTAGGTGACCTTGTCCTTATGGAAAATTAGAAGAACCTACAAGAGCATCCTAAGCAAGGAAAGTTTGAACCCAATTGGCTAGGACCTTATGTCGTCACAGCCGACTATGGATCAAGAGCATATTAGCTTACAACACCTGAGGGGAAGCCTCTGGATGAGTCTATGAACATCCTACATCTAAAAAAATTTTATGCATAACCCATCAGCTACCCCAAGTCAAAAAATTAAAAAAATAGAAAAAATAAAAAAACCAAAAAATCAAAAATCAAGAAAAACCCGAGTGCAATAAAAACTTCCAATGGTGAAAATCACTTTGGTGACGCATTGGATAAGTACCATGGTGAAAACCTATTTCAGGTGCCATACATAGCGGCCAGTGCTACCATCTAATAAGTCCTCTTTCCATCACAACACTCCATATCACACACATCCCATGGCTTGGAATTCTAAAACATGAAGTCCTATCGCCCAACCCCGCACCATCCCACCCAAGGCTAACTCATGGAACAAGGATCCTTGTAAGCTCCCTTTTGTACAACAAAAAACCAAAAAATCCAAAAACAATACAAAATCAAATAATCCAAAAACAATACAAAATCAAAAAATCCAAAAACAATACAAAATCAAGAAATTCGAAAACAACACAAATTCACCACAGATCACCCCCCATACATCACCCTCACTATAACTCGCAACCATCAACATCTATCAACTCATCACATCACACCCATCCTAAACCATTCCCACATCATCAAGTCTTACCAAAACTACATATTCATTTCACATGCATCTTGAAAGTACCTTGATCTTGTGGACATAGGGTATGTAGGTAGTCTGGAATACAAAGGATGTTTCCAGTACTCAAGTATTAAAGATGTACCTACCCAACCCATTGAGATGGTCTCCATACACTGAGCTTTCTGGACCTGACAAATGGTACACACGCTATGTATACACTTGAAGCATGTCTCCTAGCGCAAAAATCAACAATCAACATATGAACCATAATTCTACACATGGCCAGACTGTCCTTTTGCCCACCTCTCAAAAATTCTCCAATCAAATGCAACTGATTTGCATCATAGGATATATCATTCCTACGATGGACAAAAATCCATCATCCTATCAACATGTCTCTTGGCAAGAGTACATAAAGGCTATTTGTATCTTTTCTTTGGTCTTTTTGATTATTGATTTTTATCTTTTTGTCTCACTCTAAGTCATCTCCAAAGCTACCTTGATCTCATTATATCATAGCAAGTGGCAGACAACACCTAGAGTAGACATGGTCATTATTTCGGAATGTTGTACTAGTGGGTTGGTTTCATTACTCCAGGAATAGTATTCATATCTTGAAGCATGGGTCTGTTCTAATATGATGTGTCCCATTTGCATATACAAGCATCAAAACCTTATATGCATTATTCGCACTCATCGCTATGAGTCCCCTTCCCAGGGTAAGCAAGATTATACTACCTTGGGCACACATGAAATCAACCTATTGTTTGTGGGTCTAGTCCATGCAATCGTGGGATTAATATCATCGCCTAGGTCACTTCATACCTTTGTAAACTGTATCCTACATTGCTATAGTAAACTAAGAAATGCACTCAATTAATCTTATGCAACTACTATTACTAGCTCAAAATCATCATCCTAATCACTCATTCAACAATACCATCTGGGCCTAGATTTTGTAATCACCTACCCTATCTCCCCCCCATCTAAAATCCCCTCACTAATCCAACTCTACCACTTAACACATCCTGAACCAAAGTAAATCCCCCCTCAATGATGTGGTGTCTTATGACCTAACAATCCTCTCATCTCCCCACCCCCATCCTCTAGACACTCCCAATCCTATCCAATCCCCATCTACCCACCCTTATCCTCTTCCCACCTAGTCCCCTTTCCCACAGCCCCACCACTTAGGGTCAAACAAAGAACGTCATGTGTATTAGGACTTGATCATCTCACCTATCACCTAGTTTACATCCCACCCATCACCTAGCTTGCATCTTGCATATCGTCTAGCTACATATCATAAGCATTTAATCTCATTTCATTAGGTTCATTTTAGAATCATTAAATTTGCATAATCATTTAGGTTCATTTTAAATCCTTTTGCATTTCATATAAGTTCATTTTAGAATCATTTAATTTGCATAATCATTAAGGTTCATTTTAAATCCTTTTACATTTCATTTCAGTTCATTTTAGAATCTTTTAAAGTTGCATATCATATCATTAGGTCCATTTCAGAATCATTTAATTTGCATAATCATTTAGGTTCATTTTATAAATCATCACATTTACATTACATTCCATATATCATTGCATAATCACTAGTGACATTTTATAAACTCATTACATTGCATAAATCAATAAACATTTAGCTGCATATCCATATGTCATACATAACATGTGTTTATTTCGATAAACATACATTTCCATTGCATCACATTGTTGCATCCATAATAAATGTTTATTAACCTGAACATTTATTTGTATTATACATCATATGGTCCATAAATCACAACACCATGCATATATCACAATAAATAAATCATCAATAGGTACATCCATAACATCAACATAGTGCATTGCATAAACACAACACATCCATAAGCATATAAACATATTATATCCATTAACATAGACATCATCATAATCATCATAGAGCATCATCATAATAAACAAACACATAGACCATCAAAAAGCACCATATCATATATAATCATCGCAAAAAAATGTCTGCATCGCTCATATATACATAAAAAAATATAATGTCCTGATACAATGCCTCTAAAGGCTAACATGATATAACTGTCACATAGAGGATCCTCTCTCTGATGGAGTCGGGGATCTTGACCCTGGTGGTACCTGTGGTCCTATTTGTGGCGTGGCTGCAGCTGAACCTGAACTTGTGGAACCTGCTGGGGCACATGTGATGGGGGACCCATCGCCTACTGAATGCTCTGAACTGATCTAGATCTATGTGACCTAGATGTCCTCAATCCACTGACCTAGCTATAGCTCGGTGCATGTTGCTCTGCTGGCACTGCCACGTAATAAAGGCCCCGATAATACTCCACCCACCCTCTGGTCTATGTCAACTCCCCCTATACCTGTGACAGCTACCCCTATACCTGGTTCAACTATCCCTGTAGCTAGTATGACTGTGTCTAGGCCTGAAACAATTGTGTCTGCATCACTATCAAAACTAGGGCCAGTCCACCACCTGAATCCTGTAGGCTACCCACTGTAGTCTCTACCTGCTGAGCCCTGGTGAGTGCCGCATCCTGCTCCCCTGTCAAAGTGACTATGTCACCTTGAGCCTAGGCAAGCTATGCCTACAATGCAGGCACCTATCCATCTGACCCATCCGATAAGGCCAATGCCCCTCACAACTGAACCAACTCCGCCTCCCAGCTCTCCAATGCCTCCTACAGGCTGGCCACCTGTGCTCATAGGGTCTCCATCTCCTCCTCCTCACCCCGAGGCCACTAATGAGGTGTGAGCCTCTCAACCTCTACCTCCCCACCTGCCCCTGACGAGCCTACCTCTGCCTGATGCTCAACTACCTGCTGACTTACAACAACAGCCTGCTACTACCCTACCTATGGTGGGGATAGACCCCCCTATCCACACGCAGCTGTCCCCCTACACCGTCGAAGCCCTCTAGGCTGTCGTCCCACTCCAATCTGCATCTACTCAATAGGCACCTATTGTCTCACCTACTGCTGGGGCACTTGTCTAGCTATTGCTACTACCAGCACATCCATCGACTGCCCCTCCCCTCCAACCACCCTCTCCTCTCCATCTACTCCCACCTCCATTAGGTAGTCCTTAATGATCTCCTCCCCCTCCTCCAAGAAGTCATCCCCATCCAAATCATCATCTCCCTCATCCTCTAAACCATCATCATCTGACCCTGCTGCCTCCTCCCTAGGGACTACCTTAGCTAGGTCCATAAACCGAGTCAACTGCCACATCTGCCACCATATATCATATGCAGGAGTAGTGCCTGCATCAATGACTGTGCTCCCCCAATCCCACTGCACTGGCTGTAAAGCTGCAAAATCATCTAGAGCGACCTGTGGTTGTATGGCTACAGGCTAATAGGGCGCATCTTGACGGGTTCGTGCAAAGATGGCCATCTGCTACAGTGTATCCTATTGCAACCCAAACTGCCGCATGACCCGCGAGGGTAGGTACATGTCTATGGTATGGTCCCCTCGGCCCATCAGGTATTGCTACTAAAAAGTAAAGGGCATGTGCAAATCATCATCTAGCCATGGTTCCACATCGATGTACGGTCACCAGGTAACCCAACTGACATCATCCAGCATCCGTCTCCAGTATTGAACCTATCCAGTGTAAGTGTACTCCGCATCCTGATATAGAAAAACAAAGGCCTCAAACAGATGGCAATAGTACCCACATCTCGGTTGCGTGACTATGATGTGCTCCCAAATCCACACATGCAGTAGAATAACACCAGCTGATAATGTTGAATCACAAAGATAGGCAACTATATGCATCTCATGATATAGTTTCCCTAGTATCGTTGGTCTCTAGGCATAGACGGACTCATGCCTCACCATCCCCACGATAACCTCTCCCCATCCAACTAGGAATCCCCTGCCTCTCCTATTAGTCATCACAACCCCACCAATCAAAGTGCACAAGAATAAGGCAAAGGGATCTGTACCCATTGCCAGTGTCCCCTCGTAGCTCATCTCCCACCCATCAGCTGACAACACAATATGAGCCTCGCCAAATACTCTGATCATGGCCCTCCATCCCCTCCTCGTATCATATCTAACCCGTTGGCCTTGAATAGGTAGCTTGAGGATGTAATAAACATTCTCAAGTGTGATCATGATCTCACCAGTCAGCAACAAAAAGGTACATGTCTCTAAATAGTACCGCTCCGCCAGGGCTATCATCAAAGCCCTATGGACTCGTAGCAGTGGCATCGACGCAACAGTCAAGAGTCACAATCTAGCCAGTCGAGCCCGCATGGCATCATCAAACTGGTCAAACAATGCCATTATAGATGGCATGCATCCCTCCCTCAAGTACACTATAAATGAGCATGTATCCTACATCCACAACTCTAGGGTCAGAAATCTACTTGTCTTCTTCCAAACCCCTCCTATTTTTTTCTTCTAAAGTTGAAACCCCAAAATCATTTGGTGCTAAAAAACTCCATGCTTAGCACCATTTTACTCATAGCACTACTACTTCTAAATGGCACTATTATAGATAATAGCACCACTGCACAATACACTTTGTGCCAATTCCAAACATAGCGTCACTGTACAAAATACTTAGCGCCATTTTATAAAATGGCGCCACTCTGCCACTTGGTGCTATTATAAGGAATAGCGCCAATTCTGCCAAAAAGTGCATGTATCGCACATTGTGCTAATAATTCACATTGTGCTAAAACAAAACATAGCGCTACTCTAACAAATAGTGCTAGTTTAGCACATAGCACTACTGAAAAACCCATTTAGCACTAAAATGCCAAACCCTAACCTCTATGCACACATTGCGCCAATGCAGACAATGGTGCCAAAACGCTAAGTATTTGGCGCCAATTGACCCCTATTCTACCCTGACGGATAGCGACAATCCAGAGGATGGCACTAATCCACTTAACTTTTGGCACTACGCATCCTCGCGATAGCATTACCATTCTAAAAACCTAATTCCTGAACCCCAAAAATGCACACAAATCAAAAAATTACAAAGCTAGGATTAGGCCCTACCTGGGGTCCAGCCTCCAGTGTCCGGCCAAATGATCGAAACTGCTCAAAGATGTGTTAAAGTCAAGGGAACTAGGGGTTGTGGTCTGCCATCTCTCCTTCGCTCCTTCTTCTCAAAAGTCAAATGTGTGCAAATGTGGCACTCTTAGGACCCACTCCACCTAATACAGCTGCCATGTCATCCCCCCATCTACTCTTTTTCCCCTCTAGGGTGCAGATCGTAGCCTTTTTCCTCTGTTTTTCTTCATGTCATCCTCTTTTTCCATCCCCTATCCAATTTTCACTCCCATCGCATCCTTTTGAGAACTCGTCCAGAAAATTTTTTCCCACTGACCTCTCGAAGGGGCATCCCTTATCCATCTACTCCTTTCCGGTAGCTGGGGCATATTTTTCTTCAACCTGATGCCACTTCCCTCCTAGGTCCTGATGCCATGTCAAAGAGGGGCAAATGTAGACACCTAAAAATGTCTTTTACTATCAAACCGACTCTTGACATCCCTGAACATACCAATTTCCCTCCTAACAAATTAATTAAATTTTTATTTAATTAATTATCCCTCCATCACATAATGTTACAACATTTTATCCCCAAAATTGAATTAATTTCATTAATTCAATAGTTCAAACCTTAGCCAAATGACTTAATAAATATGCAATATTTATTTAATCAATTTCTCCCTTATCACCAAATCCAATTAATTAGCTAAACCATATTTAATTAATTATTTCAGCCTATTAATTGACCTATCCTTACCCTAGGTAATTAAATAGCTATTATTTAATTACCTACCCTAGCCTATCTCATCCTAGCCCTAGGATTAATTAAATAAAACCTATGTTTAATTAAATAAAATCTATGTTTAATTAATCCTAACCCCTCATTTGGATGGTGAAACCTAGTTTAACACCCTTCCCCACATCCTCCAAATAAAAAATTGAAATAAATCCACATAAGTCAATTTTTTATTTAAAAACATCCCACATCACAATTAATTTTCCTTACACCCCCTTACCTCACCCATACTCATTTATTTCCACTTATCCCTAAATAAATCTTTAATTCAAAAATAATCTTTCACACCCATGCTCATTTAATTACCCCTTTTCCCAAAATGAATAAAAGATTTACTTTTATTCCTAGCCCTCCATTCCTCTAAGATCAAATCTAGGCCCTCCACATCACTTTTATCCTCCACCATTGATCTTCCAAATCAATCTCCACCTTTGGATCAAAATCCCTCCAAAATCTCTATAAATACAACATCTCTAAACCCATGTTGGGATCCAAGTCTTAAGTAATGTTACCATGTTCAAATGTCTTTAGAGCTAGAATTGTGAGTTGCATAATTAGAATAGCATTTCACATTTGAATCATTATCTAGGGATTATCATGTCTTAGGAGCTCTTTGGTGCAAGCTACCTCCTCCCTTGATGAGATTGGGTTTTCATGATTGAGGTATAACTATTTGTCTTGATTTGCATTTGGTTTGTGTTTTAACCACATTTTGATTTCCTAATCTATAGTGACAACTAATTACCCCCCTCTCAATTGTCTATCCTAAATCCAATAAATTGTAAGTAAGGAATTTAAACAATTAGGAACATCATTAGAATGTCACATTTGCAAAAGAGTGTTGGCAGTTATTGGTCTAAACTTATTGGTGCTAGCAAATAAGTTTTTCAATTCTGTGGAAAAAAGTTTTCCATGGATAGAAGAAAAAAGGAAAGAGGGATGCATAAAGAATTCGTTGAAGCTGAGATTAAGCTTTAGGCTGCACCTTTTGATGATGGGTTGATAGCCTCCATGAGTGTTACTAAGCACCAGCTTAGATGGTTTGAAAATCTCAGAGCCTAAAGTGCCAAGAACAGAGCTAGGTTGAACTGGATTAAGGGAGGGGATATAGCTTCTAAATACTTCTTTGGCCTCTTGAGAAGCAAATTCAAGCAAGAGCATATTGAATCCATAGTAGAAAATGGCATTGCCTTCATTGAGGTTGAGGATATAAAAGGGTTCTTTAAGAATTTTTATGAAAACCTGTTCAAGGCAGATGATGGGGGGGTAGGTTGTCCTGATGCATAGAGGCTCTTATCTCTTGTATGCCCTAAGAAAATTGATGATTCCATCGAAGAGAAGTTGAAACAAATGGTCTCCAAAGAAGAAATAAGAGTTGCCATCTCCTCCATGAGCAACTGTAAATCACCAGGCCATGATGGGCTACCAGTGGAATTTTACAAAACTAACATTGACTGGGTTGTGGATGACTTATTTGAAGTTTATCAAGAGGCCATCATTAATGGAACTTTGGGGAAATACATCAATAGAAGAATTATCAAACTTTTGCCTAAAGGTGGAGACAAAACCAATTTGAGGAATTGGAGGTCCATCACCTTGCTTAATGTCTCTTACAAGATTATTGCCAAAGTCTTAGCAAGAAGAATAGTAGATATTCTACTGTCAATAATTAATGTTACTCAAACTGGTTTTATTAAAGACAGATATATTCTTGAGAACCTTCTAACTAGTTGGGAAGCTACTCACTGGGCAAAAGAATCTAGACAAAATGCAGGGATTTTACTATTAGATTTTAAGAAAGCCTATGAGAGGGTTGAATGGTCCTTTATAATTTGTGTACTTCAGGAATTTGGCTTTTTTGGGGAGTTTGTAAGGATGGATGAAATTCTTTTTAAGGATGCCTCAGCTCAGGTAGAGGTTAATGGTGTTATTTCATCCTCCTTGATGGGGAGATCCATCTGGTAGGGCTGTCTTGTAGCCCCTACATTATTTGTCATTCCTTCTGAAGGCCTCTTCTATTTCCTAAGGATAGACAAATTACCAAGAAGATTTGAAGGTATTGTTCTCCCTGATGGTAACGCCCTTCTTAACATGCAGTTTGCTAATGACACTACAATTTACCCTATAATTGATAAAGACAATTTGGACAATCTAAAACTCAGGCTGAGCACATTTTACTTGGCCTCAGGTGCCAAGATTTCCTTCTGCAAATCCACCCTCCTTGGATGGATAGATTCCCCTCCTGTTTGGCTAGGGGATGGTGAGTGGCAGTGGGGTGGCCCCAAAAAGTTGGTTAGATTCTTGGGCATCCCTTTTTCCATTGATCCCTCCCTCAAGCAGATGTGGGAGTGGTTGTTCACCAAAATTGATGTTAAACTCATAAGTTGGAACAAGCAAGCCTTGTCTCTTGCTGGCAGATTTCAAATTTGTCAAAAAATTCTATCATCATACACTGTATATTATGCATCTATGTGGCTCTTTTCTAATATTCAGATTGATAGTATTTAGAACATTATCAGATCCTTCTTATGGCCAGATGGTAAATAGAATAACAAAAGACACCATGTTAATTGGAAATGGTGCTGCATTGGCAGAGAGCATGGTGGCCTAGGTCTTAAAGATTTGAGATTTCAAGGTGTGGCCTTAGTTACTAAGTGGATTGTTAAGGCTATGGAAGGCAGTGAGCCTTGGAAAGTATTAGTAAGAAACAACATTAAATTGGTGAGGCCATGAGCTACCTTAGGTTGGAAGGAATTGCATCCTCATGACCTCCTCTTTGGGGACTTCAAAGTGAAGCCCTTTGGGTCATCAATATTTGCCTCCATTTGGAAGGCATGAGAATTATGTGAAACTTAGATCTCTTGCCTAGGAAAGGTCTCATCTTCTCTATAATGGGGAGAACATAACTCAATGTGGTGGTCACTAAAACATGAAGAAAGGCATGTGGCCCTTATCCAAGGTTGTTCTGGTTTGAAGTGGCACAAACTGGAGTTGTCTACATTTCAGGACTTCTACACCTACGCTGGTCTCAAAAGTTGGGAAACTCTTAAATCTGAGTTTGATCTTAAAGATACTCAAAAAAGGACTTATTTAGTGGTGGTGTCTTCTTATTCTTCTATTCCTACCTAGACAAGACTTCTGTGTGAGAAGGAATGGATGAGTAAGATATGATGGAAGAATGGGCTTAAGTTGAATCAATGTGAGCCTAGGAGGATTTATAAGCTTTTATGAGATTCAGATGAGATTTTCAATCATTGTGCCAAGGAGTGGAATTTTAAGGAGAGACCTAGGAACCTTAGTCTTGTTTTTATGTCCTTTTGGTCTAAATTTTTGGAACCCAAGAAAGGTCATTTTAGATGGGTATTAGGATTGAAAAAATTACCAATTGGTTTTAACAATTATCTCTATAGTATTTACAATATTATTGAAACATGTGATCACATATTCTTTGAATGCCCCTTTGCCTATCAGGTCTGGGATATTTTTATGGGTAACCTTCCTAATTGGTCCTTATGTGATTCAAAGTGTAAATTTGGAGTGTTATTTGGTCATTTCCTTGGCTTTGATTTTAAAACTAATATGTTTTGGCTTGTTTTTACTACTGAAGTTTTATGGATTATGTGGAAAAAGAGGAATGAGGACCATTTCCAAGGTAATTCAAGGCTTCTTCCTGGGTCTAATTGTAGACTCACTAGGGATGACATTTTTCTATAGGTGTCTACTTCAGTGGAATACCAGCTAGTGAACAGAATGAAGGTTGATGGATTGGATCTCTCCACATTGTAGAAGGAGGAACCTGACCTACTAGAAGAAGGACCACAAGATATTAGTAAGGCATGCCAAGCTTTCAGCCTAAGATTGGAAGACCTTCATAGTAAATTCAAAGAGCATCATTTGGCTGAGCTAGTGCAGACTGAAGAGCCTCAGGATAATATACAGGACTCATACTCACCTTGTGTTTTTCCCTCTCTTGATGAAAATAAGAGGTTGTTTATAGACTGTGATGGTGTAACACAAATGTTTGATGAACCTGATATAGAGATAGATCCACACTCAGACTTTATTCTAGACCCTGTCTCAGAGATGCAGCTAGAATTCTTAGATAAGGAAGAGGAATTTGATGAACTAGTGGTAGAGTTTAAACAAGAGAGTTAAAAGACTGATTTATTTGTTGTTGGCTAGTCTTTTGGAACAATATTCTATAAGTTATAAAGTTGTTCATGGTAGCAAAAGAATATGAATGTTAGATATATATAATTGATGGATGTAGCCTTATTGTCATATTTTTGTAATAGAGGTTATAACAGTGAGTCCTGGATAGGTGGCCACCTTGGCCATGGCATATGTACTGTTCTATACTCTCTTTTTCGGAAATATGAATGAACTATCCTTAATCCAAAAAAAATATTGTCATTATAATATTTAACCTAATACATATGATATTGATCTCATGAAACACAAAAAATAAAACATGATTTAATTAGGGATTACATATACTGTAATTTAAAGCATTAGCTATTAACGTGAATTTTACCTTAGATGATGATGAACTTCAAAACATATTTATGGATAGTTTACTTCCAATCTTTAAGGAACAAGTCTATTACATGTCTCATCATTTATTTTCACACTTGTGTACTACTATAGGTAAGCATGAGTGTGCTTCATTGAATAATTTACTTTTATATCAATGTGTTTATAGCACATTGTCACATTAAAAAATAAAGATAATGAGGATGTACCTAATGATGATCATCTTACATGCCTCTAACCAAGGAAATTTAGATAATTCACGAAATTGAAAGAACATCCATATATGATATTGGAACACCTTTTTCTACATAATCTCATCACCTTACCTTTGATTAAGATAATGAATAACTCTAAGCTTGCACGAACCAAGACTAAATACTTTTATTCCTATGTTCACACCATGGAAAATATATAGATAGATGCACATGCAGCATTGAAACATAAATTCAAGGATCTTACAAACAAAGGGGAGGAAAAAGTTAAGCATACTCATGAACCCATAATTAGTGAAGTTAATTGCACGAAAAATAATTTTGTACATCAATAGATTGGTCCTCACTCACTCTATGCTGAGGTTACACATGAAATAAATCATAAACCACCTAATGTGTAACAAAGAATGCATCATATAGAAAAAAGAGATTAAAGAAACAAAAATCCATGAAGAGAAACTTGATGATTTCTTGTGGGTTGACAAAGATACATTGATTAAAGATAATCTCAATCATTTATTAAAAATAATTGAACATTCTAGATTTACTGACGTGACATATAAGCATCCTTGTAACATATATTCATATATACCCATATCTTTTGTTTCACCTATACCTTTTTCTTTTTTCTTATCTAGTTTTACACATTGGCCTTTTTTTAATTACACCTTGTTTGTTGTGCCTTTCAAACTCTTCCACCTTTTATAATTGATTTCATGCTTGTTCTCATTCACTTGGGGGTAATTATGGTTCCTCTTTTTATTTCTACACTCACATTTTCTAATATGCCTTGTATACACCTAAAAATAAAATGACTCTACTTAAATAAATATTTTAAATATTTATTTCATCTTCACATTCCTCTATCAATAAATAAATATATTTATTTATTTATTTGATTCATCTCCTCTCATATTATTAAATAAATTACATTTATTTAATTAATTAAATTCATCTACATCAACTTCATTCTTCTAAATAATTAAATAATTTTAATTATTTAATTAAAATCTTTTATTCTTCCAAATTTAAATAAAATGCAATTTTATTTAAATAAAATCTTAAATCTCCACAAAATAAAATATATTTAATATTTTATTTATTCCTCCAAATTATCTACAAGTAATTAAATAAATCTATTTATTTAATTATACTTTCTTATTTTCAAAAATCCTTCTTATCTTCTAAAAATATATTCTTTTTGTCATGCAAAAGCAAAAGTTGAGTTAAATCAACTTTAAAGCAACTTTGTTCTTAAATTAGAAAAAAAATTCTAATTTAAGAAAAACAAAACTCATCGTCATCAAGAGAGCAGTTAGCTCAACAAAGCTTCTTTTTGAATGACACGTGTCTTTCTTCTATTGGTTGTATGTTCCTCAACCATTCTCCTCCATTGATCTTCTTATTTCTTCTCAACCATTGATCTTCTTCTACACAACTCTATAAATACAACCTTCTCCTTCTTCATTTAATAATCCATCGCTTGAGCAAACTTATGCTGTAGAAACATGAGCGCGCCTTTGGCACCCCTATCTCCATAGCACTTCATATTGTAGTTAGGGTAAAATTGCAAATCAGGGCAAATGAATAATCAGCAATGATAAAACCCTAGCAATGCACAATGAAGCACAAGACAACATGAAAATCAAAATAACAAATGTAAATGCAAACCGATCTCCACGCTATGCTTGATTTATCTCCATTGCTCTTCTCCACCTCGCATGAGCATGCAAGATTTTGAAGGATTGTTGTTGGAAGAATGTTGGGTGCTCATTTCTGCAGCATAACATTAAGATGAAGATGATTTGAGGATGATAGTTGAAGGATGCAAAGGCTCTAATGATATTTTGACAGAATAATGGTACTTGAAGCTCAATGCATTGTAATGGCTTGTGAGGGGTTTGATTTATAGGAAAGGCTTAGTTCAAATGGACGGCTGAGATTAAAAAGCTAAGTGATTGATGTGGACGGCTAGGATTGATTCAGTTATCCCACTCTTCAAGGGAGTTGTAGTCATTTGACAAGTGTCAAGGAGGATAGGGCTCATGTGTGCTTGTGTACATAAAAAAGTACTACATATAAAAGATATTAAATAAAAGGCTGTAGTACAACTTATCTTTTTAAATGAAAAAGGCACACATGTCGGCTAAATGATAAGATAAATTAATTAAATAAATAAAATTTATTTAATTAATTAGAAAGTCGGCTTATAATGAAATGTGAGAACTTAACTCAAATAAAATATTTGAATTAGTTGGGATATGAGTTGGATATTAATTAAATAAATAAAATTTATTTAATTAATTGGATAATGGGATTAGGATGGGATTGAATGGGATTTTAATTAAATAAATAAAATTTATTTAATTAATTGGCTAATGGAATAAGTGGGGTTAAGAGTGGGATTTAGGACAAAATGCTACATGATGTCTAAGTGATGTTTTTGACAAGGTGTTGCAAGACATGGACAAAGTTGGGACAAATTTGGGTGTCTACATTTTGCCCCTCTTTGAGATGATGTTCGAGATGATAAGCTTTATGTCGAGTAACATCATTTCAAAGAAGCTAAGGTATGGATAATCGATAGGGATAATGATGATAGAAAGATATGATGATGATGCCCCCTCGAGAGGATAGGCGGGTTGGACAAGCACGGGTATGCTCTCGAAAAGAAATGGCTTGGCTACAAAAGAAAGATAAGGGGATAGATAGAAGAAATGGATGATGCGTTATGCTGCAATGAAAGTGAGCAACTATGATGTTTGATATAGCACTAGACGTTATGCACCAATGTATAAGGACCAGGGTGACATTGTGTCTCGTGCCCCAGCATAATACAACCTTGTCTGTATACAAGATATGAATATTAGCTGGAATGGTATTGAGATGATGCAAATGCAAGATAAAATGATAACACACACAAGCAAGCAAGCAAGCATGCACAAATGATTCAAAAAAAAATAAGGTATTGCCCCTATCAAGCTGTAAACCAATGATTAATTGTTGATTGTTGATAGTTGAGAGTGTTGTCATTGCGGGGAAAGCTATATCCCTAGATCAACACAAGGTTGTTTGCTGAGTTGGTTGGCTAATTGGCTGATTGCTTTGGCTTACAACAAGGCTAGGATCAAGACCATTGATTGAGCTTGGATAACTTGGCCTGATTGATTAACTTGATTGGTATGGCTTAAGGATTGACTTGCATTTGGATCATTGCTTGGAATGATTGGAAGATGATTGAAGGATGATTAGATGAAGTGATGATTGGATTGATGTGCTATGATAGATTGATTGGAAGAAGTTGTTTATTGATGATGTATAAGATAGATGATAGAAGAAATGATGAGAGAAGAAAGAGGAAAATCGCTTGTGCCTAAATCTGGGCACTTCCTTCGTACTCCAGACTGCCTACATACCCTATATCCACGGGATCAAGGCACTTAACGATGGAAATGAGATGTAGTTCTAATTGTTTTATTGATGAGACGATGAAAAATGGATTGAATTGATCAAGTTATGGATTGATGAAATGTTGATGATGGGATGATATGTGTTGGAATGATTTGTTGAAGTGATTGGATTTGTTTTGATGGCTAGCTTGATGTGCTTTGGTTTTGATGTTTGCTATTGTTGGGTTGATTGTTTTGATGATTGGATTGTGTTGAATGATGATAGTGATGCTATGATGATTAGAGTGTCGACTCAATCTAAGCATAAGCAAGCATTCTTAGTATGCTCAAAGGATGTAAAACAAACAAGGTGTTGCCCTTGTCAAGTCATAAACCAATGGTTGATTGTTTCATTGATGAGGATAGTGTTGTCATTGTGGGGAAAGCTATATCCCTAGATCAACACAAGGATGTGGGAACGATATATCCCATTGATGATGATTGATTGGGCTCATGACGAGATTAGGATCAAAAACTTGTTGATTTGATTGGATAATGTTCCTTGAGTGATTAGCTTGCCTGATATGGATTAATGTGACTTGGATTTAAGATCATTGCTTAGATTGATTTGATTGATATGATTGGAAGAAATGATTGATTGAAATGGATGAATGAATGTTATTGATAAGAAGAATTGATTATGATGATTTTGATTTTGATTGATGTTGATAGAGTGGATTGTTTTGGATGATGATTGAATTGATCTTATTGCTTGGATTTTTTGTTAGATATTTGATTTTTTTGGA
Organism: Cunninghamia lanceolata; assembly: GCA_027924645.1. Classification (NCBI taxonomy): domain Eukaryota; kingdom Viridiplantae; phylum Streptophyta; class Pinopsida; order Cupressales; family Cupressaceae; genus Cunninghamia; species Cunninghamia lanceolata. The sequence continues at coordinate 606,219 of BSBN01001290.1, read as the reverse complement.
TTTTTTGACATATTTGATTTTTTTGTAGTTTTTGAAATGTTTTGGGATGTCAATGGATTTACAATTTAGGTAGCTGTTGTGATAGATACCAATGACAAGGGAAAACCAAGTCTAGGTGCAAAGATGGATGAATGGGATTGGATGGATAAAAGGATGGGCAACAAGGGATGGAAGGCTCATGATATATGGGTGGATAAAAAGATAGGCCATAAAACGGATGGATGCATGCCTCATGATAAACAAATAGGTAGGCTATAGTGGAAAGCTCATGATAAATGGATGGGGATAAGCTATAAGATGGAAAGCTTATGATAAGGATATGCCATAGTGGATGGATCATAAGGGAGCTAGGATGTGATCTCCAAAGGCTATGTTGCATAGGAAGAACTTGCCCCCATTCTAGGTGGTAATGCTTAGGATTTTTACATGACAAAGTTCATGACCATGGGATGACATGATAGGTTTTACATGACAAGGTGTATGATAGGTGGATAATGATAATATGGATTGATGAGGAAGGTATGAGGTATACCAAGAGATATCCAAAGCATGTTTCAAGATTTTGCCCCTATGTCTTCATCAAAATCAAAAGGCAGAAGGATGAATGAATGGATAAATGGGTTCAATAGGATAGGCTTGTTTATGTAATGGCTAAGGATGGTAGGATAGTATGGTAATAGTTTGGAAATGGATAGGTTGGATGAGACAATGTGCCCCCAAGTGTAAGTGACATAGAAGATCAACCTACACATGATGCCTGTTTACCAGGTTTTCATCATGGTACTTATCCAAGGCGCCTGTTTACCAGGTTTTCACCGTTGGATGAAGGGATTTCTCTTTACTTTTTTGATTTTTTGATTTTTGATTTTTGCTTTTTTTTTGCTTTTTTTTATTTTTATTTTTTTTTGCTTTTAGATGGGTTGACAATTACACATGGTGCCTGTTTGCCAGGTTTTCACCATGGTAATGGATAGGAGGGACTCAAGTGGCTAGTTCAATGGATGTTGGTAGTCCCATTAGAGATGGATGTCCTCACATGGACCATGTCATTATGCTCATAGATGTTGATAAGGGATTGCGTGGATGGGAGATGGATTAGGTAGATAGTAGATGATGAAATGGATTATGAAAGGTTCATGCAAGGATAGATGGATAAAAGGCTTATGCAAAAGCATGGACCATAGGAAGGTGATGGGGAAAATTTGTAGGATAATGGATGAAGGATGGGGAGATGGAGGCATGTGGAAATATTTTGGAATGGAAGGGAACCATGACCAATGGTTGCACACACCATGATAAAGATTGAAGCTTTTGATGAGATGGTGGTGTAGGAAGCAATGGAGATGTTTGCTTAGGAGATGGTTGATGAAGTGATTTAGGAACCCACATAGACTTCATAGATTTAGTATTTTTAATGTTTTTGTTTTGCTTGTGGGATTGTTGAAGGGAATGGAAGTTTTGGATGGAAGTAGGCTCTTGGATGGAGATAAGTGATTGGGATTCTTGAGATGTGAATGAGGATGCCTCATTTGACTTGCTAGCTTTTTGCTTAGGAACCCAAACCATTTTGCTTTTGGGCTTTTCTTTTGGAGGTAAGGGTTTAGATGCCTGCTTAGATGAACTTTGCTTTGAGTTTGATTCTTTATGTCCTAAGGTATGAAGACCTTTAGGATTTTTGGTAGGATTTTTAGCTTTATGGGTAGAGGCATAAAAAATTTTGCTTTTGAATCCCATGGGGTTGGTGGAGTGGATAGAATGATTGGAAGCTTTATGTTTAAACGATGTGTGCTTTGGTTGGCCATGATTAGAGATGTAAGGATACTTATGAATGATAGGTATGTTAGGTGTTGGAAGCAATGGTGGTAAGGTGGATGGAGGGATATTTGGAGTTGGTAAAAGTGGAGGCAAAGTGGATGGTGGAAGGTGTACGGTCACATGCTTTTGACATTTATAGGATGATGGAGATGGAATGACAACATATGTTTTGGGTATATGATGTGGTTTGTGATGGAAAGTGGTAGGTTTAGGATGCATGAAGGGATTACCAACATCTTTAGCTTGTTTACCTTGGGGTGTGTATCCAAGACCATATGAGCATGGAGGAACTTTGACATGGTTTGGCTCCAAAATACCTTGTTCATAAAGGCCTAGGCCTTTGCCTTGGTAGTTCATGTTTTGGAGTATGCGATTGACTATAGGGCTTGGTGTGGTTTGAACACTAGACTTGAGTTCATTATTGGATGGAGAAGATGAAGTGGATAAAGGTTGTTGTTGTCCTAAGGAAGAACATTCATGGAGGAAGGTGGTAAGACCACTAGGACATGATGGTGGACTTGAAATGGGATCGATGGCAGATGTAGAGGGAGGATCATTAGCAGTGTGTTCACTAAGACCCAAGTTATTTGTTTGATCTTCTATACTTATGTGTTCTTGAGAGGCACATGTCTCATTATGACAAGTGGATGTTTGCTCATTATGGATAGGGCTAGATGGAGGATGACTAGGAGCAATTTGGATATCTTTCTCATGAATGGTTATGGGATTATGGATAGGATCAAGGTACTTGTTAATAGGTTCTTCATCAAAGATATCATCTTGATCATGAGATGGATAAAGTTTGGCCAAATGGATCATCATGGTTTTCATGATTTTAGCTAGAACCTTGATCATAACTATGAGCAAAAGTAGAATTAAGTGGGCTATAAAAGGGATAAATTTGCTCATGAATGAGGTCATGGTGATGGCTAATAGCTTGAGGGCAACCCATAAGTAGGTCATGGATAGGTGGAACTTAGAGGTGCTTTGATCTTGATTAAGACTAGGGTTCGATATTTCCACATGTTTAAGATTATGCTCTTGACATACCTCTTGACTTTGGATGGAAGTGGAAGGTTCTTGAGTGGACTTGATAGGCTCTTGATAGTTATCAATATGAAGGCATGATGGCTCTTGACTTAGGCTTGTGGTTGGAGACTCTTGAATAGACTTGTTGGCTTGTAGATCACATGATGGGCTTAAAGGGCTAGGCATGTTAATGGAAGGCTCTTGAAGAGGCTCAAGGATATGTGAACCGCATAATGAGATTATAGGATTGGACATGACCTTTGGAAGTTCATTGGTAGGCTCATGAATTGGTATTTGACATAGGGGTAGTCTATTCCTATCTAGTAGCCAATGGATCACATCCTTCGCAAGTGTATGGGTGGATGGGAAATATAATGGATGGATGATAATGGTAGACAGCGTTGGATTAGGATTAGGATGAGGATTAGGTTGAGAGCTAATTGGATTGGGTGGATTAGGATTTGGACTAGATGGGGGTGATGTGGCATGATTTCCCATTATAGGTGGGTACACTTTGTAAACAATTGAGAGAAATATTGGGCATTGGTTTGTATTATGGCCTTTGGTCCTATGGTATGCACAATAATCATGTTCATCATATGGACTTTCTTCACATGGTTTGACTTTGGGAAGTGCAATGAGTTTTGTTTCAAGCATCGTTTGTAAAACTCTCTCAGCCGCATCCTTTGGTGAAGGATTAGAATGACATGGTGATGGAGGTAATGAAGGGCTTGGTGGTTTGGAGGGGATCAATGGACTAGGAATAGGATCACATGGTGGTTTTGGGATAGGCTTAGTTGGCTCATGTGATGGAATGTGATTGGACGGTGGAGGCCACTCTAGATTGGTATCTCCCTTGTCAAAGGTTATTAGATCTTGCATAGGATAACTTGGGTTTGTTTGATTTATGTACAAGGGACCACTTGGAGCTACATGTGTTTCTTGTTGGAAAGGTGGACTTAGGTCTATCAATGGTGCTTGGTGGTCATGTTGAAAAGGTGTACTTGGACTTGCTTGATTTATGTACAAAGGGCTATTGGGACTTGGATGTTGTTCTTGTGATATCACTTGATTGCCTTGTGGATGGGCTTGATAGTGCATTAGAATGGTGGTATGAGGGATTGGATAAGCTTGAGGTGGATGTTCATAGGTTGATGTGGCATTGACTTGGTGGATAGGTGGATTAAGTTGATAGGAGGTGGATTAGGTTGGTATGGAGTGGCTAAGGAGTGTTGTACTTGTCGAGCTTGACTAGTGGCTAAAAGGTGTTGGACTTGGGCTACGAAGTGTTGCAGTTGAGGTGATTGACTTGCATGGGGTTGAGCTCTTTGGATGAAGAAGTGTAATGTTTCAATGGCATCTTGGTTTAGGGGTTGTGATCCTTGATAAAGATTTTGGAGGAATCTTTGGAATTTGATTTCTAGGTCTTCTAGTGTAGACATGTTGTCACCAAGTGTTTATCTTAAGTCCTTTTAGCAAGTGCTTGTTTAGGGATTTGGATGATGATGTGGAATATTTAGATGACTTGGCTATGTTTGGGTTGGATGATGACTAAGCTATGTTTGGGATGAAAGTGATTGGGTTTGAATGTGTAGGATGACTTGTCTTTATGTGTTTGGGTGTTTAGAGCTTGATGTGGCAATATTCAAACAAATGATTATGCATATACACATATGAATCACTCACGCAAGACACATAAGCAAGTTGTTAGTTTGGAATCATGTGATGTTGGTTAAGCAAGCACGTGAAGACACTTCAACAAGTCCTAGTCAAGGCAAGGCCACTATCACAAGGAGGTTCTAATGAAAATCCAGGGGACCGGCACCCCACGAGCATCCAGTAAGCCACTTAAGACTTTAACTAACCCTACTAGGAGTTTTAATATACACAATGGTACACCTCCTTTCGAGTTAGCACTGTATGGTGAGCGCTAATACCGGTTAGACTTGGCTTTCGCCTTATCCTCTGATTTTTATAGCGGACCGGATGAAAGTACCGCTTGAGGTCGTTCCCTTGGGGTGGATACCAAGGCAGGCCTCTCTAAGGCTAAACAAAAGCAACACAAGTGAATGTTTTTGATCTCCAAGTTCGTGTTGGGATGCGAGGAGAGAGCATACACATTTACTTGGTCACACTCGCATGGGGTTCATTAACCTTAGAAATTCCATGTGTGATCAAACAGTTCAAGCACTTGTTCATTTTAGATCCAAATCCAAATGTGATGAAAGACAATGGTTTATTTTAGCCCAATGTTTTGGTGTGAATTTGCAAACAATTGTTCGTTTTATGCCCAAAATCTAAATGTGTTTGCAAACAATGATTAGAAGATGAAAGAGATGAAAGATTAGAATGAGTGCACCTGATACAATCACTCTCCAATTTGCTGTAGATGTTGATGCCAATGCTGCTCCAGCTCCTCAAATGCCCTTACAAGTCACCAATTCCAAAAAGAAACAAGTAAACTTGCAAAGAAGACGATTACATGAAAAAGGATGAAATCTGAAAATTCTGATGAAAATGATTTGGTATAGAAAAATAGATTGCATAAACAAAAAGTTCAGGAGATTCTAAGCAATTTGAAAAAAAGTTTCACTGAAAAATGATCAAAATTGCTCAAGTTATGCTCAAATGAAGTTTGCAATGAACCTAAACTTTGACTGATAAAAAAAAAGCCTGAAAAATAGTATAGTCACCTGATAAAAGTGGTACAGTTGTGAAGCTTGTCCTCCCAGCTTTCCAACAAGTCCTTGTTTGTGTGATTTTGCCTCCGTATGTGAAAGTTATGATAGAAATACCAAGATGCACAATGACAGCTACCAAAAGCAAGTTACAGTTGCCAGATGCGACATACTGTTGATCAGAGGCGATCTGTATTTTGTGATAGGCGGGATACTACAGATCAAATGCGACACAAAATACACTAGATGCGGTTCCTGTTAGCTTGTAAGCGATGCGGATATACCCAGAAGCGACCGATTGCTGGCTAAAAGCGACCTGTATCTGCAAAAACACAGTCAAAACCCTTCCCTGCATAGGCGATCACTGTCAGTTCATAAGCGACGCATATCAGTTTCAACGCGGCTTCTGTAGGATCATAAGCGATGCAAATCAATTTGAAAGTGACCACTGTTCAATCAAAAGCGACACAGATCAAGTTATAAGCGACTATTGTTAATTCAAAAGCGATCCGATGCAACCATAAGCGATCACTGTTAGGTCATAAGTGAGCAAAACAATTTGACAGCGACAACTAACAGTGTGAAAGATGAAAAACACACAGGTGAATTCTATTGGGACAAAAGCGATGCATTTCAGATCAAAAGCGGATACTGTTTGTTCATAAGCGATGCGAATAAGATCAAAAGCGATTACTAT